>CM050167.1:381849989-382069989 GCA_027410445.1 Discoglossus pictus
CATCGCGAGGTATGCAAGACTTGGAAAAAGGATAGATAGGCGCTCAACGGGAGCTACACAAGAGAAGAGAAAGACACTGGGGTCAGAGAGTGGGGAGAGGCGCTCATCACTGGGCTCGCGATCAGCTTCAAAGGAGCTCAGCTCAGGGGGGGGGGGGGGGGGGGAGGCTGGCAATGGGCACCAAAGGAGCTCATCGCTAGGCCCGCAAGTTAGAGGAGGGAGAGCCTTGCATTGTGTGGCAAACAGCATTGCCAGCCTTCCAATTTTATTGCCGTCATTTTTGACGGGCAAGTTGCTAGTAAAAGTTATAATTAAGAAAAAAATTATATAGTTATTTATTAGAATAAAAAAATATTGATGCTTCTGCAGGACCCTGGAGGGATCCATGATACAGTGGTGATGTCAGAGGGATGTTTACATACCTGGAGAGCTATGGTTGCATTAAATGGTTCAAGGTGCCTGGGCCAGTGGATGGAATGGGTGTGTTATCAATTTCAATCTTATCCTGATATCTATTGTTGTTCCCTCCTCCCTCACCTATCCCTCCACTGATAACTATAAATGCACAACCTAGTCATCCAACTTTCAGCACAAAATGGATTCCTACACTTATAAAGAGAATCTTTCAAAATTAAAATTTTCTCTAAAAATGTTTTTAAATCCATGGCTTCCGAGCTGCTAATGTTGTTAGTTTATGATACTTCATACAGAAGTGTCTTTAATGTGATTTGACAATTTGAGCCTCATTTGCATGCCACTACCCAGAATCCTTTCCAGATTTATAAAGACTGTTCATTTTGTGGGAAAAAAGTCTCTTGTCCTGCTTGGGGCACTGAATGATTATTCTTTTTTTACTGTATTAATATAAATAAAAGACAAAAGAGTGTAATACAAAGATAAAATACAATGTTAATGTGGAAATCTAAAATAAAAAATTACCATTATACAGAAAACTTAAACAACTTTTATTTTACATTGTAAATCATTTATATAACCATATATAATTTTGAAATATGTAACAGAATAAAGGGATAGGGAAGGTTTCTGCAGTTTACTAGGTATATAATATCCCTGTGTATCTATTACTTTTATATACATGTGATAAAATCAAACAAATAGTGCCTGTATGGGTCTGCCCACTGCAGCGTATGTAGACACAGATAGTGTAGGGCTCAATGTGCAGTGTGCTGTCCTAACCTATCAGGCACCACGTCTCAGCAGCATGTTGCAAAGAGATGGTTACTGATGGGTTAGTATGAGCAAGTTTGTGTCTTCATGAGCTGCAGAGGGCAGACCAATATAGGGGCTATTTATATGATTTTAGGCAGTAAAAACAGAACTTATAAGCACTTCTTAATAACATAAAGTACATATAGGTAAATAGATACCTAGTAATAAACAATATACATCAGTAACAATACAAGGTCGGGTCACGGTCAGTGCTGCTGGTGGCAAATCCCACATTTCCCCGGTGACGACTTTAATGGGTTTGCCATAAAGATTTATCACTTTGAAATATACATTTTTCATGTTAAACAGTGGATTGGAGGAATCTATTTTAGAATCAATTAACAAACCAGATGTGCGACTGCTGATGAATCCTAACGAGGCCGCGATCTGGATCACCCCGGAGATCAACGCTAAATACCCTCTGCAGGTAACAGGACGGACCGCACCCCAGACCTGTCACTCTCTGTGCTGTCAAAACCACGCTGAATTTAATGAGAATCTGTGCAGTTTTGTTTAAAAAAAATATCTTTCGAATACACATTTTAGAAAAAGAAGTGATTTAAAATAACACAAAATGACAAACAAAAAACTTAAATAATCTTTTTTTTTTCTTTTCACTGGCAAAAAAGTAACGGGACGCAGCAAACTGGTTATAACAATTACTTTAGCAATATTTTTATGTTTTTTTATTGTAAAAAAATATAATTTTTTTGATCTGTCTCTTTATGCCTGACAATTTTTTGTGTGTGTTAGAACCTAATCATTGCTAATTAACTCTAGTTTTTTGGTTGTTTTTTTTTTTTGCACATGCTCAGATATTTTTATATAGATAGTAATTGGAAAGCTGGACATTGTTCTCAGCCTCTAACCACTTGATACAACCACTATGAGCATGTGCAGCCACCAAGAACATTAATTTCTGCTATATATATATATATATATTGTTGTTGTTGTTCAGATCTGCCCAGGCACTTGTCCTAAAATTGCTATTAAACTAGGCTACTACAGATAGGACAACATCCTGGGAATTTCCTGATCCTGGACACCTTATAAGGGGTGGAGAGAAGCATTAAAGATCAAATGTAAGTTTTGAAAGTTACCATGATTTTTTATTACTGATCAGTTTTTAATTAAACAACTGAAATCCCATTGTATGACACTACAGTGGTTCTGTAATGTTATTTTTCCTACTATTTTGGCCCTTGTAAGTAAGTCTTGAAGATGCTGGAGTTTCCTTAGTCCTTACAGACGTCTCTCACTGTGTGGGCTTTCCGTTTATTCCTTCAACAAAACATTACACCTAAAATGTGCTTTTTTGGACCATTTTCTTGGATCCATTTATATAATACAGAAATGTAATCTGAGACGACATCTTCATAAAGGACCTTTGTGAGCCATATATTTAAAAAAAATGCTTCCATCTTTTTTTCTGCCTTTTTTATCCGTTTCGGGGGACGACGCGCACATATGAAAGCAATTACCAACAAGGAATGATTGTTCTATTTAAAGAGAGTTCCCACATCAGACTAATGTGTACTTTAACCTGTCCATTGCCAAAGGGACACAGCAAAGGTCATACTTATTGCACAAATGAAATATTATTAAATACAATTGAGTGGAAGTATTAGATAACTGAGCTTGAAAGTTGGGTATTTTAAGCATAAAATATATGAAAAGTTGTCATTCCTTATAATCTGATGTAATTATCACAGTGAGGAATGAGCATGCCCAGGATATAGATCAGAATAATGATAAGATTTTAACACATAATTGTCTCTGTTTATCAACCTCCCTCCCGCACAGACACACTATGAGCATAATTAATTAAAGGAGCTTTCCTGTTAACTGCCCGCCACACTGTTGCACACTTTGTTCTTATAGTTAGGGTTACGGATTAGGGTTTGGGTTTATGGTTAGGGTTATGTTTAAGGTTTATGGTTAGGGTTAGGGCTAGGCTTTAGTATTAGGGTAGTGGCAGATAAGTGGTCCAGTGGTTAGGATTTTATGCTTTCATGATGCAACCTAGGTTCAAATCCAGTCATTGAACCAAGAGGTCACCCAGAAGCCATGCAGAGTTGGGCCTGGTCAGTACTTGGATGGGAGACCACCTTGGAATACCAGGAGATGTATGCAGTTGCCCACTGGAGAAGGAACTGACAACCCACTGCAGTATCTCTAAAAATGAATACCAAGTGGATCAGCATGGTGTGTTGCGGCCCATGAGGTCATGGAGAGTCGGACACGACTGAGTGACGCAACACAGTGGCAGATAACAGGTTCTACATACTAAAAGAGTGTCGCTCACAGTGGGAGGCGGGCAAATAACAGGACTTTTAATTTTTTTTGCTATAATTATCTTAATTTTTGTATTTGAACCAATGCTAATTAACCACACGACTCCAACTTTTTTATTTAATTTATGCATAAAATATCCAACTTTCAAGTTCTGATTAACGTTATTTTGGGTTAGAACCTAATCATTGCTAATTAACCACGTGTCTCCATCTTTATAAAACTGTGTGTTGGTTTCCCCATAATTAAAGACACAAGACTGAAGTTGAACTGAAATTGAACTGTTAGGTCTCGAGACATGGGCTTCCTATGTATAACATGCTGGTGGGAACAGGATGTGATGCCGGGTACCAGAGGACATAAACACAGGCGAGCTCTCTGGTTACATTCCCTAGGAAACTAACCATAGCATCGTTATTATTGTGTGCAAAATACCATATCTAAATACATATGATTTTACATTTATTTTCTAATTGAATTAGAATTTAAGGTCTAATATTTTCTAGCAATTTTTCAAAGTAGATTGTAAGCTCTTCGGGGCAGTGTGACATCTGTACCATATATTATCATCATATGGCTGTGTTTAGAAATAGACATTTTTGCATGAAAAGATCTATAGTTTAGTATAGGGGATAACAAATCTATCTATAAATTAGGAGCCAGAGAGATTAAAAAGGAGAAGGTTATATGTAGATATGTATAAATTACCCAAAAAAGTTAGGAGCCAGACAAAACATTTTTTGGATTTAGCAAGTGCTGTCATAAATATGTGCTACTCTTTTTTTATTCATAAACACTGTGTTTTATTTTTTTATTTATTTTATAATAATTTATCATGGTAGGTGGAGCAAACACTTTCCTCAGCAGCTATTTTTGTGGTGTTTTAATGTTGTTTTTAATTCCAATCTGCCATCGTGAGTGTGAAAAAATATAATATGATGATACAATAAGACGCTACGGGGTTACTGTCATTCTCCAAGAGGAAGAGGAAAAAGGTAGATCGACAGAAACATTAGATTTGGATACAATATTTGTTTAACATTATATATTCTTCCGGAAAGTCAAGGGCTCAACATTAATTGTTGTTGTTCAGTCGTGTCCGACTCTCCATGACCCGATGGAACACAGCACGCCAGGCACATTGTGCCTGGGTATGCTTATCCATAAGGTTTTCATGGCAAAGATACTGGAGTGGGTTGCCAGTTCCTTCTCCAGTGGGCCTGCGATTTGTCTGATTTCTCTGCTATGACCTGCCCACCTTGGGTGACTCTACATGGTACAGCTCACAGCTTCATTGAATTACAAAACAAGGTAGCGATCCAGAAGGGACATTATATAGCCATGTACTAACCCCCTGTACAGCGCTACGGAATATGTTGGCGCGATATAAATAAAGATAATAATAATAATATTGATAATTCTTCATACAATGGTTCCATAAATTTACAAAAGAAGATGTTTTCAGGTCTATGTGTAAATAAACCATGGAAGATATATATATATATTTTTTAAAGCAACAGTTGCGCCGAAATAACTTAGACATTGTATTAAATCCAATCTGAAGTATTTCGGATCTCTGGCACACGTCGGCATTTTAATATCTATATATAGCGAGGCTGCTCCCAAGTAAAAGCCGCATGTCGGATTTAACATTAATCACAGCACCAGATGGTGAAAAGCCAGATATTCGTTGTAAGGTGGTCATGTGACTTACAGTATACGGCAAACCAATAGGGTGGGGGGCGGTCACGTGAGCGATGTATAATAACTCTGATAGAGCTTTGATTAGACAAGTGACCTGGTTACCATCTGTAGAGTGAGCTTGAGGTTTTTTGGCTCTTGGTTGCTCCTC
This sequence comes from Discoglossus pictus, assembly GCA_027410445.1. Lineage (NCBI taxonomy): Eukaryota > Metazoa > Chordata > Amphibia > Anura > Alytidae > Discoglossus > Discoglossus pictus. The sequence continues at coordinate 381,855,364 of CM050167.1, forward strand.
CACTGCAGAGCTTTCCTGCTGAGAAAAGTACGCAGGGGGGGTGAGAGGAAGTCAGAGATTTGCTACTTAAACATGCTTTTAGGCAGTGAGTGCTGCCCCCCCTCCCACCCACCAGACAAGCCACATCTTGAGTCTGAAAAGGTCTCCAAAGTAAGAGCAGCCCAGGCTTTTGATATATGAGAAATCTGGAGGAGTCTGCAAGTCACTGTAGGGGAAGCCTCGCTCCAGCCTGCGTGCAGAGCCCCTGTGCAGCGCCACACTCACCCACAGACATGGTGCTCCAGACGGCTGTGACCCCAAGCAGGGCCCGGAGACTTTTCTTCAAAATCCCATATGGATCGCTGAGGAGGAGAAGCGGGGAGCAGGTAAGTTAACTTTGGAGCACTTAAGAAATGCGCTGTATAGATTGTTAACTCTTTGACTGCTGTGCGAGAGTGCATTGTGATGTATCTGCTGGTCCTCAGGAACCAAGAGGGATGAGGAGAGGCCAACACTTTGGTAGCCACTGCTCCGAAATGTTACCGCTGCCTCCTAAATTTTACGTTATTAAACATTTTTTTCCGAAACTAATCCATAAACTAATCGAATCTGTCTGGCTCCTACATGTTTAGTTATTATACATATATTTCCATTAATAATCCGTAAACTAATCGAATCGGGCTGGCTCCTACATGTTTAGTTATTATACATATATTTCCATTAATAATCCGTAAACTAATTGAATCTGGCTGGCTCCTACATGTTTAGTTATTATACATATATTTCCATGAATAATCCGTAAACTAATCGAATCGGGCTGGCTCCTACATGTTTAGTTATTATACATATATTTCCATTAATAATCCGTAAACTAATCGAATCTGGCTGGCTCCTACATGTTTAGTTACTATACATATATTTCTGTAAATAATCCATAAACTAATCGAATCTGGCTGGCTCCTACATGTTTAGTTATTATATATATATATTTCCATTAATAATCTGTAAACTAATCGAATCTGTCTGGCTCCCACATGTTTAGTTATTATACATATATTTCCATTAATAATCTGTAAACTAATCGAATCTGTCTGGCTCCCACATGTTTAGTTATTATACATATATTTCCATTAATAATCCATAAACTAATCGAATCTGGCTGGCTCCTACATGTTTAGTTATTATACATATATTTCCATTAATAATCCGTAAACTAATTGAATCGGGCTGGCTCCTACATGTTTAGTTATTATACATATATTTCCATGAATAATCCATAAACTAATTGAATCTGGCTGGCTCCTACATGTTTAGCCATTATACATATATTTCTGTAAATAATCCATAAACTAATCGAATCTGGCTGGCTCCTACATGTTTAGTCATTATACATATATTTCCATGAATAACCTGTAAACTAATTGAATCGGGCTGGCTCCTACATGTTTAGCCATTATACATATATTTCTGTAAATAATCCATAAACTAATCGAATCTGGCTGGCTCCTACATGTTTAGTCATTATACATATATTTCCATGAATAATCCGTAAACTAATCGAATCGGGCTGGCTCCTACATGTTTAGTCATTATACATATATTTCCATGAATAATCCGTAAACTAATCGAATCTGTCTGGCTCCTACATGTTTAGTTATTATACATATATTTCCATTAATAATCCGTAAACTAATTGAATCGGGCTGGCTCCTACATGTTTAGTTATTATACATATATTTCCATGAATAATCCATAAACTAATTGAATCTGGCTGGCTCCTACATGTTTAGCCATTATACATATATTTCTGTAAATAATCCATAAACTAATCGAATCTGGCTGGCTCCTACATGTTTAGTCATTATACATATATTTCCATGAATAACCTGTAAACTAATTGAATCGGGCTGGCTCCTACATGTTTAGCCATTATACATATATTTCTGTAAATAATCCATAAACTAATCGAATCTGGCTGGCTCCTACATGTTTAGTCATTATACATATATTTCCATGAATAATCCGTAAACTAATCGAATCGGGCTGGCTCCTACATGTTTAGTCATTATACATATATTTCCATGAATAATCCGTAAACTAATCAAATTTGTCTGGCTCCTACATGTTTAGTCATTATACATATATTTCCATTTATATTCCGTAAACTAATCGAATCGGCTGGCTCCTACATGTTTAGTCATTATACATATATTTCCATTAATATTCCGTAAACTAATCGAATCGGGCTGGCTCTTACATGTTTAGTCATTATACATATATTTCCATGAATAATCCGTAAACTAATCGAATCAGGCTGGCTCCTACATGTTTAGTTATTATACATATATTTCCATTAATAATCCGTAAACTAATTGAATCGGGCTGGCTCCTACATGTTTAGTTATTATACATATATTTCCATTAGTAATCTGTAAACTAATCGAATCTGGCTGGCTCCTACATGTTTAGTTACTATACATATATTTCTGTAAATAATCCATAAACTAATCGAATCTGGCTGGCTCCTACATGTTTAGTTATTATATATATATATTTCCATTAATAATCTGTAAACTAATCGAATCTGTCTGGCTCCCACATGTTTAGTTATTATACATATATTTCCATTAATAATCTGTAAACTAATCGAATCTGTCTGGCTCCCACATGTTTAGTTATTATACATATATTTCCATTAATAATCCGTAAACTAATTGAATCGGGCTGGCTCCTACATGTTTAGTTATTATACATATATTTCCATTAATAATCCGTAAACTAATTGAATCGGGCTGGCTCCTACATGTTTAGTTATTATACATATATTTCCATTAATAATCCGTAAACTAATTGAATCTGGCTGGCTCCTACATGTTTAGTTATTATACATATATTTCCATTAATAATCCGTAAACTAATTGAATCGGGCTGGCTCCTACATGTTTAGTTATTATACATATATTTCCATTAATAATCCGTAAACTAATTGAATCTGGCTGGCTCCTACATGTTTAGTTATTATACATATATTTCCATTAATAATCCATAAACTAATCGAATCTGGCTGGCTCCTACATGTTTAGTTATTATACATATATTTCCATTAATAATCCGTAAACTAATTGAATCGGGCTGGCTCCTACATGTTTAGTTATTATACATATATTTCCATTAATAATCCGTAAACTAATTGAATCGGGCTGGCTCCTACATGTTTAGTTATTATACATATATTTCCATTAATAATCCGTAAACTAATTGAATCTGGCTGGCTCCTACATGTTTAGTTATTATACATATATTTCCATTAATAATCCGTAAACTAATTGAATCTGGCTGGCTCCTACATGTTTAGTCATTATACATATATTTCCATGAATAATCCATAAACTAATTGAATCTGGCTGGCTCCTACATGTTTAGCCATTATACATATATTTCTGTAAATAATCCATAAACTAATCGAATCTGGCTGGCTCCTACATGTTTAGTCATTATACATATATTTCCATGAATAACCTGTAAACTAATTGAATCGGGCTGGCTCCTACATGTTTAGCCATTATACATATATTTCTGTAAATAATCCATAAACTAATCGAATCTGGCTGGCTCCTACATGTTTAGTCATTATACATATATTTCCATGAATAATCCGTAAACTAATCGAATCGGGCTGGCTCCTACATGTTTAGTCATTATACATATATTTCCATGAATAATCCGTAAACTAATCAAATTTGTCTGGCTCCTACATGTTTAGTCATTATACATATATTTCCATTTATATTCCGTAAACTAATCGAATCGGCTGGCTCCTACATGTTTAGTCATTATACATATATTTCCATTAATATTCCGTAAACTAATCGAATCGGGCTGGCTCTTACATGTTTAGTCATTATACATATATTTCCATGAATAATCCGTAAACTAATCGAATCAGGCTGGCTCCTACATGTTTAGTTATTATACATATATTTCCATTAATAATCCGTAAACTAATTGAATCGGGCTGGCTCCTACATGTTTAGTTATTATACATATATTTCCATTAATAATCCGTAAACTAATCGAATCAGGCTGGCTCCTACATGTTTAGTTATTATACATATATTTCCGTAAATAATCCATAAACTAATCGAATCTGGCTGGCTCCTACATGTTTAGTCATTATACATATATTTCCATGAATAACCTGTAAACTAATCGAATCTGGCTGGCTCCTACATGTTTCTGTAAATAATCCATACATCTAATTTGGTTGGCTCCTAAATCTCAGATACATTTGTGGTCCCCTGCCATAGAGCCAGCCATAGTTCTAGTGACATTACTGATGAATTTATTACGGTTCAAATCAGTGCAAAACTAGATTATGATGTAATGAGTCACATGTTATATGTTCTGGATGACCATGCAGCACCGGAAGGTGAAGGCCCCAGGACCACTGATATGGACCCCTCTGGTAGATCTACCTTGGTGTGCTGGAGTATTTTCGTTTGGGCATTGCAACTTCTACTGACTGATTTGGATTTATATATATATAGGAAGAGTGAGGTAGCCGTGAATGTCCAGTAATCCAGTTGAATAATCAGAGTATTGTAGTGAATAGTGATACCTTTTTTATTGGACAAACGTATTCATAATAAAGCGACGAGCTTTCGAGAGATAATACCTCTCTTTATCAAGTCAAAAAGCGATACTGATACAAGTATAAACTAAAAACAGCAAACAGAAAGAGGTGGGGAAAAAAAAAAATATTGGAAAAACAAGAAAGACTAAATTAATTGTCCAGAGTTAAGTGAGTATATATATATCCCAGGTATTATATGTGTGTTTTGTACATATTGTTATTGTATATCCCAATCAATGTGCACAGTGCTCTACAGACCAGCTAAAACTAATTAAATGACAATATAAGTGTGTTTTATATGCAGAGAACCAATGGGTTACCTAGTTCATGCCATGAAGAGCTTACAATCTAGTTGTTTGTTAGTCCTGGTGTAGACTGTTAGCTCTTTGAGCAAGGTCTTCGTATTGCATATGGTCCATAGAAACGTGTTGTGGGAGGTCGATATACTTGGAGCTGACTTTACATACTGACATACAATGGTCCAGGTATACTAAGGTGTGCAGAACCTTTGCATTCTATGATATCCCCTTGAGACATAAGTATTAAGGTCTGATGTCTCCAAGCAACACTTCCCACTTTAGTAAATTCTGCCCAGTGTGTTCCAGCCTTACTGACAGTGTGCTGATCCATCCATTTAAGGGCAACAAACATAATTTTTCTATAAAATATCTGATTTGTCATCACTTTTAACAACTAAACTTTTGTAATAATCAGATATATACTATTTATTAAAAGTGTGAATTATAATGAATGCACCTTTGCAGCGGATGTTGCACGGTCTTTGCTCCTTGTTATACTCCTTGATACTCTTTTTGCTGCACCTTCGCAGGGGATGTTGCTCCTTATTATACTCCTTGATACTCTTTTTTTTGCTGCACCTTTGCAGGGGATGTTGCACGGTCTTTGCTCCTTGTTATACTCCTTCATACTCTTTTTGCTGCACCTTTGCAGGGGATGTTGCACGGTCTTTGCTCTCTGTTATACTCCTTGATACTGTTTTTGCTGCACCTTTTCAGGGGATGTTGCACAGTCTTTGCTCCTTGTTACTCTTTTTTTGCTGCACATTTGCAGGGGATGTTGCACGGTCTTTGCTCCTTGTTATACTCCTTGATACTTTTTTTTACTGCTCTTTTGCAGGGGATGTTGCACAGTCTTTTCTCCTTGTTATACTCCTTGATACTCTTTTTGCTGCAGGCTTGTCTGCCTCTGTAGTGGCCAAAATAAAGAGTTGCAATGTTATCTGGCAGTTAGACCCCTCTATCACACTTATCAAGTACCCTGAGCCGCACATACAGAAGCCGTTAAATGAATGATAAATATTTCAGAAGTTATGTACAATGTATAGCCACTTTTTAATACTCTTTACATTTAAATCAACTTCTTGTTGGGGTGATAGAGTCCATTTAGCAAGAACTCAGCTATAAATTAGCACATGATGCTGCAAATTACCATAAAGGTGGCACATAAACAATATTGAATATCTCTGGAGTGAGTTACCAAGTCCCGCAAACATTTAACGATCCCAATGTTTTTTTGTGATTTATTGTTTTTTATGTTGTTTAGCCATTGGAACTTGATACTCTGGATACTCCAGTCTATATCCTTTGATACAAAATTGTCATTGTGTAGACACACAGATTGTGGTATAATATTACTATTGTTGCTCCTGCCTGTTGTTTTGCGTTACCTGAGGGGTCTTGTAAGATATATTTCTGTATAGAACAAAAACTGGAATTGGAACTGTTTGATCTGGTGATACTTTGTAACTCTTGGTAAAGCTCTAAACCCATCAGTGCTGTATTGTGTTACTTTAGTGTTAATATTGTTAAATATTTATAGACACCAGATTGCAGTGTGCACATATGGAGTGGGGGTCCTCTACAACAAGGTCCCCTCCAATATGTACATAAACAATGCACATTCTTCAAGCAGTGGCGGAGCTAGGGAATGGAGGGCCCCGGTGCAAAATAAAAATTAGCATCCTTCCCAAGTGGGGATTATTAAAAAAATATTGTGCTGCCCCCCCCCCCCCCCAGGTACCAACTCACTCAGTACACCTCCAGCACAATCCCTTCTTGTAATACTCCCTCCCTAAGACTGCTTCCTATAACTGCATCCCTTACCAAGGACCTTTCCAATAGCTGCTCCCCCAAGACCAATTTCCAAAGCTGCTCCCCTTTTCTTACCCCCTGCCTGAGTGAGACACACGTATATACATGTACCTACTGTATATAGAAGCATCTCTCAGCAGCCATCTTCACATAGCACCCAGTCCCTCAAAACATGCACCTCTACACAACACCCATCCCTCTTAGCACCCATCCCTACACAGCACCCACTCCTCTTAGCACCCATCCCTACACAGCACCCAGTCCATTGCAGTAGCCATCCCACACAGCATTTAGCACCAACCTCACAAACCCATCCCCCTGAACTTTGCAGCCCTTTCTCTCTTTCACCTCTTCCCTGATACACATCCCCGGCATGCTGAACTGCTCCACACTGCCACCTCTTAGAGCTTCAGTAAAAATGCACTTCAGAAAATAAATGAAATTAAAAAAAGATATATATTTCTGCCCCCCCCCCCCCCGGAGGAGGGCCCCAGTGCATTGCACCATCTGCACCACTGGTAGCTCCGCCCCTGCTTGTAATAGCAGATGAATAGAATCAAAATGGGAGTTTCCACTTTAATAAAATTGCCTATAAAGTGAATCAGCAGAAGGCTCTGTACATTTAATTATTGTTTAGCTTCACAGACCAACATAAGCGTTTGGGAAGAAATAAGCACAAGAACAAAGGAATTCGATGTATTTGGTATAATCTGAGACTTTGCACTGAGGACTAAGAATGAGATTTGAGATTAATGAAAGGTCAGAGATCGGGCAAGAAAAGTACAGGAGCATCAAACTTTATAAACACATTTTGTGCATCAATATAAATAAAAAATACAGACTATTCTGCAAAATTAAATCCATTTTTATAGGATTACTACACTGCTCATATAATACGGTATCGTTTATTTATTTAATAACTGATTAGCCAATATTTGAAGAAAAAAGTTCAATGTGGCTTTAAAAAAATTACATTTTGAATTTCAGTATTTTTAGATCTGCTTCCTTTAACTGTCAGGTGTCCAGGTGATGGAAGGAGATCTGCCCATTAGGCTGTCCTGATAGGAGTTGTTATGATCCCCCGAGCGGGCAGGCAAAGCGAGACTGGCCAGAAAATAAATTAGGACAGCCTCCTGGGCAGATCCTGCTCCACCCCCTGTACAACTAATAGGAGGCGGAGATAAGCTGATCTGCCCCTGAAAATAATAATGTAGAAAAATAATTCTAAGAATATTGCAGTTATCACTATCAGAGATGTTAAAGGATCAATGTGGTCAATTTTGCCCTATTTTTTCGAATAAATAAACTTTTTTTTATAATGGACAAATATTTAAAAACACACTAAACACATAATGAATATTTTTAACCATGTGCAACTTTTCCTTATTGTGTGGCTCCTATTCCTTTTCCCAACGGATTATTTCTTATTCTTTATTGGGAAGATGTATTCTTGTAAACTAATGAGCCTTCCATGAGTAGTTTAGCTGTAATAAGTCCATTGTTTCCGTTATTTAATATAAAGAGCAAGTCAGGGGTTGGTATTTCCCATTATCCCTGAGTATAGGAGCGGTGCCATGGAAGGAGCTGGCTGCGGTTGATCTGAGGACGTCTGGCCTGGGGCATGTCTTCTTATTCTGTTTCCTCCGTCTGACCTATATTTTATACTGTGCTATAGCAGATGCTCATGGTTAGTCAATTACACAGATTTTTTACATAGGTGCTTGTTACAAATATCAACTTAAACCAATCAAAATTGATCTGATGTTCAAGTTCTCAATTGCTCATACCCCTTGTTGTTGGTTGGTCATTCAGTCATGTCCAACTCTCAGTGACCCTATGGACCTCAGCAAGCCAATCACATCCGTCTGCACTCCCTCATCTCAATGATCTCATCTATCCATCTCCGCCTCTGCCGTCCCCTTTGTTGTGTGCTTTCAATCTTTCCCAGCATCAGAGTCTTCTCTTGGGAATCCTGCCTTCTTATGATATGGCCAAAGAATTTGAGCTCCAGCCTCATGATCAAACTTTCCAGTGAACAGTTTGGCTTCATTTTCTGTAGTATGGATTGATTGGATCTTCTTGCAGTCCAATTCTTCGGCGCTCAGACTTCTTTATGGTCCATTTCTCACATCTGTATGTTACTTCTGGGAATACCATAGTTCTTACTATGCAGAGCTTTCTTGATAATTTAATATTTTTGTTTTTTTAATAGCTTAATAGACTTGCCATAGCTTTATCTTATTAAAGTAATAAGTACTTTGTAATTTTAATACCAATCTGATCACCCATCCAATGTTTGCTCCTTATCTTTTTGTTACAAAGCAATCATTGCTAATTATTAACTGGGGGTTGTACACGCTCATATTTGTTATAGTGGTTTGAGGCTGAGAACAATGTCCATCATTTCATTGGCAATGTACTAAAAAGACTGACTGGGTGCAAGCTGCTCCATTGAGTTATTAGCAATGATTAGCAATTCTGTATACATAGTACAATGTATCCACACTATTAAAGGCATACTTCAAAGACATTCTCCAAGTATTAATTACCAATGATTAGCAATTACGTCTATAGACATCAATAGAGATTGCTTATGGGCAATACTATTAATAAATGTATTCACGCCAAAGTTCCCTGTATCAGTGGTGGTGCAACAGGTGAAAAGCACTGGGGCCCACAACAGGGTAGGGGCCTTCTACTACTAGTAGTAAAGGAGGAATCTTAAATTATTAGACCAGGATGGCAGATAATTACTTAATAGAAATGTGATCTGATCGCCATAGTTGTGAGCTGACATCTACTTATATTTTTGACTTTTATTATTGAGCCCTATGAGCATGGGTGTTGGAACTGGGGGGGGGAGACAAATCACCCCCAGATTTTTCTATGTAAGTATGTATATATATATAAGCTATTTTATGGCCTGTGTATACAATGAGCTGTATCCCCAGAATTATTCTGGCTCCTACACCCCTGCCTATGAGTAAATAAAGAAGATGCCCAAGAATGGCGCCCAAATTATTTTGCACCGGGGCCCTACATTCACTATCCACTGCCCTGTATGGCTTCCAGAGGACAAAGGGGGATTAAATTGAGGGTGATTCTCACCCCCTCCCCAGTTTCCCCTTGCCACACATATATGATATATACCTTAGACTCTATTGTCTATTTCTGATACGCAGTGTTGTCTTGGAGGGCCCAATTGTCTCCACAATTCACGTCTTGCTCATGACCTCTTGATCTCGCCTTGTGTGGCGGCAGCATTCATTTTGCTATGTGAAATTACCTCACTGACGATCCCAGCTGGACCACTAGTCAGTCCTTCGAATATCCTGAAGAGATATAATATGATATGAAGAAAAACATTAAAAGTTGAACAAATCAATCTGTGCCGGTCCAGGTCTGGGATCACCCACATCTACAGTAGGCCGCCGATCCATCAACACAGTGGAATGGACATAATTTCCCAAAGCAGCATTACACTTACACAGCTGTATGACTTGTTATCAATAAATTGGTCATCTCTCCTTTCATACACAGTCACATATTGAATTGTACTGAATTATTGCGCCTCCAGCTGTGTCTAAAATGAATAGGATTTAAGGTACAGGATGCCGGTTGTCACGAGATATACGAGATTGCTTTAAAACATATCACGGATTCCAAAATATAAAATTCAGTTTATAAGTATTACTTCTATCAACTCTTGTCATACTAGAGAACGGGCCCGGTTTCCCAAGGCAGGGGCTTAGGGTGGCAGTATTTTAAACTTTATGTAATTTAGTCTATGGCATCCATACTTTATGTTTGTATATTAATGCTGGTTAAGAAATATAGAAGAATCAATTTTTTTAAGAAGAATCAACACTAGTCTAACTACTTCAGGGAACAATTTAAATTATTAATTCTTTTTCTGGATTTCTGGATTATGAGTGCATCTGAGGGGAATTAATAGTGTATGAAAAACATTTTTGCATAAAAAAATATCAAAATAAACATTTAAACACTTACCTTGAAGTTAGCAAAATGTCTTGGAATTTCAGACAGTTGAAAATTATGGTTAACATCCCCTTCAAACCCGGCTAAAATAACATAAAATTAATTATTCGTTTTGGCCAATCAGGAGGAAGTAAAGGTTAGCTGAAACATTTGAATACAACTCTGGGTTTTATGGTGCTATGCAGCAACACAGCCTACAGCACATACAGAAGCAGCAGTTTATGGGGGCTGACATCACTGCTCTCCTATTGTCTGAGGAAGACAGCAGTTTAATAATGGGTTACAATTGGTCCCCAAATGCTCCATACTGATTGGGGGGATTAGGGGCCTGTGTAGCCATCCCTGGGGGTGTCAACATAATCATTAGATTGATTTTTAGATATTAATAAAAATAAAATGTTTCATTAAAATGTGCTGCATATATATAAAGGATGCTTTTTGCCTAAAGAATGCAAAAATGGAATAATCCAGGAAACTTGGATATGTCTTTCACTGTGTTTCACTCTACCTCTTCCACTGGAAGGCTGTTCCACTTATATTTTTGTTGTTTTGTTGTTCAGTCAGGTCCAACTCTCCGTGATCCTATGGACTGCATCATGCCAGGCACATGTCAGCCACTGCCCCTCTGAGCTCCATCAAGCTCATGTTCCTTGCTTCAATTACCTCAACTATCCAACTCCTCCTCTTCCGTCCCCTTTTTTGTGTGCCTTTTCTAGGAAATCCGGTATTCTCATGATATAGCCAAAATACTTGAGCTTTATCCTCATGATCAAAGCCTCCAGTGAACAGGTTGTCTTGATTTCCTGTAGTATTGATTGATTGGATCTTTTTACTGAACTGGTTTGACAGAGACTTTAAAATAATCTTTATTCAATATGGAGAATAAACTAGGTACATGACTTGACTAAATCATCATGGCGGCTGCTTTGTACATTTTATAAACCCTTCGTTGTGCCTTTAGCCTTTCTTGTGTCCTCACATGAAACTGGACAATCCCATTCGCTTTGTGCATTTTAATCCCACTTTAGAAAATACAAATAATAATAGTTTTGTGGGAACAGTTTGCAGCTGCATATCTCTGCCAAACATATGGTATAAATAGAACACATTATTAATGGGACCATTGACTGGGAATCAAACAGATCTAATGAATGCTCAGAACATCAGTTCCTCCTTTACACGAGAGCATTACTTAATAACATGGTGAACGGCGGCCGCCCTTTGTGTTGTTGTGATCACTTAATACATCTCAGCATTTCACCTTCATTCTCCAGCTATGAATAACATACAATAACCACAACCTTTTATTTGAGTAAAATGGATTCGGGAGGAACAGAACCAGAGGCGCATTCCATCTTATCTATCAGAAAAAAAGCACTTTAGTTACATAAGATATAATCATTTGTTTACTTTGTTTTGTTGTCATTGTGGCAGAATTTGTATATGCTCATTTTTTACTTACTTTGTATTCTTGCCAAGATTTTAGCCCTGGGGAAGAACCTTAAAAGACCACTGTAATGGTCCAACTGAGCTTCCATAATTTATTCATTTTTTATACTATTATAATGTAGGGTAATACACCATTTTGTTTGCTAATCAGCTTAGTTGGGTAGGAAAACATTGGATAAAGTGGTACTATTGTGGCATCATTTGCATATCACTACCCAGAATGCTGTGCAAAACAATCTACTGTAGAAACAATACTTGCTGAAGATCTCTGGGGATTCCATCCATCAGCGTATCATCAACTTAATCTATTCTATAGATTTTTTACATAATCAATGGAATCTCCCAATTACTTATTTTTATAATATTTTACTTTAATTGATTTCTTTTTATTCATGCTAGATAAAACTCACTGATGATCTTTATGATGTCAACTTTCAAGATCAATTATCTTTTTCCACTTAAAATGTTTAAAAGCAACCAATTGCATTTATATTTATTCATATTTGTGAGTTTAATTCACGCGTTAACTGCGGCTTTGGCTGTGTCACATGTTTAATTGATGGGTCGTGTCCCTTCACCGTCCCCCCAATTTTAAGTTGTTTTAGTTGTCTTGTGACACTGATCTTTGCCAGGTAAATGTCCTAAATATATACATGCGGGGCCTACAGTCATTAATCTTGTAAATCCCTAATCCTGGCTTTCTCACTCCATCTCAGTGTGACGTTGGCTGGATCTCCAGGGTTACTTCAGTATTATTGGATGAAAGTATTACCCTCTTTCCTTTTCACTGTCCAGCAGCTGCCTCTCGCTCTAACATTAGTTTTCATGTTCTCTTGGAAAGTCCAGAAGATGTTTTGTAACAGCAGCAATATAACAATTTATCAGATGGACTGGGATACTTCTAGGACATGAGCTTCCATTTGGGAAAGACTTGTGAATTCTATTAAGAAGTCTGGGATTCCTTGGGCCTCATTCAATTGTTATTTGTCCAATTGTATATAAGCACAGAGGATATTATTTTTACAAAAGTTTTTAGTTAGTGACCTTGTTTTTGGATAGAAGTCCACTAACTAAAAACTTCTGTAAAAAAAATATGCTCTGTGCTTATATAGAGCCCTATTCAATTGGCCAAATCACAATTGAATGATGCCCCTTGTGTATTAATAGGCTGAATATTGGATTATAATATGAACCATATTATACATATAGACAGATATACAGATATAAAGATATAGATAGGTAAATAGATAGAGATAAATAGATATATATATATATATATATATATATATAAATATATATATGTATATATATATATATATATATATATATATGTATATATATATATATATATATATATATATATATATATATATATATATATATATATATATATATAGACATATATAGATATTATGGAAAGGAAACGCCTCCAATTCATGATGTATATCACCCTTTCACCCTTGGTGTACACAGGTCTTCAGTAACGTTTTTTGTGTTGGTTTAAGAAAATGTATTGGAGCTGAAATGTTGACAACAATAAAGCATCTTGTTGCTCATTATTTTTGATATATATATATATATATACTAGCGACTTGCCCGTCAAAAAATGACGGCAATAAGATTGTAAGGCAGGTAATGTTTGTGTGCAAAATTAATTTTGTTGGTGTTTTAAGATCCTTCGGCGCTCATTGCGAGCCTTGCGCTGATCGCCTTTGGATGCTCACAACTATATATGTGATATATATATATATATATATATATATATATATATATATATATATATGACCCCAGGATAAGTCAGAGATTGTTATAAACACTAGTACACACTTACATATGGATTTAGGTAAAACTGCTCTCCTTTATATACTAGTCCAAATGTCTCTCTCCATTCCAGGTGTGTCCACTGCATATATATATATATATATATATATATATATATATATATATATATAGCTTAAATAATAAAACACACGCACACATATACATATATTTGTGCACGTAAGAAATCTTCAATATTAGGAGTGACAATCTGTAGCCATTACTGTGGCTTGGGGGATTTTGCTCACTTATAGGGCAACTGCTTTATACACAGCGGGTACTGATATGTACTGATTACAGCAAAGATATAGTGTACAGTGATATAGGTAGATGTGGAGATATAGAAATGTATATCTTTCTTCTCTCTGTGTTGCTGATTTCATATCTACGTAACTATATATACACATACATGTATATATACATATTATGCCTGTTGGTGTTGAATACGTTGGGGCTTTTTTCCCATAATGTAATATATTAGACAGTACATATAGGTATTTTCGCTCCTCACATTATGAACTAGGGAAAATGTAACTGATCCAGCATTAGAAAGAAAAACAGATCTGTAAGCAGTTTCTTTACAAATGATAGTGCTGCACAGAGCATAAAGTGATGCAAGAGCACCCATGCAGGTAATTGAATGTACTGTAAACAGCGCTGCACTATGCAGAGATAATAGATTGCAGTCCTTTTTATGTAATAATCAGTTAGACTATGTAAGATTTGCTGTCGGGAGAGGTACAAGAGGCAATTGGTTTGAATTCATTGGCCCAGTTTTGTAGGTTACCCAGTGCCAAAAACATATAATATACAGTAAGCAAAACAGTACACTTTACAAGTCTAAAACAAGTCAGAAAACCCCAAAATCCCAAATAATTCAATATTCCCACTGCAGAACTGGGCTCACCAGATATCTCACTCTTTAATACAAAAACATTTTATCTTTGACCCATTATAACATAGTAAAGAGATAAAACACAGCGGAATTTCCTACTACATTCACAACTGACAGTAGACAACACTCCCAGAAGTCTTTGCACCTAGCAGACCAGACTGCCTTAGCCTCATATCAGTGATTGCGTCTCTGGCAATATTATACCTGGGATGATGGAGGCCATGACAGTCTACTGTAATATCCCATTTCATAACATTTAACTATCAACAACTTTTCAATTCTTCTGAAACTTGATATTTTGTGAGAAAACTTACATTGAAAATATCTGGTTTCTACGCATCTTTAGGCATCGGTCACCTCTAACAACTTTCTATATTGAAAGCCCTTCAGAGTAGGGAACTCATTTCTGTTGCACCTGTAATTTGCTATTTGTACCCATTGTACTATATTATACTTTGTAAACAGCACTACAAAAATATAAATTAATACAAATAATAACTACTTAACTTTGGTTGGAGATTTAGGTGCACTACAGGAAGTGTGCTATGATGATAAGCAGTATGCAAAAAATAGTAGAAAATGAAGATAAAAAACAGCTAATTCCAGTGTAAGGTTTTCTCACAAAAGATCAACAATACATTTTACAATTGTTTATACTGATGTTTACTACTTGCAATTTAGGAAAGCTGGACAAGTACACAAAGTTCCTGCTCTATTTCAGACATAACCAAGGAGACGGATTTCACAAATATGGAGCAAAAGCTACGGCTGGTAGAATGTCAAGTTAGGGAACTCAGTGTTCCTATTTTGCCTTCTGTTGATTTCCACGTATTTGACAACTTTATACTTTCTTCTCTTTTTCCATTTGCATTTTCTATTCCCACTTTTCCACCACCTTCTCTTAACCATAATACATACCTTTCCCGTCTATCTCCCACAAAGTACCATGCCTAATCCTCACAAGAGCATGCTTAAAAACTGCCACCTTAGAGGGGACAAACTTTCAAAACAACAAGACTACTGAGGAACCAGAGAAACATATCTTAGGAGCCAGGGGATACTGATATTTATAAACATATAATTTAAAATATATGGGGCTATTGCTCCATAGATCCCGTGATTTGGCCTATGGGCACAAGAGAGGGTAAACCCGAACCTAAATACAAGTATTACATAGGAGCACATAACATATCACATACTAGAGCCATTCATCTCAAATACTTTCATTCAGATCCCTTCCCTCTCCTACTAAATGAAAAACCTTTCTAACTTTGCATATCTTCCAACCTAAGTAAACTTTTAATTTCTTCCTGACCTTTTCTATTCCTTATACAAAGATTCTAAACTCAAAACAGGGCCCTCCATTTTTTGCAGTTTGTTAACATTGTATTCTTCCTTGTTATTCTTCCCTTTACAGCGCTATTGAATATGTTGGCGCGTTACAAACAATGTTATTAATAAAAAGTACAAGCCAGTGTGATCATGGTCTTGGTATGGCTCAGTTACACTAATCATATGCTCACCAGCCTTTGTAAGATGCCATGCTTCAGTAAAACGTCAGGGAGCAGTGTTTGCTATTATATATTTATCTATATCCTAAAATAGTTCAGCTAATTAATGTAGCTAGAGAGTGTCAGTTGTACACAGTAAACAATAAACAGTAATGATATGGCTGTTACTACTCTCTGTGTGGCACATGGGAAGTTCTCGAAATAGCAGATCCCACAGAGGCTTACTCTACAATTACGGAGCTAAGTCAGTGATTTCTCACACATGTTCAGTGATGGAAAGCCCTGCAGAGCAACTGACTGGCGGTAGTTTATATTGAGATTGAGTAGGCATTTTAAGATAATTATATACATTGTGTGGGTTTTATATTCTTCAGTTCTTCTTCCTATAGGAAGAATATATCAGTTTGAAATATTTATCTTAGTATATTGTTGTCAACATAGTGCGTGTCTACAGGGTATAGTATAGTAACTCCTATATTAATATATGGCCACAATTCATGTTTTGACTATAATAGAACAGTCTTTCAACCAATGTCTTATCCATTGAGCTGCTTTAGTGTCCTTTATCTATCTATGAACATGAGCCATCTGTGCGTAAACCCTTTCTCTAACCAAGACTATTTTTCAAAAGCTTCAAACAAAATATCTTTACTAAGGAATATATCGGACCTCTAAACGCTAATTGATTGACATGTAACCTCCATGTTTTACCGCCGTAATGATGACAGTCTAATTTTTTATTGGCTGTTTCTGATTCGGGACTTAAGGCCTTGCTTAATTGATCATGTTCATGCTCTGAATTGCTACATACGATTGCATGGCTTTCGGCCTTTGGCTCGTAACTTGCGGGCTTGTTCAATTGAATTGTTCAATAATTGTAGCAGAGTTCAAGCCTGCCTGCAGACATATGGCCTGTATACCGCGAGTTATATATATATATATATATATATATATATATATATACCTATTTGAAATCCCACAATACATGTAGATTTAGTGGACTTCTTGTATTGTGTATTTTACATGAAACGTTATGCATTATCCAGTCAGACATATATAGTTGGGTTAAATATTACTTTCTCCTTTTTCTTATTTGTGATATCTCAATGTGAGAGGCTACTCCATTAAAGGACGCTGTAACACAGGCACATTTGGAAATGTAGCATAATGACAGTATGGTATAATAAAAGCCTGTGAATACAATTTAGCAAACTAATTACTTAAATATTTAATAAGTTATTTGGGTGACTGTAGGCACCCATCTTGTCCTATTTGAGCTATTCATGCCACACTCTCAGGGCAGACTCACTGGCTGCTTATATTGTTTATTTAAAGGGATATGAACCAGCAGTACTACAGTGCACAAATCTAACGTTTGGCATAATTTGCTGTGTGCAGTATTTACTTTAGGATAAGGACACTTCATGGAATAAGTGCAAACAGACCGTTACCCTAGAAGAAGGAAGAACAAGGTCAAAGAGCCAAGTATTGATACCTATAGTGGAGCAGATTTGTTTTTTTATTCTGTCCCTTTAACACAGTGAGAACAACAAATCATAACAGGGAAGTGTTAGCCCTTCTGTATAGGTTTGTCCAGAATTAAAAACCATGCTGACTTTTTTTTAACAGTCATTAAAAATTGATAGCAAGCTCTTGATGCCAGCATATTTATAGTTCTGTGCTTAGTACTTATTGTAATATAATGTTGTGCTCTGTGATTTTTTTTAAAACAAAGAGGTAAAGTACATAAAATATACACACAGACTTGGTCTTCCAGCCACACAGAATTGAGCCACATAGTACAACAAAGAAGAACATAACGTGCTGTCCGTATGTGCTTCAAACTTCCAACTGCACAAGATTTCCAAAATGATATTCAGCACTTGGGCTCCTACTCTGCAACGTCCCGCAGCTGCAGATGTCATGGCCGGATTGCGATTTGACTGTTTTTTGTCATGTTTTGTAGCCGCCTCACAGCTGTGGCAGGAAATAGCCTAAAAGAGTTAAACACTTAAGAAAATCTCCCAACTAAATCGTAGGATGCAATCCTTAATAACAGGAAGCAGGGTGCAGATAGATTTGGACATATGATTTCTTTGTGCATGATGATAAGGCCCATTGAATGCTGTGCTTTATAGTATATGTGATGTTGGGCGTTTTAAATCACCGACCAGGCATGAGTCATGGCAGTCTAAATCAAAACCATCTACCCTCCTTGTTGGCTGCTGACTTGAATTGTCTGGACAGCTCAATCTGTTGTCTGTGAGACCCTCGTGGTAACTGAATCACTCGCTGATTTTTTTTTTTTGTATTTCCCATTTTTCAGGAAAATTGAACAGTGAGAAACACACCCAGTAATTTCCCAGTAAGTCACAGCCTAAATGCCACAACATGTTAAGACGCTCTTTTGTGCTTGTTCTTAAAATAAAACAGAGATGCAGGGAGGAATTGAATTAAGAATGAGTTTGAATTTCGAATGAGCCTGTAGACATTTTTTTTCTTCCCATCTGCTTTTAGTTTCGCTGCTCCTTTTTCTCATTATTACAATATGAGGTCTGAATGGCAATCATCAAAGCCTTAATTCAAGGGCAAATCAAGGAAGACGCCAGTCTTTTTTTTTACGCTATGTCGATTTTATGTGTATGTAACCAATAAGCTTAGATTTATGTCCAGGTGAACAGTACCACAATCACCTTAAATCTAAAGGTGCAATTAACAGCAAGGAACTTAAATTGCAATCACTTAGGATAATGGGAGATCTATAAACCATTTTCTCAACCAGAACTTTTAGGTGTATAATTTATATAATGATATATTTATATAATCATACTAATAATGGACATCAGTGGCGTTGGAACTGGGGAAAATGGGTGAGGGGGACAAATTCCCCCCAGATTAAATGAATAGGAGACACAACAAAATAGCAAAATTAAACGTAATAATGCATTACCAGCTCTATGGATCAGTATATCTTTCCCATGAAGCATTGAACCTTAATTTATTTTGTATATACTTGGATGGGCAGGGGCATTGAGAATTTAGACAAAGAAATATAAAAAAAAAAGTTTCCAAGGGGCACTGCAGCAATGGGCCCCCCAGAGCAGGGCCCTGGTGCATTGAACCAGGTGCTCCCTGTTGAATTATCCCCCCAGATTTTTTTGGGCTCCAACGCCCATGATGGACATTATTATTTTTGTTTTTCAATAAAGTACCTATTGTGTGATAATAAACAAAATTTGTAGAAAAGGTCCCTTTCTGGATCGCTACCTTGTGGTGGTGAGGGGGCTTATATACTTCAATGAACCTGGGAGCTATACCATGTAGAGTCACCCAAGATGGGCAGGACATAGCACAAAGCATACAAATCGCACCCCACTGGAGAAGGAACTGGCAACCCACTCCAGTATTTTTGCCAAGAAACCCTTATGGATAAGCATGGCCAGAGACATTACGATAGGTGTGCCTGGCGTGCTGTGGTTCATAGTGTCACAGACAGTCGGATACAACTGAATGATTAAACAACAAAATAGAACTGGTATGGAGTACACTTAAAATGTGAGACAAATAGTGAGTGGTTTCCTGTGATAATGCTTATACATTGAATGGCGTATTTGAGTTGTGCATGTGGGTTCTTGGGATAGTGATATCAATGAGGTAGTATTCCATATGTTTATTTGTAGTGATATTAGAAGGTCATCCAATCACATCACATCTCTAGCATATTTCATTGTCTGCCCATTTTCAAGATGAAAGCCAAAAACCCATCAGTTTAAAGACCATACAATATTGTAATTATTGAAGAGAGCACTCAAAAGAGTCATACACATGGGGCGTACCCTAATGCATCAATATTTAGCGAGTGGAGAATTCCATTCATTTAAATTAAGGTCAACCTGTAGAAGGGTAATGACCAAAGGGTACATCACAATCTACCGGGAGATGAAAGCAGAAACATCCATTAGCTATGGAGATCTTAGTTCAGGCTTGGAAGAGATAGGGGGTATATATATATATATATATATATATATATATATATATATATATATATATATATATATATATGTGTGTGTGTGCGTGTGTTGTATGAATCTGACTGTATGGGAACAATTGGCAATCTACTGGCATGGTACATCTTGTATGCGTCTCATTTGCATGTGACTACCCAGAATGCTTAGCAGCAATTTTCACTGGGTAATTCTCAGTGGCCTGCTCCGGACATCAAGATACGCAGAATATTTTTCCTTTCTTTTCCAAAAATTTAGATCACATGTCTAAATCTGGCCATGTCTTCTATAAACCATGACCAAGGATGTGCAGGAGGGAATGCAATTGATAGAACTACAAAATAACTAACATAGTACAGTACTTCTCGTACACTGCTCACATCTGTTTGAGATTTGGGAAAAAGTCCAAGTAACAGACTTGGCCAAGTCAAATATCTCCCAAACGTAAGAAACAATTGGATTTATCAAGAATTGTTTGCTGAGACTAGCAAGAGCAATCCTATTTAAACGTTTACATTGATCATCTTTATTTCATTACCAGAAATGATTGTAAAAATTAATATTTTCCTTTTACCGTCTGCTTGCATTCGCTTAAGATTTGCAATCTTGATTTGGGCAAAGAAAGCCTGCAGCTTCCGAAACAGAATATATATATACTGGATTAATCTATAATATGTTCACTTGTATGGGATCATCAGTTTAGACTATCTTAATGTCCATTGAGACTAAGTGGGTATGAAGTAATGCACCATGTGACTTTCTCTTATCTTTGGATTCTGAAAATGTGGATATGATGCCAAGAAGACATGTGACTAATTTTATAGCTCATTATGTCTGGAGAAAAGGAAGTACTTTGTATATGTTAATGAATGCAGCCACTGTTAAGAACTGTAGTCATGTTGACTAAAATTATCTGTGGCAAACCCTAGTAAATTAGACTCCACGTCTTCTCGTGTCCTGATATCTAGATTATCTAGATGGCGACCAACAGTCTACAATTAGCGTTGTGTGATCGATATAAACCACATAATGAGTAAGTTGTCTATTAACAGAGCGAGAATAGATTAAAAAAATACTTGACTTGTATCTTAGTCAATATTTATATGTTGCCAATAGCAGAAAGGGTATTGGTTAAAATTGCCGGTGAGACAAAAAATTAAGAAGTTCTTTTTTTAGAGATCAGACTGAGAACTTCTGGATGGTTGCACCTTCAATGATCGCAATGGCACAATTATCACAATAGGCACTAATTGTATTCATATTTAAAAAAAAACAAATATATTCATGCTAATCTTATTTTTAAAATGTTTAGGAAGAGAGGTGGGAAGAATGGCTTTTCTTGCTACAAGAGAAGATGTGTCTGCTGAAACCTTTGATCCAGCTATTATTATTATTATTATTATTATAATGATTATACTTTATTTGTAACGCACCAACATATTCCGTGGCACTATAAAGGAATTATAGGGTTCCCTGATGGTCCGGTGGTTATGATTTGGTGCTACCTGGGTTGGCTTCCAGTCAGGGACCAAGAGGTCACACTACCATGAAGTCCAGCATGGTTGGGCCTGGTCAGTACTTGTATGGCCCACTGGAGAAGTAACTGCAACCCACTCTAGTATCTCTGCCATGAAAGCCAAGTGGATCATCAATGGTGTGTTACGATCCATTAGGTCATGGAGAGTCAGAAACAACTGAACAATGCAACAACAAAAAAATCCCATACAAAAACATAAAATATTAGTATTTACCATAATCTAAATAAGAAATTAATGAATTACTAAATATTTTAAATATTAAAAAGTATAGATATTTTAATTAAAAATATTAAAAGGTATAGATAAATAAAAATTAAAAAAATATATATATATTTTACTTTAAAATATTAAAAAGTATAGATAATTAAATATTAAAAAAATATAAATTTTACTTTAAAATAATAAAATGTATAGATAATTAAATGTTAAAAAATATATATTTCAATTTAAAATATTAAAAAGTATAGATAATTAAATATTAAAAAATATATATTTTACTTTAAAATATTAAAAAGTATAGATTATTAAATATGGAAAAATATATATTTTACTTTAAAATATAAAAAAATATAGAGAATTAAATATGGAAAAAAAATCTCTAAAAAAGCAAAGAAAGAGTCTGGAAATTTTGGATGCAGAAAATAGCAGATCATTTATAAACTGAGCAGTTTTATGGCCATGGGGTCAGCCTGGTAATGACTTTCAAAATCTTTGGGAATGTTTCTAAAAACAGCTTCTTTGCCTGTTGCTCTGGGGAGATTAATCAGGGGTCGGTTCCCTGGGTGCCCTTTCCCAGGCTTCAGAATGACTTTTGTACACAATTTAGAGGAACATTTCCAAGATGTTTGTGTCATTGTAGATATGTTACATTTTGTTTTTTCCTTGTGTGGATAACGGATAAAATATAATTTGCTTTTATTAAAAAAAATATTCCCAGCCCTCCAAGAGATTCAGCTGTGCAATTTAATGGAATATGACCTAGGATATTGCCGCTGGCAAAATGCAATTCAGTTTTTCCCAACAGTTTTAGAAAATAAACACGCCGTACCTGTTTGCAATTAGTGTCCGTGTGCATTAGTGTGTCATGAAACAGAAAAACATGATTAAATGCTGTTTTTTTGTATTTATTTGAAAAATGCATTCAAAGACACAACTAAAAAAATTAAAACACACAGATTTTCTGAAATATAAGAATATTTTAGGTCTGTTATGCTAAATATACAATGTGCTCTTTTCCTTTAATTTGTATCCTTACGTCTTATATTCTAGTGCATCCTATGTATTGCTATATTATGATAATAAATGGAAATTGTCATCCTAATAGGTAATTGGTTTCATATTAAAGAGCACAAAAACTGTCTGCACATTGTATTAGCCATTTTTCAAAATAACTTATTCAGCTACTGTGTGCTAATATGCAGCTCAGTATGCTTGATAAGGGTGGGCAGGTGATCTAACTCCATGATAACATTGGGGGTATTTTTGACTAACACAGAGTAATGTAAATAGGTTTTAGCAAGCGCGACTAGTACCAAAGTAGTACAAAGTGTCCATTTTTTTCATATCCTGACGCGTCCGTCGAATACCAAAATTGACGAGTTTGGAAATAGTTGAGCACCGAGTGTCCACTGTATTTGTATTTTTTATAGAAACGTCCTGTGTTCTTTTTTATGCCAAATGTACAGTGTGCCCTTTTCCTTTAAGTTATATCCTAGAAACAATGAGGTGTGCAATATATTCCAGTGCATCCCATATGGTTATATAAAAATATGTTTTATTGTCTATCTATCTATCTATCTATCTATCCATCCATCCATCCATCCGTCTATCTATCTATCTATCTATCTATCTATCTATATATATATATATATATATATATATCACATATTATAATTGTCTAACTGCGATTCGTCGTCACGCTTCAGACGAATCGCAGTTAGACAATTATAAAGTGCTGCGCATTGCGCAGAGCGCGGCGCGAGAGCAGGTAAAAGAGTGGGGAAGAGGGGGGGGGGGGTAGAGGCACAGAGGGAGAATGGGGAAGAGGGGAGGGAGAGTGGGGAAGAGGGGAGGGAGAGTGGGGAAGAGGGGGGGGGAGAGTCACAGAGGGAGAGTGGGGAAGAGGGGGGGGAGAGTCACAGAGGGAGAGTGGGGAAGAGGGAGAGGGGGGGAGAGGCACGGCACAGAGGGAGAGTGGGGAAGAGGCACAGAGGGAGAGTGGGGAAGAGACACAGAGGGAGGGGGAGAGACACAGAGGGATAGGTGGGAAAGAGACACAGGGGAGGTAGAGGAGGGGTAAAAGACACACGGGAGGGAGAACATGGGGAAGATACACATGGGAGGGAAATGGGGGGGGGGGGAGAGGGGAACAGACACAGGGGGAAGGGGGAAAGAGACACAGGCCAGGGGGGAACAGGCACAGAGGGAGAGGGGGGAAGAGGCACAGAGGGAGAGGGGGGAAGAGACACAGGGGGGAGAGATACAGAGGGTGAGGGAGGAAGAGACACAGAGGGAAGGGGGGGAAGAGGTACAGAGAGAGGGGGAAAGAGGCACAGAGGGGGGGGGAACAGAGGAAGGGGTGAAGAGACACAGTGGTGAGACACACAGAGAGAGGTGGGGGAAGAGGCACAGAGGGAGAGGGTGGAAGACACAGAGTGGGGAGAGACACAGAGGCTGAGGGGGAAGAGACAGGGAGGAAGAGGCACAGAAAGAGGAGGGGGAAGAGACACAGGGGAGTGAGAGGAGGGGGAAGAGACACAGGGGAGAGAGTGCAGGGGGGAAGATACACAAGGGAGGGAAATGGAGACACGAGGAAGGCCGTAACAGACACAGGGCTGAGGGGGAAAGAGACACAGGCCAGGGGGGAACAGACACAGGGGAGGGTTGGGGGAGACACAGGGGAGGGTTGGGGGAGACACAGGGGGGGGAGAGATGCATAGGAGGGAGAAGGGGGAAAGAGACACAGGGGAGGGGTTTAGAGACACGGGAGGGAGAGGGAGGTAAAAACACAGGGGGGCAGGAGATACAAAGGAGGTAGACGAGGTGGAAGGAGACACAAGGGAGAGGAGGGGGGAAATAAGACACGAGGGAGGAAGTAGACAGAGGGAGAGACTCGCAATGAGCTCCAAAGGGGCTCATTGCAAGGCCTGTGATGAGCGCCAAAGGCGCTCATCACAAGGCCAGTAAAGTAGAGGGGGAGAGGCTTACATTGTGTGGCAAACAGCATTGCCAGGCTTCAGTTTTTATTGCCGTCATTTTTGACGGGCAAGTCGCTAGTATATATAATAAATTGTCAAGATTCAATGTATAAGATAAGTGAAATAACATTTAATATTAACGTGGAATTTAAATTGTTTGAATAAGATGTGAAGCTGGACACATTTCATTTAAGAGGTCAATGGGCCATTCTTGTACCATTGCCTATGTTTTGAAGTTGGCTGTAACTTGTAATTATCTTCATCAGGATTAGAAGAGGGTGATTGAAGATGTAATGAATAAATGTTAATGAATGTCTTAGAACAAGAGAATTTAGTTCCCAATCATGTATCCCTGGATGTTATATTTTGAGGTTCACGTTAATTAACCTTAATGATATCCTAAAACATGTCACAAATTAAATGACTTTACTATATTCTTCTCTACCACATCCTATTGAAGGATGTTCCAAATATATATTACAATTTCTGTAATATAATACTTTCACAATCTTCTACCCCTAAATTATAGAGTTGCTGTTTAGTTGTTCTGTTGTGTCCAACTCTCCGTGACTCTATCGAGCACAGCACGCCAGGCATATTTATCGTTATGTTTCTGGTTGTGCTTATCCATATGGTTTTCTTGGCAAGCATACTAGAGTGGGTTGCCAGATCCTTCTCCAGTGGACCACAATTTGTCTGACCTCTATCGTATGACCTTCCCATCTTGGGTAACCCTGTATGGCAGGGGTGGGCAAGTTCGGTCCTGGGGGGCAACACACAAACCTGGATTTAAAGATATCCAATCAGGATGACTGAAGAAGGGATTGACTCACCTGTACTCAGCAGGGATCATCAAATCCAGTCATTTAAGTGGCTCTCCAGGACCAAACTTGCCCAACCATGCTATATGGTTGAGCTCACAGCTTCATTGAAGTACACAAGCACCTTCACCATGACTAGGTAGCGATCCAAAAGAGGAAATCATAGAGTTACCCATAAATAAATACAATAGTCTACATGTGCGTCCATCAGTAGTTATACATAATTAAGGTCTATTAGGCAATATTGGCCTTGTAACATGTTGGTTAAAGTTCTTACTATAATTTCAATGCTGGAAAAAATATAGATTTTGAGCATGTTTTCTATTATAAATCTGCTGTGCTTTTACTTTTTATTATTAAGACCATTCATTCAAAAATAAGAAATATCAACACCCTCTGTCTCATATTGCAGCAAGCTGGCAGCCGTTATTAGCATTTCCATAGATCTCTGTTTCGAGGGTCCTGGAGTATGTTATCTATTTAAAATCACGTTTGGCTCTTCAAAGAGAGGGAGAGCGAGAGAGTCCTTGAAATGAACAGAGCCGGTTTCACCATGTGTGTGCCAGACACAGGATGTGCCGGCTAATGAGCTGGAGGAAAATACAAAACAGTGGGACATATGAACTCTGGTTTTCAATTACTTTGTGTTTTCTGATGCCAACAAATTAGGGGGCTTATGTATAAAATGAAAGACTAGCCAAATAGGTGCTTAAAGGAGACACTGGCAGGAACATTGGATGGGATTTTCACCCAGACATTAGTGTCATAATAAGATTTACTCATTCTGTAGTCAACCCAGCAAGATATATTCCCCAACCAGTACTGTTGTTTGGTCAGTCATACATTGTGTTGACTCTCTGTGACCCTATATACATAAGGTTTTCTTGGCAAAGATACTGGAGTGGGTTCCCAGTTCTTTCTCAAGTAGATTACAATTTGTTTGACTTCTCTGCTATGATCTGCCCATCTTAGATGACACTACAGTGTCATTGAGGTATACAAGTCCATTCACAACGACAAGGTAGCGATCCAGAAGGGGACCGCTACAGTGCCCACTGGGCATTATAGATTGACTAGCGAATTGCCCGTCAAAAAATGACGGCAATCAAATAGTAAGTGAGCTAATGGAGTTTGGTGTATATAATGCGGCTGATTTAGCGTCCTTCGTTTTCTATGTCGTGCGACTTTGTCGGAATATCCGTAGCTGTTTGGTTGTGTTTTGCATGTTTAGGGACCTTTAGCCTCGTTTTCGTTTTGTTCGGCGGCCATTTTTTCTCTCGCTTAGGTGATTTTAAGGTCTCTAAACTTCGAAATTTGTGTTTAAATGGGCCTGGGTCCTGGGTGCCCCCCTTTGCTGTGAGTAACCTTTTTATGTGTTTGTTATTTGTATTTATTCTGTTTGTAATGTTTTTGGGGTTGCGCTGGTTGCGTCCTTGTTTTTTAATCTTGTAGGTGTTTTTCGGCAAATACGTAGGTGTTTGGTGGTGTTTTGCGTCTTTAGACTGCTGTAGCCTCGTTTTCGTTTTTTTCGGCGGCCATTTTTTCCCTTGCTTAGAGAATGTTTTACTGTTTAAACTCTTTTAATTTGAGTTAAATTGAGGTGTAACTTTAGTTTTCGAGGTCCTGGATGCTCCCTCTTCCTCTAAGTAAGCTTTTTATGTATTTGTTGTGTGTATTTGTTGTATTTTTCATGTTTTCATGTACACGCGTTGTGGCCGATTTTTGCGAGGTCGTAATGGGTCGTAACGTGTCTAGTATTTTCCTTGCGTAACGAAGTAAATTTTGCGAGGGTGGCAGTTGCTGGCAAGGTGCACATTCGGCGGTCCTTGCCAGCAACTTCAACCCTCACTTCGCTTTGCGAGGGCCTCAGTTGCTGGCAAGGAGCGCCTTCGGCAAGGGCCGCGGGCTCACTACGCGAGCCCGCAAGCGTTAGCAACAAATCGCATGCTCACAACTATATATGTGATAAAGACATGTTGCGCCTCAGAGCTGACCAGAACTCAGTAACATAGGATCTACTTTTTTAGGTAGACATTTTAAAAAGATCTACCACACTATACCAGCATGGTGTTACACTCCGCCATGTTGCACAACATATGTATGCCTATCCTCCACAGTCAATGGGAACTTCTCTTGACTTAGATTTTCATATCCATGCATGTTTAATATGATGTTTGGTCTTTCAATCCAAGGTCTACCTGCTACCGCTAGAAGATTCACTGTTAGATTAAGATCTATCCTTTAGGCACCAAAGATGTTTGCACTATAAAAGTATAAATGTCATATTGGATATGGTCAGCCAAAACTATTCTGGGGGGGCGGGGATACAGTGCATTGTATACACAGGCCGTAAAAAGCTTATATATATATATATATATATATATATATATATATATATATATACATACAAACATAGAAAATGTGGGGGTGATTTATCCCCCCACCCCCTGGTTCCTACACCGATGGGTGAAAGGCATTTTTTAGAGGACCAGTTGGAGTATTTTCATAAATGAGTTTTTGAAAAAAAAATGTTCAAGTCACCTCATTAGTCAATAGTCAATTTATCAAGCACAGAAGCATACTTCAATGATAATAATGCTAAAACATACAATATTTGTTAATAGTCAATACCATGAACAAATATTGTATGTTTTAGCATTAATACCATTTAAGTTTCTGTGCTTTATAAATTAAAATAATTATCGTACAAAGTCCAGATAATAGCCACTATCCTAATTCAGCAATTTCCAAGACGTTAAAAACTGTTAGTATTCACATGGTTTTATGGAATGACAATTTTTAATGAATTTAATAATATAATTTACTTTTAATAACTTTTTAAAATGTTGAATTATTAATAATTCTCCAGTTGTTAACTTTTTAAACTTAATCTATTTCATTAAATTTTTCAAATTATTCAGTAGTATAGTTTAGTTTAAATATATTTTTTATTGGTTGACTTAAATATAGATATATTTTCTATTTTTATATTTTTCAGTATATTGAATAATATAATTTAATTTTAATATATTTTCCAACTTGTTTTTTTTGGAGAATACTTAAATATTATTTGTTTCAACAAGTTAAGAAATTTTACATGTGTGTGTGTACCATGCTCTAGTATTATCACATAGATAAAAGCTAAACCTTCAAGTTTAATGACCAAACATTTTAAGTATGTTTAGATAGAAGATAAAGTGGAAAAATTATATATATATATATATATATATATATATATATATATATATATATATATATATATATATAAAATAGAAAGTTTTTTATATAGTGTAACATCTGTGATGAATCTAACTAAAACTTATCATGACACAGTAATGATGGATGTGGTAAACCAGTAAAATAAACTTTGTAAGCAGCGTACTTTAACCTTCCGACTTTCATGTTTTCTTTTCTATTTCAACCACTGACCACAGAATCCCTTATATTGTAGGAGACAGTGTTGGTCTGGGGGATACTCAGAAAAATACCAGTTGACCACAGCATCACACCCATTTAGTCAAGGCTCAGTATGGCACACAGACTCCTATATTCCTCTTTGGGATTGAGAGACTGTGCTAAATGCAATAATGGCCCTTGAACACATCAAGTTGGCCATTTTCAACCATTTAGAGAGCATTATATGAATAACTATTATTTTGGTTGACCCAAGTAATCACAGTCGTTTTTTTTGGTGTCATTCAGTAATTTCCAACTTTTCGTGACCTCATGGACCGTAAAATACCAGAACAGCTTTATGTCCATGGTCATGCTGATCCACTTGGTATTCAGGGCAGAGATACTGGAGTGGGTTTCCAGTTGCTTCTCCAGTGGGCTAGAGCATACAGCTCTTGGTATTACTAGGTGGTCTCCCATCCAAGTACGGCCCAGGCCCAAGCCTGCTCAGCTTCAGGTTGGCGTGACCTCTGGCTTCCCTGACTTGGAATCAAACCTAGGTCCACAGCGGTGGAAGCACAGAATCCTAACCACTGTACCACCATGGAAACCAAATCACAGGGGTAGAAAGCAACAAATGTAGATTTAGGTATAAAAAGAGGCCACTTTCTTGAATTTCAATTGCGTGAGGCTCATGGCTTCTTCAACTGTGGTCCGTATTTTCCACTTTTAATAAGTGGTGGCGGTTGCTGAATAACCAACTATATCTTTGAGTTTTAGCATTTTGTTTCTAATTCCCTCCAACGTTTCCTTTAAAATAGGCATACGTATCACTGAAAAATACTTGACGAGGAATATATGTGTAAAGTGATAAGTTTGTAGGCAAAATGGCGCTTGTAAACAGATACTTGAGATGCAATAAATAGAATTCTAGGGCAAGGTAGGTAAAAGCTAGGAAGAAGAAGAGGAGAATGATTATTCCATAAAACATATCTGCAATAATGCATTCCCAAATTGTAATTTCAAATATTGAGCACTAATTGGCAAACTACAACATTTCCATAGATAACCTTCTCTATATATGATCTTTAATATAGTTTAAACATGTTTAGGTGGGATTTGGTCTTTATCTATATGGGCATGGGGATGTATTGTATTGCACCCGGTATATGCTAATGACGTGGCGCGCATGTGACGTCACATGCGCGCCGGGGTCAAGACAGAGCAGAGACCGGAGAAGAAGCAGGTAAGTGAGGGGGAGGTATTTAGAGGGGAGACAGTGAGGAGGGGGTTGAGGAGGGGGTTGATGAGGAGGAGAGGGGAGGGAAAGAGACACGGGGGGGTCAGAGGGACACAGGGGGGTTAAAGAGACACTAGGGGGAGTGACTCGAGTATAAGCCGAGGGGGCCCTTTTTAGCCTTAAAAAAAGGGATGAAAAACTCGGCTTATACTCGAGTATATACGGTTATTCAGTGTATGTTGAAACCATGTTGGAGTGTCCCTTTAAACATTACAACATATATGATATGCATTTCATAAAGCAATTCTAACTCATGTAGACCTTGACCTTCTGAACAAGGTCTTTGCATTACAAGATATTAATAATATACAATATATATTTATTGAGCCACATAGACAAAGTTATAGAAACAAAAATATACAGAAACAGAAAAAAATAAATGTGCAAATGTGTTAAATCAGCAAAAATTTGAAGCATTATTTGTCACATGGAGAGAACGCCAGCTATAAATTGTTGCCAAGAAGCAC
The DNA here is from genome assembly GCA_027410445.1 of Discoglossus pictus. Classification (NCBI taxonomy): domain Eukaryota; kingdom Metazoa; phylum Chordata; class Amphibia; order Anura; family Alytidae; genus Discoglossus; species Discoglossus pictus. The sequence continues at coordinate 381,886,479 of CM050167.1, forward strand.
TTGTCGGGAACATATTGAGAAAAATTAAGTGCAGATCTGGATTCAAAATTGCCCAAAATTTATTTAACACTCAGCAAACAGCTAAAAATGTGCTTAAAGGGGAAGTTCCACCTAAACACAAGTTGCTCTAATATGTAATAATTCACTTATAGAAGTTCAAATATACAGTGGTACCTCTGTTCTTGTCCTTAACCCAATTCCGGACAGCAGGATGAATGCCAATCGGGTTGAGTTCTGACTGCACTTTGGTTTTTGTAAGCACAAGATACACTTATGTTCTTTGGTTCTTATAGGCACAGGCTGCACTTTGATTCTTACAGGCACAGTCTGCACTTGGGCTCTTGCACAGACTGCTCTTGGGCTCTTGTAGGTACTACACCACAGTACAGAACTTTATTCCACTTACTGAAAGACAGGATGCCCGGTGTCGCAAGCGCGCCAACTTCCCAGCAAGTTATTAATTGCGAGCAAATTTTTCAGTCCGACATGTTGAGTTCCAAGCAAATTTTCCTCTGTGAGATGCGTTGAGTTCCCAACAAGACGAGAACCAGAGCAGACGAGAACCGAGGTACCACTGTATGTGTAACAGTTATAGCACATGCTTTTTATTGCTACCTAGCCTCTGTATGTTGATGTGAGCTGCCACAGTTTTGAACTACAGCTGTACCTTGAATTGAGTATTGACATTTTGAACCAATCAGAACGTACACCTCAGAATTCTAAGTGTCAGTGACAGAATTAAAAAAATTTGCGTTAAATATTGACCAAACCATTTCAAATATTGAGCACTAATTGGCAAACTAGAAAATTTCCTAGAGATAACCATCTCTATATATGATCTTTAATACAGTTTAAACATGTTTAGGTGGGATTTGGCCTTTATTAAGTCTCTATATGGGCATGAGGATGTCTTGTATGGGTGGGCTTCAATATACACATAGCAATAGATTAAAGGGACATGGAACACAATCTATTGCATTTAACGGAGCATGCTTTAAACTTTTATTAAAGTTATGTTTTGTGTACAAAAATATTAAGTAAAATCTGTGTAACCTTTATTGAAACTAACTGGAAGTGCACAGAGCATACAAAGGTCTGTAGATTTACTTTACAGACAAGTATGACTCATACCTTTATCTTACTGCTCATTGGCTAATAGGGGCAAGCCTCCAGATCAGTTAAATATTTGAATATTTTCTTCTGCTTTCAGAGCATCATCATTATCATATACCCTCTTTCAATGCAGCAAATAAAAAATGCTTTCAATGGAAAAAAATGGGTGTATATACTTAAAAAATGCGTACAGTGCAAACCTGCGGTATGAATTGTTCATAACTGGCCTCTTTAAAGGGAAGTAAAGCAACCCTATAGGTTCAATTTAGACAAACTGCGACCACTGATTCTTTTCTGCCATCAGTATCTATTGGTGACATTTATTACGCTCCTGGTAGCTGCTGTGGGTCTTTTCACAGAACTTTTGTGAGTCTGGCTGTTTGCTTCTTTCTATCCTGCTGGGTGTGTGGTCCTCCATTGTCTGAAAACAACGCTATAAATATAATTCAGTTATTTATTTCATATGGAACCATTTCTATATTTTAATTGTCTACATATTCTTGTTTTTAAATAGATAATCCAAGTATTTTTTATTAACATCTGGATTTTTAAAACAGCCAACAAAGTCCAGGCCTAGGGAGGTAGAAAATAACAGTGGCCAATAATAATGCTTCTATTCTGTACAGGTTACTAGAGCTACTTCTTTAGGGCTGTCCCTGTTGCAGCCTATGCCTATAAGGACCACAGTGTGGCCTGTGCTTATAAGATCCAAAGTGCAGCATGTGCTTCCAAGAATCCTTGTGTAGCCTATGCCTATAAGAACCAAAGTTCCAAGCAATAACTTGCCTCCTTCTCCTCCTCTACATCGCCACCATCCATTGGGTCCTCAAGTCCTCTCATGAAGCTAAATTCTATGTTATTTGATCTAATAATGTTTTTTTCATTTCTGTCTGTTTAGTTTTAAGGTTTTGTATCAAGAAACAACACCATCAGTTCAAAGTCAAATGTGAACTTTCTAGGGCTCGGGACAGATTTATTTCAATTTATATTGATCCCTTTGGGAAAAGCTACTTTGCAACTAAACCTTTTTGGAACTCAACCTGCCACCATCGGGACCAGATTAAGGTTGAGAACCAAGGTACCACTTATATATATATATATATATATATATATATATATATATATATAATACACCAGTGCATCCGTTAATTAGCTGTTTAGCATACTTAGCCAATGGCCCATATCCAATGTTGTTTTATTTCAAACCCTTAGGCTAATTAAACAAAGTTGGATTATACAATTTTTCCAAAATACATCTCCAGTTACATTTCAGCAGTTGGTGGGAAAACGTTTCCTCTGAAATGCTCCGATGTTTTTTTTATTTTTTATTAATATTTCGAAGGGGAGGATGGGGGAGTTGAGTTGTTTTATTTAAGTTTCAAACGGTTAAGTCGAAATGTGGACGGTCCTAGGAATGTTGGCAGCCAAACAACATTTCCTTTCCCTGGATGGACTCCCAGCAGTTTCAGTATGAAGTGATGACTTTGGATGTGAGTATATTCCTTAGTTGCTCCGCAGACAGCTGAGAAGTCACAGAATGTGAGCAGAGCTCTCCATGAGAAATAGCTCACAGATCTCTAAGGGATGTCATGTCCATTGTCTAGGGAACAGTCGGTATGAAATAGTTTATTTGTTTTACATACACAAAGATATCCCGTGGGACATATTTTCTGGAAAAAAAAGAACATTAAAGAATAAATTGGCTGTATTGTATTAAATTTCACGTGGCACTTTGAACTTTGGGAATCAAAGGACTTCGCTTCACTGTTACCTGCTTTGCTCTCCAGCCAATTTCTTTGATGTGATCAAGATGGCCGCAGTGCTTTTAAGTTTTGAAGATCTAATGTATACCTGGGACAGCGTAGTTTGGAATCTCACTTCACGGGCACTACGTACCTGTCGGTTTGGAAACCTGCGAATACTTCAGTTTATGTTGAAACCGTGGTGTATTCCCAGAGCAGTTTACCAGGTGGGAAATTATATTTTATCATCAACTCTCTGGATTGTGAGCCCGCAAGAGCAGGGCCTTCAGAAGCCCTCCATATTGGTTGGCTGACCTCTACCTGCAACTGTAACTAACCTCAACTTGATAGCGCTGTGTAAAATGTTGGTGCGCATAACTATTTGGTAATATTAATTTATGGAATGGGACATCCATACCATTGTTACTAGTCATGAGAACAGGTCAACAATTAAGTATATATTTGTGGACTATTAATCCAAATGATGGAGTCAACTTGAGCTTCTGGTCTGTTGTATTATCCCAAAGAATGAGGTTGAGAAATATGTTAATATTTTTGGTCTGTGGACATCTTAAATATATTTAATTACAGTCTTTAATAAGTAGTATAGATATTGTTATTGCTTATTCATTATATTACAATTGACTACAAGGTAAAAATTAGCTTTTTTTCAATGAAATAATTTAATGTGGTGAAATATGTTACTTTGTGATATCTTGTTCTAGATCTAGATTATTATAAAGGTTTGTTTATATCTTAATAAGATCTTTATTGAGTCCCTGGGGGAATTTACTAAGCATCTCAAGTAGCTGAGATTTGCATCACTGCATTTACTATGGACTATTTCCTTTAGGGAACATTTAGATCACATCCCTTCTTACGTCATCTAGGCCACTTGATATACTAAGGTAACCCCCACAGTTTAATTACGGTAATCTGTCGTATTGGGGTATCCCAGTTAATGGAGTTGAAAAACACTATCGATCGTAATTATTTTGATCTGTGGGACATTAATATTGTATTATAGTTAATCACATATATTATATATATTCATATATATGCATTTACTATATTTAATATGTGTATATATATATATATATATATATATATATAATACATTTACTATAAATCTGTGGTAAAATTACTAGTAAGAAATAACTTTCTGTAGTGAAATATATTTTACCTCTTGATATCTTGGAACATAATACATGATGCTCAGTATCATATTCATATCAAAGACACTCTGTGATTTGTAGGAAATTGATGTGCCCTGTGGAAACGGTACTCTGAGAGGCAGTTCATTATTTTGAACAAGATATTTAATTAGAAGTTTTGTCTGTTGGCATAATTTGTTGCTGGGAAATTTGCATAGTGACAACACGACTAATGCTCTGGTATAATCGAATAAATAATGCACATAAAAATATGCATAATGTTTTCTTTCCTTTCTTGATTTATTATGTACATAAAATGGTGTAATACATTAAGATTTAGCCTTTTTAATTTCTCTTTTCATAATTGATTATTGACCATATCAATTTGTGTTGCTTTCCACATTGAAACATATAGGGGTTAGAAAATGGGCAATATGTACTAAAATGATGGATGAATGGATGGATGAATGGATGGATTTATGGATGGATGGTAAATGGGTTGGTTGATGGGTAGATAGATTGATCAATTAATGGATGAATGAAAGGATGGATTTTAGATTTACTGAACTGTAAATGTCTCATGTGCTCCATAAGATCTCCAACACATCTCCAACAGTTCACTTTTAGTAGATACTAGCGAATTGCCCGTCAAAAAATTACGGCAATGAAATTGTAAGTGAGCTAAGGGTGTTTGGTGTATATAATGTGGATGATGTGGCGTTGTTCGTTTTCTATGTCGTGCAAGTTTTTCAGAATATTCGTTTTCTATGTCGTGCGAGTTTTTCAGAATATCCGTCGCTGTTTGGTGGGCTTTTTTCTGAATATCCGTAGGTGTTTGGTGGTGTTTTGCGTGTTTATGGACCTTTAGCCTCGTTTTCGTTTAGTTCGGCGGCCATTTTTTCTCTTGCTTAGGTGATTTTCGGGTCTCTAAACTCCGAAATTTGTGGTTAAATGGAGGTATAACTTCACTTGCAGAGGACCCCGGTGCCCCCCCTTGCTGTGAGTAACTTTTTTATGTGTTTGTTGTATGTATTTGTTGTGTTTGTAATGGTGTTTTTCGGCAAATACGTAGGTGTTTGGTGGTGTTTTGTGTCTTTAGTCTGCTGTAGCCTAGTTTTCGTTTGTTTCGGCGGCCATTTTTTCTCTCGCTTAGAGAATTGTTTAGTGTCTAAACGCTTTTAATTTGACTTAAATTGCGGTGTAACTTTAGTTTTCGAGGTCCTGGATGCTCCCTCTTCCTGTAAGTAAGCTTTTTATGTATTTGTTGTGTGTATTTGTTGTATTTTTCATGTTTTGATGTGCGCGTGTTGCGGCCGATTTTTGCGAGGTCGTAATGGGTTGTAACGTCTCTCGTATTTTGTTTGCGTTACAACGTAAATTTTGCGATGGTCGAAGTTGCTCACAACTATATATGTGATGTCACAATATGCTTTATTAAGCCCAGAGACAGGCTTTAGGCAGTGAAAATGGAAAATTAAATAATTGAGTAAATATGTATTTATGATGAAAATTATGAAAGTTCATCAAAAGCTTCCCTTATTCTTTTTATGTCAAGCTTGCTATCATAACCACAGGGCCATGTGTGCTTAAGGGTGACATGGTACTTATGACCTATAGGATAATATATATAGAGAGTAGAGACATTCACCAACACTTTACCTTTTAGTCCATAAGTGAACGGGTGTAAGTGATTAACTGCACAGTAGATATTGAGTATTTAGTGTTCATTCCTTATTGGTATGAACATATGTGTTGCAGGCTCCAATAAATCTGCTTCTCTCTACCACCTGGTAGATGTCTAGGGTTGGGAGCAGATCAGCTCAAGACATTGGCAACTCTAGTGATTGGGGGACCGAGGTGCAAAGGTGTTTGGGGACATCCCATTTACAATGAAGGTGCCTCTCTAGGTCAATAAAAAAGGAACAAAACAAAAATACGTAGGTGGTCTTATTACCCCAGAGTGATTAGATCATCTTTCTATCTGATCCTCTCCCTTAATAAATTAAGAATCTCCCTTAACCTAGGACTGCTGCTGGTAGCAGAGGATCGCTAGCATGTTGCGCTTTGCACCTGTCGCAGTAGCGCAGACAGTGGTCCAGCAGGTTGTCCTAACATTTCTAAAGATAAGTTTCTCTGCAGTCAAATGTTTCCCTTCAAATGCTAAAATAATCCTTTAAAATCTATATTCTAACCATTTCAAAAATAGGTTTATTTTCTATGAGGACTAGTTTTATTTTAGCCTGCAGTTCCTGTTTGTCTTAAATCCAATTTTGGAGTATCCCTGTAATTTCGAGCTGCAGAAAACCACAGTTTAAAACCTGGATTTAGGCAGTGGAATAATAGATGGAATCACCTTTCATTGCCAAGCCATGAATAATAAAAGATAAAGAAAAAAATACCAAGAATTCCTTATTTTAATATTTTTCTCATGTGTACATGCTTAGGGGATCCTTTAGTAAAGTCATAATATAGACCCATATTTATCATATTACTATTTTTAAAAACGTAAGCCTCATAATGTTTTAAAAGTAAAACATAAGCACAAGCACAATTTGTTAAGTAATTATTTACTGGAGACAGCCATTGTCTTTTTGTTTAGCTGTTTTCCCAGCAGGGGGTCCTTGTAAACTGATGAGATCTTTATTAGGCACTAGCAATAAGGAATTCCACAGCTCTATGGTCAACATCTCCTCCCTAATAGGGTATTCTGCTAGCGAGATAGATTGTTGGATGGATGATTGGATGGACTGAGAGATATTTGGATTGGTGGATCATCCAAATAAATTCTTTAGATTGTAAGTTTGCGAGTTTTCAATCTTGCAAGGTGCTTCGGGGAAGCACTTTGGACACTGGATTCTAAACTCAAAGACAGGGCCCTCCATCCTTTGCAACGTGTTGATACTGCTATTGTGATTTGCCTTGATTGTAACCTTGCGGAATATGTTGGCGCGTTACAAATAAACTATTATAATAAAACAGTAATAATAATTATGATTGGATAGATGGATGATATTTGGGTGGATGCATGGTGAAATGGATGGAAGGTTGGATGGATGTGTGGAAGGATGGGTAAGTGGATAGTTGAATGAATTGTTGCATGAATGGTTGGGTGGATGGATGAATGGATAGCTGGTAAATGGAAGGGTTAGTGGGTAGATAGATTGATAAATGAATGGGTATGGGTGGATGAGAGTTTGGATGGATAAATGTATGGATAGCTGGCAGAACAGATGAATGAATGGATGGATGGGAAACTAATGGATTTGTGGAAGGTTGGATGAGTTAATGAATGCAAGCATGGATGAATGGGTTGGTGGATGGATGGGTAAATAAATTGATGGGTAAATGCATGGATAGGTGAATGGGTAAATGTATGGACGGAAGGGTAGAAAAAGTTGGAGGATAGATAGATTGACATGGGTGGATGGATGAGTAGCAAGACTGATGAATGGATGGTTAAATGGCGCATGCAACCACTTAACCAGCACAGAAACATAACCACAGCCATAAGTTGCAATAAATTTAACATGTTGGTGCCACTCACTGAGCTGACGTTCTAAAAGTCAAATGGTAGCCTCTTAATGGAAAAAGGCAGAGAAAACGGGACACTGTCACCCAACAGGAAGTAAGTTAAATCTTAAAGATCAACAAAACCTGGATATACATTGTGCTAGACTTTTTTTTATCTACAATAAATCATACATCAGAAATACATTATTGTTTATTGGCTAACATGCAACTTAATATTCTAATTTACAGTTGATAAGTACTTGATAAGAGTGGGGTAGAGGTTCTAACCGAATGACAGCATTGGGGGTCATAGTTTTTACTACCACATGGACAGACAAGCAGGTTTCAACACTAATTAACACTTTAAAGTAGATAATTAGTACCCAGAACCCACTCATTTACATAAAAATACAGCACAAATGATTGTTAATTTCCCAAGAATGGTCAACTATAGAAAAAAATGGTTAATACAATTGATAGCCAGTTTTTCATGTTCTTTGAGAATAGTCTAAAAAAAGCAACTTGATTTGGGGTGACAGAGACCATTTAAGGTTATATTATAAAAAAAATTGATTCTGTGAGCGAAAAAATGTACTCCATTCTTAAAGTATTTGCCCCCCCCTGTTGTCAATACAGTCCTGGGAAACTACTGATTTTGAATCTGCACAAGTCATAATTAACTACACAAGTCCTATTATTCTTAATAATGATCCAGTGATTAAACTTGAGTCACAGTGGAAATATTAACTGTTTTAGACTTAATGTTGCAGGAGCCATAATAATCCCCTAGTTGATATTTCTAATAAGAACATCTAAGATTACCCTGTAATGGAATTGTGGTTTATTTGTTCAGAATAATAAATCTCTCAATCGGTTTAAATAGTACTTGGATATTGTATTTGTTTTATAATATGTGTATTTCATGGTGATGTAAATAAAACATCAGCATCAAATCTGGATTAATTTATTGACATTGAGTGCAATTATATGTGGAATAATTATGAGGGTGTTTAGCCAAGTTAACATTCAGTGGATTACGGTATATTTACAATATTTTAATATTACATTTTAAATTCTGGAACTGTAATAATAATGAAAGAACCCCATATCATTATACAAGACAAAAAAAATGAGTGGAAGTTAAGTAATTGAGCTTAAAAATGAGGAATTGTAAGACTCTACTGGGTTACCTGGTGGTCCAGTGGTTAGGATTTGGTGCATTCACTGCTGCAAACTGGGTTTGAGCCCAGCCAGGGAACCAAGAGGTTACACCACCCTGAAGCCAGGCAGGGTTGGGCCTGGTCAGTACTTGGATGAGAGTCCACCTAGGAAACCAGGAACTGTATGCTGTGGTCAACTGGAGAAGGAGCTGACAACCCACTCCAGTATGTCTGCCATGAATACTAAGTGGAACTGCATGGTGTGTTGCGGTCCATGAGGTCATGGAGAGCCGGACACGACTGAACAATGCAAACACACACACAAGCCTCTGCAGGGAAAAAGATTAAAGGCACGTGTAGAAAGGGAAGATGGATAGATGAAGCAATGAACATGAGCTTGTTAGAGCTTAGAGGGGCAGTGGCTGACAGATATCAATCTGAAAACTGTGCATGTACTTTGCATTTTTTCAATAAACGTGACCGTCGCCTTTTTTATTTTCTAAGTATATTTTCCCTATTTATTGTAATTTTTCAAAGTACTGTAAAATCCTGTATATGGTGTCAAAATCTGGAATAAAATGCATAGATATTGTCCAGTACAGAGTCAAGGACCTCATTGGAAATCATCGTGACTTATCTTCTCTGGCGTTTTGTTTACATGGTATAATTTACAAGACCTCTCCAAAAGAGGAAAATAATAATCGTTCCATAAATACCAGAATTAGCGCTATCGTCTTAAGATGCTCAACATTTCTCAGATGTCTCTTTCTGGAATGTGCAGCCGTACATGGTCTGTAGCAACATTACCAAGGACATTACTTTATGTTATATTTATCTGTGCGGTCAAATAAGGAGGTAAAAAAAAACAAAAAAAAAACAGGACATTTAACAAACTAACTGGACACTAGTAACCGGATGTTTGTTTCAGAAATTAATAGATAATGTTTTTCATTTGATTTTTTTAGACAAAATTTCGAAAAATAGAATAATAGTAAAGGGAAATAATGTATTTTTATGCATGAAAATATAGTTGTCTATAGTTTCAAAAATAGATAGTTGAAGAAAAAAATATTAACTTTTACTTATTTTAAACTGCATACTGGCTCCGAGCAGCAAATAAACATATGAGCTTTACTTGTAAATGCACTACAGTGGTCCTTTAAGGTGATTAATTAACTTAGACAGTTGGGTGATAATGACAAAGAGCATGCCCAGTTGGTTAAATCAGCACAATCACAGAGAGTTATAATTGATGACGCTTCTGTCATTATTCCTATTTATACCAACTGGACATGCTTGTCTTGCTTATCGCCCCCTGTTGTGAAAGTTAATCACTGAAGATTAACAGCCTTATTAAATTACAATTTGGCTAAAGTGCACTATATGAGCACATAGCATATTATTTTACAGAAGATTTTAGTTAGTGAAGACCTTGCTTTTGGATAGAAGTTCACTAACTAAAAACTTCTGTAAAAAAAATATGCTGTGTGCTTATATAGAGCCCTATTCAATTGGCCAAATCGCAATTTAATAAGGCTGTTAGTTACTTGAAGATATTTAGAATCTTCTCAGGTCATTTATATGTAAAACATCTAACTTTCAAGCCATGTTATCTAACACTTCTAGTCAAATGTTGGAATAATCAACCAATTGCATTTATTGGATCAGAACCACTACAGGTGCAAGTCACTGGTGTCCATTTCCGGGTATGGAGCCACTACTATGGGCTGTAGTCTGGGGTAGAGGGTCACTTTTCATTTAATTTATTATTATAGGGGAGAGGGGTATAGACTTCTTATTGACCCTTACCTATACAGGGACAAATTGCAATTGAGCCTGCACATGATTCATGCACTAGCACTGCAAGTATATGTATTTCTCTGCAAAAAATATTGCTTTGTCCCTTTAAATAAATACAATATATACTGTATGAAGGGTACAGAGAGCAAAGCATGACAGAGAATCAATAGAGCTAACTGAGCTGTGTGATTACACGTGTTGTTCCTGACTTTTAATGACTAGCTGAGCTACCACAACATGTGCCCACTGCCTTTGCTTTAATAAATCCTTACAATAACCCTATGCATGTATCAGGCATGCTTGAATTATTTTACGGTGTTTGTCCCTAGCACTATGTACTGTGCTAGATTTTAAACTCAAAGACAGGACGCTCCGTTCTTTTACGTTGTATTAATATTGTATTTTGGCGCCTTACAAATAAAGGATAATAATAATAATACCACTGGAAGGTTGTTGGACCTATCTACTACTTTCTATTAAATAGTACTTTCTCACGTTACCCCAAAATGTCAACCTTTAAACTTGAAATCGTGACATCCTGCCCTTGCATCCTCTTTTCTGAAGGACACTTTATTAAATCCTTCGATATATTTCAAGGTTTCGATCCTCCTCCTCCTCTCCCTTCTGTCCTCTAAGCGATACTTATTAATGTCTTGACCTTGGTGTTGTTCAAGTCAGGATATATTTAATTAAAACAAGAATACAAAATGGACTTTTCCTGTTATATGCCCGCCAGCACAGTGCAATGAGCCGCCAGCAGGTGGTGCGATGGTGGTGCGCCAAGACTTTGTTTGTTCTTACGGTTAGGGTTTAGGTTTAGAATTAGGGTTTGGAGTTCGGGTCAGAGTTAGGAGTTTAGGTTTAGGGTTAGGGTTAGAGTTATTATTATTATTATTATTATCGTTTATTTGTAACACGCCAACATATTCCGTAGCGCTATACATAAGTTAAGTTACAGGCAATAACAAGTTCAAGATTCACACATTGCAATGAATGGAGGGCCCTGTCTTTGAGCTTGGAATCCGGTGTCCATAGCGCTTTCTCTAAAGCACCGCGCTGGATTGAAACTCGCAGACTAGAGTTAGGACTTTAGGATTAGGGGTTAGGTTTAGGGTTGGGGTAGTGGCAGATGGTAAGCTTTACATAGTACAATAGTGGTGTGCACACTAACCTTAACCCCTACCTCTAACTCTAACCCTCATCCTCACAAATTCAACAAAGTATTGGCGCGCCACCATCGCACCACCTACTGGTCACTGCATGACACTGCGCTGGCGGGCTAATAACAGGAAATATTCAAATATTTATAAAATGTAACATTATAAATAAAACCAGCAGTGTATATAATACATAAATATCATAAACACATAAATACTTAGGGAAGGGAGGGGTTGGTTGTTAAACGGGCAGTTACCAACTGCCAAGTGTCATATATTGAACATTCTACATATTTATAACACTTTTACCTGGGCATTACACCTCCCACACTACACCTGAGCCAATCAAACACACCTATTTATCCTATCTGTGAGCCAGGTCAAACTGCCATTCACCTCCACTGGGTTCGGCCATGGCTTCCTTTTGTCTATTAGACCATCCGCCATTTTAATCAGCTTCCTTTGATTATTAATATCCTTTTGGAATTACACATAGTATTAGAGGTGAGGTCTAACAGGGATTTTCGGGGTGACGTTAGTACCTCTTATTTTATTCTGAAAATGTATCTTCTAATATGACCTACTGCACCCACGTGTTTGCCTACTTTTAAAGTAAATTATTGAATTTTACCATTTTCTATACCGCATTTTTTACTTACGTTTTATGATAGTTTGTGGGTGTGTTATATTATCTCCCACTTGCCTGATGTATTTGTTTTCGCTGTGTCCCCATCCATTGAACTGTCTGTTGAGTCATACACTCACTGTGTGACCTTGTCTATTCTTTAAGGATCACCTGAGGTGGATTTCCAATCTGGCTGTCACCTTCTAGGTGTCCATCTGTCACCTTCAGCTCAATATGTTCTCACTGAAGTGCTTATCTTTCCACCTAAGGCAGGTTTCATTTTCCATTACAACAGATGGTACCAGCTACCATTTTGTCCTCTAGTCATTAACACTTCCTCTATCTTCTTCGCAATTCACCTGACAAATGACTGCTTGTATATTTGTAAACTCTAAGCATCTTCTGGTCACCTTATTTTGCACCTTCTTATGTTGTAGAAGGTGATATATCCAAACAGGCCATGAAGATATTTCTTTATATACCCTATAATTAAGGTCTTGGTGGTTATCTTGACCAACCTATGACAGATTGCAATATTTTTTAATTAATCACATCAATAAAAAAAAATATTGCGTAATTAATTGTGATTGAGAAATTAATCAATCACCCAACCCTAGCTATAATATGGACAATTTACAAAATATGATTTTTTACCTCCAAAAAAGTATTGGGGTCTAGTCTCCCTAAGTCACCAGACATGGTCTCCTTGCTCACTGTGCCTTTTGGAGCTCAGCTACATCCTACTGACGAGGCCCAACTAAGGCTGAAACATACGTCTGGAGTCTGCTGTTTCTCCTGTTCAGGGTAGAATTGCCTGGTATTTCGGGTCTGGATCACTATATTGACTGAGACCAGACAGATATATACTACACAATATTTCTCTCTGTCAGCTGAAAGAGTTTTGCTAATAAGCCACCATTAGCCCAGTTTAAAGCACGGATATATGTTTCCTCTGCATTTAAAGTTGCCTTCCATCCCAGTAAACTGATCAGCAGAAACCAAAATGGTGGCTTCACTGCATTATATTTGCATAAAAAGATAATAAATTAGAATCTACTATTTTTTTATTCTAAAAACATTTGGTTATTTCCAAGTGTATTTCTTCAAAAGGAGTATATTTTTTATATATATAACTTCAGTGGTGCTAGAAAAGGATATAAACATTCAGATGCTAGAAAGCCTTGTTTCCTATGTCCATAACATAGCAGGTGATTTATGCCCCCAATAATCCCAAGCAATAATATATATACTGTTATTTACTCTTGTCACAGACACGGTTCAGTCAGGTGATTCATGACATTATTGTATATAGTACCCTCAAATTTCCAAAGTTCCACACGTGACTGAAGCAAGGACCCCCCAACACCCACTCTAATATTATTTTTAGAGAAAAACTTAATTTTTGAAGGTTGATTGCATATAGAACACTCCCATCTTGTCTGGCTTGAGTACTTCCTAATGGCATTGAGCCTGAGGTCCTTTTTTATCTACTAAACAGTGAAGGGAGGGGTGTTGGAGGTAGGTGAGGGTAGGAAATTTGTTAAATCATTGGAGCATATGTAATTTGACACCTGTCCCTTTCTTCTGTACATGCTCAGAAGCAGGAAACGTACAGCAATAAATGCAAGCACCATAAGGCAGAAATATAAATGCCTCTCTCACACCAAAGTGAATCATGCATGCTGCCAGTGGAACTTTTATTTATTTATTTTTTTTATTTAAAACTAGCTTTTTTGACATTTCCCCTCCCTAATTAGTCCTAGTTATTTTTTCATCATAAAGTTGCCTCTTTAAAATCTGAATCAGTGACTCTAAATGTTTTTATCTAGGGACCCCCTTTGAGATCCAGAACATTTTAAACAGGCGATACTACATAATATGATTTGAATAGAGTACCTGTTATCTGCTAATAACCAATGATTTGCGGTTTGTTTCTGCCTAAGCCAATGAGGCCCAGGCCTAGGGCTGCACATTTTCAGGGGGCAGCAGTCTGGCTGAATATGCAGGGCACTACATTGGAATATGTTTGTATATGCACAGAAATATCTATCTGCATTGGTATTTCCGTCTGTAAATGTACTTGACACTTTCTGATATATATATATATATATTACTAGCGACTTACCCGTCAAAAATGACGGCAATAAAAACTGAAGCCTGGCAATGCTGTTTGCCACACAATGCAAGCCTCTCCCTCTCTACTTTACTGGCCTTGTGATGAGCGCCTTTGGAGCTCATTGCGAGTCTCTCCCTCTGTCTACTTCCTCCCTCGTGTCTTATTTCCCCCCTCCTCTCCCTCCCTTGTGTCTCCTGCCGCCTCGTCTACCTCCCTTGTATCTCCTGCCCCCCTGTGTTTTTACCTCCCTCTCCCTCCCGGTTCTCTAAACCCCTCCCCTGTGTCTCTTTCCCCCTTCTCCCTCCCATGCATCTCTTCCCCCCCCTGTGTCTCCCCCAACCCTCCCCTGTGTCTGTTGCCCCCTGGCCTGTGTCTCTTTCCCCCTCCCCCTGTGTCTGTTCCGGCCTTCCTCGTGTCTCCATTTCCCTCCCTTGTGTATCTTCTCCCCTGCACTCTCTCCCCTGTGTCTCTTCCCCCTCCTCTCACTCCGCTGTGTCTCTTCCCCCTCCTCTTTCTGTGCCTCTTCCTCCCTGTCTCTTCCCCCTCACCCTCTGTGTCTCTCCCCACTGTGTCTTCCTGAGTAGGATTTTTTTTTATTATTAGACATTTAAATGGGAACACAAATGCACTATTTATTTTCTAGGTACGGTTGAGGCTTCTATCATTCTTTTGCCCACATACACACAGCAAATGGGGCATGGGGGAGCACAAATCTGATTGGCCAAGGACACAATAAAACCTAAATACGCCTATGGGGACATGTTTAAAGTGTTAGCCTCCATCCTAGGACCGGCTCTTGAACGGCTGATCTGCAGCATCCTCACAGAGCCAGCTCTCCGCTTGATTGGCAGGACAGTGATTGAGTGTGTACTTGAGCCGCTGTGCACTGGGAAATATATTTAGTTTGGAGAGAGCCTCGTCTTTGTCAACACAAATTTAATTTTGATGGCCCACGCATAATCTTGTACATTAAGCTATTCTCTGTAGGCGGCTGGCTGGGGAGCTTAGAGTAAAACAGTTTGCTTTGCTGTACAGGGACCGGATAAATCTGGGGAAGTGTGAGTTATATTATACTTGGGACCCCATAATAACATTGCCCGGATGAGATAGAACGTTTTAATACTGTGCCAGGCATATGAAACAGATGACGATGGCATTGGTAACAGCCATCTTTTTATAGAATGTTTTATTGGTTTTGTGGAATATTTCTGTTATTTGTAGAGAATTCATAAAACCTGTAACCTTACGTTTATAATATTCTCCATACGTGAAAATGGGGACATTTTTGGAAAGGTAAAGATAAACACAAGCATCATTTATGAGCTATATGCAATTACTTGCTTATGGTAGAGGGACATTTGTTTGATTTAGCTGCTTGATTGTTCTGCTTTCTCAAGGAGCCAAAATGATTTCTTATAATCTTAAGGATTGTTGCATGTCTATGGAAGCTGGATATAGATGTGCATTTAAAGGGATATGGAAGGTTTCTGGATTTTACTAGATATATAATATACCTAAGTATCTGTTTATTTTATTAATAGGTATAAGCTCATTTAACAAAAAGTCTCCCACTGCAGCTCATAAAGACACAGACTCTGCTGTACTTGCTGTGCTGTGTCTCATACTAACCAATCAGTGACCATCTCTTAGTAACATCCTACAACATGCTTCTGAGATGCCTGATAGGCTAGGACACTACACTGAATATCCAGCCCTACAGAGTCTGCATACACAGCAGTGGGTAGTCCTATACAGGGACTATTTTTTAAATAAATAATAAAGTACATAAAAATAAATGGTTATACAGGTTTATTATATATCTAGTAAAATCCAGAAACGTTCCATACCCCTTTAAGGTCCTCACCCATCTGTGGCTTCCACTAAATTATAATTCCATTTAATAGTTAAAATTAAAGACTGTTTTTAATATGCACATCTAGTTTCCTCATTCTATCTACCTAATAAGGTTACTTAATCCTCAGTGTAGCTGTATGTATAGCCCAAACATTGCATTTGTCACTACCACCTCCACTGGGAGGCTGTTTCTCTTACCTACCGCTTCTTCTATAAAGTAGTACTTTATCAATTTACTTTCCTCTAACCTGATCTCGTGTTTTTCTGTCCCTCTTCTTCGGGATAATCTCCCCATCTTCACAAGAAAGTGGTATGTGCAGCCAATCACAGTCATAAAATCGAGCAATAAAAGTCATATTTTATAGTATGTTATGGTTGCTGTTCAGTCCTTCCAACTCTCGGTGACCATATGGACAGCAGCACGACAGGCACATCTATCTGTGTTTCTGGTTGTACTTATCCATATGGAGTGGGATGCCAGTTGTCTGACCTCTCTACTATGACATGCACATCTTGGGTGACCCTACATGGTAGAGCTCACAGCTTCATTGAAATACACAAGCCTCTTCACCACGACAAGGTAGCGACCCAGAATGGGATTTTATAGTTTACTCAAAGTTTTATATACTTAGTGTGTATGACATGAGTGACTCTTTGACTTCCAGTGGTTAGGATTTGATGCTTTCACCGCTGCAAACTGGGTTCAATTACAGTCAGGGAACCAAGAAGTCACACCCCCCTGAAGCCATGCAGGGTTGGGCCTGGTCACTACTTGGATAGGAGATCACCTAGCAATATCAGGAGCTGTATGCAGTGGCCCACTGGAGAAGGAACTGGAAACTCACTCTCTGCCATGAATTGGGTCAGCATGGTGTGTTGCGGTCCATGAGATCACGTAGAGTCGGACATGACGCAAACACAAAGCACAGTAACTCTTTAAAATATCTTGTGCTTTTACAGTGAATCCCCAGATTTCCATGCAACTGTACCCATATATTTTTGATGTAATAATTGTAAGACTACGCAGAGAATTTGATCATTTATTTCTGTAAATACTGATGTGTAGGTTTAGCAGTCGCACCCCAGTGCTGGCTACTCATGCATTTTATCATCCTGCCTTTATAGTGTCTGATGTGCCACTTTATGCCTGCAGCCCCTCTTTGTAGCTCTTGTTCTGTTGTGGTCTTTAGTTCTTTTTATGCAGCTTTTTGTTCTGTTAGACAAGAGGTTTATAGCACTCTGTACAGAACGCGGTACAAAGGCAATTGGCTCAAATGTCTGGGAGATATGGCGGGGCAAACTTCACACCCTTTTACTTGCATAAGAAAAACACTTCTCTTTTGTGATTAAGAATAATATTTTAAAAGCAACAGCATTATTACTTAAAAGCTGCAAGATTATAAGTGAAATCAAATTTTAAGTTATTTGACCACTTTACCATGGATCTAATTGGATTTGACATGTAGCCCTACATATATATATATATATATATATATATATATATATATATGTATGCATATATATATATATATATATATATATGTATATATATATATGTATGTGTGTGTATATATATATATATATATATATATATATATATATATATGTATATATATATATATGTATGTGTATATATATATATATATATATATATAGATATATATAGATATGTATATATTTGTATATATATATATATAGATATGTATATATTTGTATATATATATATATATGTATATATATATGTATATATACGTATATATATGTATATATATATAGATATTTATATATTTGTATATATATATATATATATATATATGTATATATATATATATATATATATGCATGTGTGTGTGTGTATATATATATATATATATATATATGTATGTGTGTGTATATATATTTATATGTGTGTATATATATATATATATGTATATATATATATATATATATATATATATATATATATATATATATATATATATATATATATATGAATAATCAGAGTATTGCAGTATATAGTGATACCTTTTTTATTGGACAAACATATTCATAGGTTTCATGACGAGCTTTCGAGAGCGTTCCTCTCTTTGTCGAGTCAGAGTCAATACTGAACGCGGAACGCTCTCGAAAGCTCGTCATGAAACCTATGAATATGTTTGTCCAATAAAAAAGGTATCACTATATACTGCAATACTCTGATTATTCATCTGGATTACTGGACATTCACGGCTACCTCACTCTTCATATATATATATATATATATATATATATGATTAATCAGAGTTTTGCACTGCCTGGATTGCATGATATCCCTGCTGTGCACTGGTGAGTCAATCACTTCTTCAGTCATCCTGAGTGACTCACCTGTGCACAGAAAGGATATCTTCAAATCCAAGCTTGTTTAGATCAGTGGACAAATGTGCCTGCGTCCGTTTGGTCACCTAGAGTCAGACACGACTGAAGGACTGAACAACAACAATATATAGATAGATAGAGATGCATTTAGATCAATGGTTCTCAAACATCTCCTCAAGACAAGCCAGGGTTTTGGTTTAACACAGTGTGAACGCAGGAGGAGCAATTGGTGTTCAACAGACTCATCTGTATTCAATCAGTGCTAAACTGAAGTCATGTCCTGTCTGGTTGGTCTTTAGGAGAGGTTTGAGAACCACTTATCTTGATGAATAATAAGAGCATTGCAGTATATAGGGATACCTTTTTTATTTTTTATGTCCAACACTCTGATTATTCATTTATATATACATACATTATATATATATATATATATATATATATATATATATAATCACATATATAGTTGTGAGCATGCGAGTTGTTGCTAACGCTTGCGGGCTCGCATAGCGAGCCCACGGCTCGCACAGTGAGGGCCGCGGCTCGCGCAGCGAGGGCCGTGGGCGAGGGCCTCAGTAGCTGGCATGGAGTGCCAAAGGCGCTCCATGCCAGCAACTGCGACCCTCGCAAACTTCACGTCGCAATGCAAACTACACAACACACAAATTACGACACTCGCTAAATTTTACGGGCAACGCAAACAACATACGACACACGTTAACAAACATTACGGCCTCGCAACACTCGGACGCAACTCGCGAACATTACAAAATTCAAAACACAATAAATACACACAGCACATACATAAAAAGCTTACCTACAGCAAGAGGGAGCACCCAGGACCTCAAAAAAGCAACTTACACCTTCATTTAACTAAAAATAAAAGAGTTTAGACACTAATAAAATCGCTAAGCGAGAGAAAAAATGTCCGCCAAACAAAATGAAAACGAGGCTACACACGCAAACACCATACGAGACACGTTAGCACACATTACGACCTCGCAAACATCGGACGCAACACTCCGACATACAAACATTTATAACACAATAAATACACACACCACACACATAAAAAGCTTACCTACAGCAAGAGGAAGCATCCAGCACCTCAAAAAAGCAACTTACACCTTCATTTAACTAAAAATAAAAGAGTTTAGACACTAAAAAAATCGCTAAGCGAGAGAAAAAATGGCCGCCGAACAAGACGAAAACGAGGCTACAGCACTCTAAACACGCAAAAACCCACAAGAAACGCGCAAAACACCACAAAACACCTACGGATATTCCGCTAAGACGCATACCACACATTACCTGCTATTTTACGCCAATGCGGAAGTACACGACTACGCTAACGGTTTGGCCTCGCGCAAGCACAGTGTTACACTGCACACATTCAGCTTACACAGCAGCTCCACACCACTGATGCTGCAGCAACATCAACACAGATTGCAGCTCTTCAGCACAATGCTTCAAAATAGGAAAAGTATATTCATTTATTAATGTATTATAGATTTTATTATTACACACCATACACCATTAGCTCACTTACAATTTCATTGCTGTCATTTTTTGCCGGCAATTCTCTAGTATATATATATATATATATATATATATATATATATATATATATATATATATACACACATATATAGGCCCTCATTCAATTGCAATTTGGGCAATTGAATAAAGCTCTAAATAAGCACATAACATTTTTTTTTTAAAGAAGTTTTTAGTTAGTAAGCATCTGTCCAAAAGCAAGGTTTTCACTAACTAGAAACTTATTTTAAAAAAATATGCTATGTGCTTATTTAGAGCCCTATTCAATTGCCCAAATCGCAGTTGAATGAGGCCCATAGTGAGGGGCTGGGTGTTAATCAATAAGATACAGTTGTTAAACAAATACCCCATTTCCTCCTCACTCCCCCTCCTTCGACTAATAGATAAAAAAACACATCTCTCATACTCCAAGTCTCAGGAAATAACGGAATATTCTGTACATAAACACCAACTTCTAGTTTTTATGTTCATCGCTTACACGGTTGCTAATGTTGTTAGTTTGTTACATAATTCACAATTCACCTTACACTACAGTTGTCCTTATTTACTGCTGTAAACCTTAAAAAATAACCTGCAACTAAGACAAATCAAACTGTTAATATTAATGCCATTAACGTTAAGGATTTTTAGTTGATTAATCCATTAAATTAAATTGCAAGTATGTTAGCAAGCATATTGGTGGAAAAACAGGGAGTTAATATCACTTGGATTTGATTTTGTATTTCTAAAGAATATTATATACAGATAGTTTGGCACCCAGTGCACACAGCAACCTGCAAAGTAAAGTCCTCACAATCCTACATCAAAGAGACTTCCATCTTTGTTAAATGGCAGGCGTAACAAATGCCTCATTTCGCTATTATGTGGCTCTTGCTGTCACTGCTGTATCTTTATATGTAATCATATTAACTAAAGGGTTATCTGGAAATCATCAGTGCCTGCTGTAATGTATATGCACTTTTTATGAATATATTATGCAGGAGGGGGCTGTGCAATGAATGAATGTTTAATGTTTAATTATCGTTCCAAAATATCAGTACACCCTGAATAACTAAAATCTGTAATGGGTACAATGTTTGGTGCTTTCCTGTTTTATGCTACCACACGTGCCTCCATTATGTGCACGCACGCATGCTGCACTGCCCGGCACCGATGAAGCTGTCTCCTTGTGGCAGATAAGTGGTTTTCAGGTTAGGTTCACAAGGTTAGGGTTAGGGTCGGGAAGGGGTGTAGGGGGTTAGGGTTAGGGTTTATGGACTTCGTTTTAGTGGGTTAGGCTAAGAAGGTTAGGAGGTTAGGGCCGCCAAGGGGTGTAGGGGGTTAGAATTAGGGTTAGGGCCGGCAAGGGGTGTAGGGGGTTAGGGCTAGGGGTTTAGGGTTAGGCCCGGTAACAGGTGTAGGGGGTTATAGTTGGCAAGGGGTGTATGGGTTTGGGTTAGGGCCAGCAAGGGGTGTAGGGGTCGGATTAGGGTTAGGGCAGGCAAGGGTTGTAGGGGCTTAGGGACTTAGTGTTAGGGGGGTCGGTTTAGGACCGTTTACTGCTGTAGGGGGTTAGGGCCAAAAGGGGTGTAGGGGGTTAGGGGCTTAGGGAGGACATCAGGACGCAAGCTCACCCGGCAACAGGAGGCCTCCAGTGCTGTGCCCACACGCACGGTGCACATGTGGTAGTATAAAACAGGAAAGGTCCCAATGTTTTTATTGTTAAAAACAATCTTTAAGTTATCACATATTATATGGAATTGTGTGAAGTTATGACAATCTCCATTGTTGTTGGTATATTAAATAAACAGTTCTCACACCTCCAGTGGCAGAGATGTGGGACCTTTCCTGTTATCTACCCACCATGCTGCCACACACTCTTGGTTTTGGTTAAATTAGAGTTTAGGGTCATCTTTTTTGCACATCTTTATGTCCATGGTCATGCTGACCCACCTGGTTTTCATGGCAGAGATACTGGAGTGGGTTTCCAGTTCCTTCTCTACTAGGCCACAGCATACAGCTACTGGTATTCCTAGGTGGTCTC
Source organism: Discoglossus pictus (assembly GCA_027410445.1). Classification (NCBI taxonomy): domain Eukaryota; kingdom Metazoa; phylum Chordata; class Amphibia; order Anura; family Alytidae; genus Discoglossus; species Discoglossus pictus. The sequence continues at coordinate 381,908,642 of CM050167.1, forward strand.
CCATCCAAGCACTAAAGAGGCCCTGCATGGCTTCAGTGGTGTGACCACTTGGTTCCCTGACTGGGATCGAACCCATTGTATAGTATATCACCCACCCAATATCACTTTGAGCATGTGATACCTTTGGTATCTCCCAGGGAGTGATGATGCTTATCATTAGTAGATAACATGCAGAGCTGGATTGATTAGACCAGGGGTGTCCAAGTTCGGTCCTGCTGGGCAGCACACAGACCTGGAATTGAGGATTTCCTTTCTGTGCACAGGTCAGTCAATCAGCATGACTGAAGAAGTGATTCACTCACCTGCATGCAGCAGGGATATGCTCAAATCCAGGCATGTGTGCGGCCCAACAGGACCGAACTTGGACACCTCTGGATGAGACTGATCCATGGACTTAAAATAGCAGGTTAATCCTGTGTTACAATATCAAGCAGAATACTGGAAATCAAGTGAAGAAATGTTTGGCATATTTCCCTGTTTGATTTCTGGAGCTTCTTTGATGCAACAGGTTCTGAAAGGACAAAAAATCACGAGCTTTCTGCAAAATGAACAGAAAAGGCCGAAATATCAGCCTTTAGAATGATTTTGCAATTTATGCACCTGATATGGAGCATAATATATTGGCTAAGCTACAGATAAGACTTTGCTCTAAAAGCTAACACTGCACCATTTAAAATAATTATAAAAACAGTGAAAAGAGCTTTAAAAAAAAATTCTATGTAGTTTTCAGATATGTGAGACTTGGCACATTGTCGAAGTCTTTAGTTTCAATCCAAGTCTCTGCCCTGAGCTATGCATACTTGAAGAGTTTGCTAAATCATGATAGCACGTCTCTGAGACAGATGTCAGCAGTGAGCAGTGCTCGTCCTGGGTGTGCGTAATTAGGGCAGAAAACAATGCAACGCAGACAAAGGCAGCTGGGTGTGCTTGCTGACATGGGTTAAAGCTGGCAAAGACTCGTTAACATTATCGGTGCACACTCAGACCATAGTGAGCTTGTGTATACAGCCTCAAAAATACATGTGTAATTATCACTACCTTAATAGTGTCCCTTTTATTAAAGGGTCAGTGGGTATCTAGTTCAAGAAATGTATGTTCATGAATCCATCAACTGCCTGTGTGCTGGGTCTGTCTCCACCTCCCTTCAGTCAAAAAGCTCACATTATTTGTCTGGAAGCATTCTGGAATCACCTGGAAGCTGTTCAATTATTCAGTAGTTGTGATTTACCTAAGTACTGTACTGTGTTACCTTGCCTCCACATTATGTTATTAATTATTGTTAATGTTTTTTTGTTGTCTGATTTTTAATGGTTCATTAACTTAAATATCTAAGTCTACCTAATAAGCAAAGCCTGTTTACTGCACAGCTTTACTGGCACATCCGGGGAAATATGCTGTATCTCATAGTTACATAGTTACATAGGCCCTCATTCAATTGTGATTTGGCCAATTGAATAGGGCTCTAAATAAGCACATAGCATATTTTTTTAAAGAAGTTTTTAGTTAGTTAAAACCTTGCTTTTGGATTGATGCTCACTAACTAAAAACTTCTTTAAAAAAAAATATGTTATGTGCTTATTTAGAGCCCTATTCAATTGGCCAAATAGCAATTGAATGAGGCCCATAGTATTTAAGGTTGAAAAAAGACTTTCAGTCCATCAAGTTCAACCTTTTAAGATCTCCTCTGATCTGCAATATGCGGATTAACTATTAATTAATTAGTTGTATATATAAAAAAATAAAATAAAATAAAAAAATAATCAATTCCCTCCTGATCCCAGATACCGACGACCGATCACATATATGTTATTTTCCTTTTGTAGACTGGCCTTAATGTTTTGCAACCAAATGAAAGCTAAAAAAGATAGATGGAAGCAAATCCTCATTAATCTCATTTGACAATTAGCAAAATCAATGGCTTTGCCTAAAGTGACCTCTGCTTTGGGCCAGTGAAACATTTGAGCTATATGAAGGTACCGTACAATTCCCTACAGCTTTCATCCTGTGTCCTAGATAAAGCAAGGAGTTGTGACCATGTTTATTCCTAGTTCTAAATAAGATGTAATAAACAGTGTCCCAGGGCCTCATTCAAATGCGATTTGGCCAATTGAATAGGGCTCTATATAAGCACATAGCATATATTTTTTACAGAAGTTTTTAGTTAGTGAACATCTATCCAAAAGCAAGGTCTTCACTAACAAAAAACTTCTGCAAAATATGCTATGTGCTTATATAGAGCCCTATTCAATTGGCCAAATCGCATTTGAATGAGGCCCCCAGTGTTCGGAAAGTCTGGGGAATATTCCCTCTGACATTTCATAATTTTTGTGGCTTTTATAGTTTATCAAAGGGAAAAAAAGGCAAATATATTTACCTTATTGCTGTGTCTGTTTAGTGCCCCATTCACTGGTAGTTCTCACACTTGTGAGCAGAGGTGGAGCAAACACCTTATCCTGTTATCCTTAGTCTACAAGTAAGTCTCTTCTTTATTTACCAGAAGTAATTATACATTTCAACAAACCTGACTATTATACTATTGTAATATAAACAGGATAATTAGATGACTTACCTAGTACAAATGCAGTAATGACTCTTTTGTGTTCAACACACAGCATTTATATTTTACTTTTAACAAAGAGGCCTGAATGACATCTCATAAAGGCTCGTCCACATTAGGCAAACCACAATAGGACACTTAGGAACAATATTTTATTTTTTCACCAGCCGATTTTCTCATTAGTGCCAAATAACCACAGTGGTGTGTAAGGTCCAGTTGGTTTCTCTTCCATTAAGTATAACACCAGAAATTGAATACAGTCAGTACAATATTCTGTTCACGTTCATTCTTAATGAAGGCATTGATTTTTTTATTTTTATACATTACTAGAAATTACACTTTGAAATGTGCTGCATGTCTTTAACCAGCATCCTCTGTGCCTGACTCAGGATTAATATATATATATATATATATATATATATATATATATATATATATATATATATATATATATATACACACACACACACACAGCAGACCCTCCACATTCGCGGGCGTATAACAAAAACATGGGTAAACTATCTCTTTCCCCATGTTTTGTCCCTTGGGGAAGAGTCTAGGTGTTGGGTGGCACTCACCCCGCATGGAAGGCTGCATTTGGGCCGTCTACTAGGGCCTAAGCGTCCTTTTGAGGCAAGGAAGTGGGGTTTAGCATCCCCCCTCTGCATCTCAGAGCAGGACTCCCTGCCTAAATCTCACGAGATCCACAAGTGTCAAGGGAGGCTTGTACATATATATATATATATATATATATATATATATATATATATACATATATATATATATATATATATATATATATATATATATATAAGGCACAAATTAAAACAAACACAACCCCCCCCCCCCCCCCTGCAAATATAGAAAGTAGCAGTGATTAAGGGTAGTCTGCTTTTATTCTCTCTCCATGTAATCAGACATATCATCAGACACATAAAAAGGCACTAACAATGTTAATCTATACCATTGTTCCACAATAAGTCATGTCTGAATATTTTCTCCTATTAAAGGGACATTGAAGGTTTCTGGATTTCACTAGAAAAATAATATACCAATATTTCTTTACATTTGCTCTGTTTTTCGGCCTAAATAGTTCCTAACTGGTTACTCCCCTCAGCAGCTCATGAAGACAGTGTACTTTGAAGTACAGGGGTTGCACTGTGTCATATTAATGGCAACATTCTGCAACATGCCGCTTGAGAGATGGTCACTGATTGGTTGATTTGAAAATACTGCACTTGTCTGTGTATTCTTGAGTTGCATGAGCTACAGAGGGTAGACCCAAACAGGTATTATTATTATTATTATTATTATTATTATACGTTATATATACCTCTTAGAAACCAGCAGCCTTATTAAATTGCGATTCAGCAAATTTAAAAGGGCTCTATTTAAGCACACAGGCCCTCATTCAATTGCAATGTTGCAAATTGAATAGGGGTCTAAATAAGCACATCACATATATTTTTTAAAGAAGTTTTTAGTTATTAAGCATCTATCCAAAAGCACGGTTTTCACTAACTAAAAACTTCTTTAAAAAATATATATTATGTGCTTATTTAGAGCTATATTCAATTTGCAAAATCGCAATTGAATGAGGGCCACAGCATTTAATAAGTCTGCAGGTTTTGCTTTAGTACAAAAAAGCCTTTATTTACATTTTCCTGGCTACTGTAGATATTAAAGCATTACAGAGACCTGTGAACTAAAGCTAATAAAACAATATAAGTATTTAATTGCCCATAATCACCTTAATAATGTTACTGCCAATGAAATGGTTAATAGGAATTCAGCCAAAGAAAGCTGACCAAAAAATGCCAAATTAGACAGTAATGAAGTGTGTAAAACTTTATTGTTTGACATGCTTAAAGGGACATGGAACATTTTTTTTTTACATTCACTTAAAATAACAGCTTTAAATATTACCAGATATTAGTGAAAACATATTGAATTGGCAGGCAAGTATAACTCACACAGCTTCATTACTGTTCCTTACTGGTCTTGTAAGCATCCACAGCTTTCATCACAAACAGACCTTAGGCCGTACTAGGCCTCAGTATATTCTGCACTGGGTTACCATGGTAACACACAGCAATAGTGCTACGCACTTGAGGCCTGCACTTTACTGGCTTCCACTTAGCAATTAATGGTGTACTACAGAGTCTGTGGTATTACAGAGTACAAAAGGGTTAGGTATCACTGAACTCAGGCTTCCACTTAAAGCATCAATCTTTTTTTTTTTATAATTCCTAGAAATATGCTGTTTAAATTGCACCTCCTTCCCATTACTTTTTCATAATAATATCTCATGTATTTTATATTTATTTAAGATAATGTTTTATATTGGGGAACAGTATAATATGCTAAACGATTATTGGATTAGACAGCTATAATGAAAGGTGTATGCCAGATGAGACTGTAGGATTCATTGGGCCTGATGCAATTTCAATTTATACACACTTAAAATCACTCCTAATATTGCGACATATTCGGCAAATATTACTTATTGGCACTAATGAATTCTTAAGTCAATAGAATGCATATAAACATTTATAAAAACAAACACCCAAAGGCATTTGCAAGTAGCTAATTGAATAAGGCTAATAATAGTTTATATCGGTCTTCAAATTCTGTGGCCCTCATTCAATTGCGATTTGGCCAATTGAATAGGGCTCTAAATAAGCACATAACATATTTTTTTACAGAAGTTTTTAGTTAGTGAACATCTATCCAAAAGCAAGGTTTTCACTAACTAAAAAGGTATTAAAAAAATATGCTATGTGCTTATATAGAGCCCTATTCAATTGGCCAAATCACAATTGAATGAGGCCCGGTATGTCTGTGTTTCAGCAACAGTCACCAATACTCCATCTTAAATCCACACTTGTTCTTAGAAGAATCCATCCGATGGTAGATAAGAACCAAAAGATTTGTCTAGTATGCCCATTCAACCTAACTAAAACAAAAATGGCTTAATAAACTATAAGGATAGCATTTGACTTATTACAGACATGCCTGCATTATTTTTCCTGTGTTTATCTACTACCACTCCATTATAATATAATAAAGTTTTGTATTTTCTTATTATTATTATCCTTTATTCCATAATGTTTTACACAGGTTATGTATAAATCCAAAATACAACATCAATACATAGAAAACAAATGGAGGGCCCTGTTGTTGAGCTTAAAATCTTAAGTGTATAGTTTTTTTTACCCAAAGTACCTTACAGGATGAAAACTCGCAAACTTACAATCTAAAGGGAGTGGGAGAGGCTGACACCTGGGCAAGAATAACAGATAAGGACTTGGATAGGTCAGGAAAGGAGTGACGGTTAAGGGTGATAGAAGACTGAAAAGGAAAAAAGACAGTTTAAAAAGAGTACAATTGGACAAAGTCTGGAATGGGAGACCAGTATACAATTTAAAACAATAAAGATAGTTGCAGTACAGGTGGGTTAAGGTGGGAAGTCCAGAATTGTATAATGGTCTTGGGGCGGTATCATAAAAAGGTAGACTTAGTGGGAAGAGGTGGAAGGTTGACCAGGGTGGCCATAATGGGTGGGTTGGTAATAATGGACTAGGCATTTTTATTAGCAGATGTTGCTGACTGATCGGGTGCAGGTAGTTTGTATGATTCAATAAAGTAAGACAAACCAGCAAAGGGATTGGAGTGTTCTCCGTTTCCAGGAGAGCAAATGCCAGGTACAGTTAATTGGTTTATTTTAGATTGTGAGCCTTTTTAGATTGCTTCCTTTGAATTATTCTAGTTTTAGATTTGCAGTCTATTTAGTGCGAGAAGAAGAATCCTACATGTAAACTGTCAATGCGTTGGCAGATGCTATCCCCTTCTTTGATATTCCATAACCCTCTTATATCAATAAATTGTATCCTGTTCTCTCCCTTGTATGCTACACTTCAGATTTGTTTGCAGTCTGATTTTAGCACAATACACTTTATAGATCTTAGTGGAACCCTTTCAATGTAGTCAAATTCAATTTTTGTGCCCAGAAAACTCAAACTTATATGATTTTTTTTTTAGATTTAACATTGATATCTTTACATGCATCAACTATGCACAATTTTGAAACTTAAGTGCAAAATTATTACGTGGAAAAACATATTTGTATTACAAATGCACCACTCTGTTCCTCACGTCACCCCAAAATTTCAGTTTAATATGTAAAAGAGCAAAGTACAATGAGACAGGAGCTTTTTTCTTTAAAAAAAAAAATACTAATGCACTTACATTTTATGATATTACCATAGGGATTAAATATATTACAAACGTGATGCAGCAGCCTATTGGTCTGATTTAATACAGGAGTATGTGATTGGCTGCAGCGGCTAAGCCCTTTTGTACGGATTCGTGATTTGGCTTACATATACCGGTATGTGTTTTTTTAAAGTGAACCTCTAAATTCTGCTGTTTTTTGGTTACTTTTACACAGCATTATAACTATACAGTGTACAATCAACTTTTATGAAAATAAAAATTCTTGGGACATAGATTTCTTTGAACGTTTGCCATAACAGACATTTACGAATCTTACTATATTTGTAAATGTTATTTATTTATTTTATGGAATGCCATATTCTTAAATTCCACTGATCCACAATATTTGCTTTAATGGTAGAAAAAAATGCTATTTTATCAGGGCTTCCAGAACCAGCTTTACAAAAAATAATCATCCTTATCTTAGGACTATTGGTTGCCAGTTAAGTTTTTCAATCATACACCAATCACAATTTAGTCATATCTTCTGCTTCTCTCTATCCGTTGACATCTAAAGCTGTTGATTTATAATGACTAACTCAACCTACATGGGTCAAAAGGGTTCAGCGGGTATAATTTATCAGCCCCAAGTGCAGCAGAAACAGAGTTTTGGAAAACAATTAGAAGATATAGGTCAGTAAAGTTGTTTTTTTTGGCACTAATGTCTAAGGCCCTCATTCAATTGCAATTTGGCCAATTGAATAGGGCCCTAAATAAGCACATAACATATATTTTTTAAAGAAGTTTTTAGTTAGTAAGCGTCTATCCAAAAGCAAGGTTTTCACTAACTAAAAACTTCTTTAAAAAAAATATGCTATGTGCTTATTTAGGGTCGTATTCAATTGGCCAAATCGCAATTGAATGAGGGCCTAACAATGTAATTATATATATATATATATATATATATATATATATATATATATATATATATATATATATATATATATATATATATATATATCATTTATTTATGGGTACAACAATTTTACTATTTTACTAGGTTACTTAAAGTTACAGTGACATAACTTCACATGGTCATTGCTTTGCTAACATGGCGACAGAATTTTATTGAACCTTTTTCTATAAATATTAATTAATATGAATTAATTAAGAGACTTGGGAAAATAAATACAATTACTTACACACTTAGGCCCTCATTCAATTGCTATTTGGCCAATTGAATAGGGCTCTAAATAAGCACATAGGCCCTCATTCAATTGCGATTTGGCCAATTGAATAGGGCTCTAAATAAGCACATAGCATATTTTTTTAAAGAAGTTTTTAGTTAGTGAAAACCTTGCTTTTGGATAAATGCTTACTAACTAAAAACTTTAAAAAAAAATATATGTTATGTGCTTATTTAGAGCCCTATTCAATTGGCCAAATTGCAATTGAATGAGGGCCATAGCATATTATTTTTAGATAAGTTTTTAGTTAGTGAAAAACTTGCTTTTGGATAGATGTTTACTAACTAAAAACTTATTTAAAAAAAATATGTTATGTGCTTATTTAGAGCCCTATTCAATTGGCAAAATTGCAATTGAATGAGGGCCTTATTGCTCTTCCTTATCCTGCTAGATCACTTGTTATAATTTGTCTAGAAGGTATAACACAATGGGTTTATATTATCTTTTGCTTTAACTATTTGGTTCTGACAAATCATCCAGGTCACAGGTATAATGAAAAGTGAATGGCTACAAATGCTTAAATGAAATACGGTAATCTTAAATATTTCACATAAAAGAAAATATGAACTTGTAGAATCCCTTTTATTCTATTGGGTGCAATAACACTCTCTTTAGTCAATATAATAAAAGGGTGATCCAGGTCAAGATTAATTACTGTATATATATTTACCTAGAATCCTTAGTTGCAGAGAATGAGCTGTAAACTGGAAAATTCCACAAGGAAAACTGGTTTCCTGACTTTTTTATGAAAATATTTCAGGAAAAGTTTTTTTTTGTTTGTTTTTTTTTCACCAGTTTTTGTAACAAACTGGATGATTAAAGTGAAATTCCAGAAAATCGCTTTCTATTTTTGTGAACCTATTGTAGTTTTATAACTATTTTTGTGCTCAGTTACAATAAGCCCCACAGCATGCACACGGAGGATAGAAAGCCAGTAGCTGGTAATTCTATTATTAATGTTCATTTTTTTGTTTGTCTTTTCCATGCTGAGCCACTTCCTGCTTCCTGCAATTTAAGTGCGCTTTTACATTCAATCCTTTCAGACCCCTTGCAGGTCAGGTTTTTAGTAACGTGATCTTAACCACTAATACATTATATTGAACCCAACAGCAAATTAAAAAGGCTAACTTATAAGGATTTGTCAGGTTGGGTCCAGAAGCATCAATTGCATACAATGACTTCAAAGAATGGGACTGGGCTAAGCCTAATTGAATGTTGCCTTTAAAAGGACGCTCTCACCATCTAAAAACCTTTAGACTATTAAAATGACTATTACACATACATAATTATTTCTAGAGGAGACTTAATCCTTCTGAGTGCCTGTTTTCTCCATATGTTCAAATGTAGTTGGAGTCTCTTACTTCCTATACAATGGCTTTTGATGGTCCCACCGGTGCTATTTAGTTTTCAATGACTGTTAATGTTTTAACACATCTTTACAGTGATCACCAAATAAATGCATTATTATATTAATAACTTAAACTTATTTTAACATTTATTTATAATAAAAAAATAATAATTATAAGAAACTAACAAACAGCAACCCACGGAGGGTTCAAACCCAACGTGCTAACTTTAAGAAACTGATGTGCTAGCACCCAGTAGCAGATCTAATGAAAGGAGGGCTCAGGTGCCAAACAAAATCTGGGTCCCATCCCAAACAAAATATTGTGCCCCCCCCCCGTGCCAACTCATTTTATATATATATATATATATATATATACATATATACAGTAAACTCCCTATTACCCGGCACCCATGGGGACTCCCTATTGCCGGATAACTGTAGTTGCTGGTTAATCGTGAGACCCCGAATTTAAGGATCTAAACGACCCTTAAACCCCCAAAACCCATCAAAATGCCTTTAGAAAGGCATTACCACTTAAACTGGGCCATTTAGGGCCAATAAAAACAATTAGAAAAAAGTTAGCATTTTTTTTCCAGTCTCGAACTGCCGGTTAGTGCCGGTTTAGCAGGAGTTTTTAGAAAATGGGGAATTGATGCCAGTGCCAGTAACTTGAGAATGCCGGTTGCTTATGTGCCGGATAACCCGGAGTTTACTGTATGTGTATATATATATATATATATATATATATATATATATATATATATATAAATATTTATTATACATTTCTTCAGTGCCCATACCCCCGGGCCCTTCAAAATCACTTCTCCCCTCCTATGACTCCAATGCCAGCGTCACACACAGAAATAAAAAATAATATAAAGATAATGTAGTCTGCACTGAGCCCCCACCAAGAGGAGGGCACCGGTGAATAGCACCTCCTGTACCGCCGGTAGCTGTGTCCGTGGTAGCATCGCTCATGCATTAGAACAGGAAGTCAGTGGGTGGAGTTTAAAGCCAACAGCTTGCCAGGCTGTCAGCTTTTTCTTAGTAAGTTCTTAAAAATTCCCTGTAATGGTAATGTAAAGCTTAAATATTAATCAATATATTTGCTTGTAATACTAAACTCTTTTTTTTCCATGTGTATATTAAACAAATAATATTCTTGTGTGTACATTTATAGGTCTAAACAGGCTAAGAAACCTAATTGCAGCTCAGAATATCAAGAAATATGTTTTAATGGGAATTCTTGTTAGAGACATGCAAATAAGGTCACACAACGTCTTCACTTCCAAGACAAGGATGCGTTATTACGGTAGTTTTAAATAACATTATTTTAAAAAGTTCTAAAAAACTAACATCATATTTTGAAAGTGAAGCATATAACAAAAAATATGACAGAAAAATAATTTAAAAAGTGACTCTCTTGGGGGACCGTTGCTTCTTACGTTTTTATGTCAGAATCTACAAATGCTATAAAAAATACACAAGTGACGTACGAATTACTGAATAAAAATATTCCGCTGGCTATTGGCACCTGTCTGTAAAATTAAATCCCCAAATATATATTTAGTAGGAATATATTCATCGCCTAGTAATAAATTATACATTTTGTTCCTTAGCAATAGTGAAATATTTTGCTGAAATAGGGATTCCCCAGAACACATGATACTTGTCTCTTTCAGCAATCCTTTTCCCTTTTCCTGTTATTTTAAGTTTCTGTCCCTCACTTCGGATGTGTTTTTCTAGGTACAACACCATCATTTTTCCTGAGTAGGTTACAGGCGTTTGACCCCTATGTACATCCAGGAAAACAAATGATCACGTGTCAAATATATTTATGGGAGATTATTTATTATGATTTTAAAATGCAATGTCTATGGAGCCTGTGTATAAAATAGTGGATAAATAATCTCTGTGGTGTGTGTATATATATATATATATATATATATATAGATATATAATATTTTTATATTTACATGTATAAAATATTTATGACCATTATCAATACAAGTTCCTTAAAATTACATAATAATATTATATAATATTATAAGTCTACGGTGTTTATTTAAAATATGTTCTTTAAATCCACCTTGATACTTCTGTGTTCTCTATTGCTTGATATAGTAAAAAATATAGTTTAAATTGTATTTTATTTATATATATATATATATATATATATATATATATATATATATATATATATATATATATATATATGAATAGTTATAAATAATATATGGAATAATGTACCCCCTACTGTATATTATAAGGGGGATTTCACAAGTCACTGAGGAATTTAGTTGTAACGTAGAGGCTTTATCTAAGGTCATGTAACTAAGAGGCTTTTATTATCCCAAATGATAAACTGTAGGGGTTATTTTTCGATATAAAACACAAGTTAAAAATATATATTATATTTAGGTGCCAACATGCTACATAAATTGACAGAAATATTTTGCAGGTATAACTACATAGATAGATAGATGGGTAGATTGACAGATATTTTTAATCATAGAAAAAATAATATATTGCCTTATAATTTTCTTAAATAAATCATGTGTATCTCATTAGTATGTTTAATTGTCCTTATTAATGTGTTCAATCCACTGCTGATATCACTACAAATTATATTTATATATTTTAATGTTTCTAGTATATTACCTTATATATATATATATATATATATATATATATATATATATATATATATATATATACTAGCGACTTGCCCGTCAAAAAATGATGGCAATAACATTTTAAGCCTGTGCTGTGTGTCAGTGTGGAAGTGAATTTGAGGCATATTTTTTATTTTTTTGTTAGTCTTGCGAGTTCTGTGATTTGACCGTTAAATTCCGAAATTTTTGTGAGATCCGCAATTTTGGCAAAGTCCTACGGGGCTCGCGTAGCTAAGTCCCACGGGCCTCCATCCCCGCATCTGCGTCCCTCGCTTTGCGAGGCCCGCAAAGTGTGACGACAACTCGCAGTACGACAACTATATAGGTGATATATATATACATATATATATATATATATATATATATATATATATAAAAATAAATATATATATATATATATATATTTATTTATCATTTATGTTTCTATCATATCACTCCTTATATATTTATAATTTTTTTATCCTAATTACATATTTTAATGTTTCTATCACATCACCCCTTATTTATATTTTATCCTAATTATATATTTGTATGTTTCTATCATATCACTCCTCTGCCTTCTCTTTATATTTTTCAAATATTTTTCAAAGCTGTATTTGGTTGAAGTTTGTAATTGAGAGAATAATAATTAGAGGGCATGGCTGTCCACTTACGCCCTATTGAACACCCTATCATTAACCCCTTTCTTTGTTCTGGTTGTTTGCATGTTTATCACAGATCTATTGATAAACTCATGGACTTTATAATGTTACCCAAAATGTATATCTGGCAGAAGCAAGAAACAAATGGTTATTTAAATATTGATTTATTTAGAACATGTGTTATGATGGTAAATGATTCTACTTTGTCAACTCCGGTAGGTGCTGTTGCACCTTTCATCACTGATAGGTGTTAAACTGTATGTTAACTCATAATGACTGACAGCTGAATTACCAATGTCTTTAAATGAAAACAACTTAGTAAACCCTTTTGTTGTACTTGTATTGTGTTGGGATATGTATTTTGAGACTGGGCCTGCTGCTGTATAAATGTAGGGTTTGACAAATTGGAGACCAGAACACAAGTGGGACTTTTTTGGTGTCACGTTCTCTTATTTCTGCACTCAAATATATCAATTAGTACAATATCTCTGTTTTACTTCTGAGAAGTCTGAAACATAGAGATGAACCAAAAGACCCACCTAGTTTGCCAAGTCAACCTGCATAAAAGTGTTGGCTTAATTACTCCTCCAGACATTATTATGCTTTTTCCAGGCATGCTTGAATACCTATCACTTTGACTGGATGGCTGTTTCATTTATCTACAGAACTTTCTGTAAAGTAGTATTTTTGCATATTACCCCAAAGTCTTTCACCTTACAACTTCAAATCAGGACCTCTTATGCTTGCATTCCTGGAAGATAGTAACCTCCTGAACCTTTTTAAATATCCTTGAAGGTTTCTATTATATGACCCACTCCCTTCTCTCCTTAAATCCAAACATACTAAGGTCATGAAGCCTTTCCTTATAATTTTCTTTGCAACCTCCATTGAATTGTTTCAGATTCATGAATGTCCTTTTGGTGATACAGTCTTCAGAACTGTAGACAATGTATTGTGTTGTTCAGTCCTTCAGTCGAGTCTGAGCCAGGCATATCTTTCTGAATTTCTGCTTATGCTTATCCATATGGTTTTCTTTGGCAAATTCACTGATTTGTCTGACCTTTCTGCTATGACCTGACTATCTTGGGTGACCCTACATGGTATAGCTCACAGCTTCATTGAGCTATACAAGCCCCTTCACAGCAACAAGGTAGCGATCCAAAAGGGGACAAAATGTATTAGTTAAGGTTTAATCAGAACTGGATTTTTCTAATAATCTGGTGGTAGAGAAGTATAGATCAAACCATAGACCACCCCAGGCCTCCTGGGGTTGGTGGGAGGGGCCACTTGACCTGGCAGGACCGGGGTATATGATTGGAGGTGGCTAGCTGGGGGTGGAGCCATTTATAGGCTCTTTGGCGCCATCCGTGCCTTTATGTCCCCAGCTATCCATGTGTAAGGATACCCACCAATCCCTATAAAAAAGAATAAATAAGAGATAAATAAAATAATTGTACAATAAAAAAAATAATAATAATAAATAAAGACAACATGGGAGGCATTTTATCTAGTGGATTATATTACATAGTTGTTTGTTCTGGGTATATATTCAAGTCTGTAATATATGGTAACATATACTATATTTTGTTGTTGTCACATTGGCGATGGTGAGGGGAGTCGCCGGGACAGGGATAAAGTGGGTGAGAGCCTACCCTACTGTGCTACGGCTCTTCCATCCAGGCCGGCCCTAGACGTGTGTTCAGGGCGTAGGGCGTACTGTCTCTGGCCAGGCCTAATCTTTATATGTACATACCAACTGGGCCTTGCTTAAGTCAAGCAAAATCAATGAAATCAAAATTCTAGATGAGGTCTAACTTTTTCTACTTTTAATTCCTGTTCCTATACAATCCGACATCCTACTGGCTTTGTTGCAATGTTCCTTCCTCTTCTGTTGCTATCATAAAAAATGTTTTACTATATCTTATGCATTTGAGTTTTGGGTTTTGTGCCCTAAGTAACATTAACCTTCAGGTAAAACATTTCCTCTAGTTTGGAAATCATTCTTTTCCACACTTTTGGAATGGTCAGTTGCCCGCCCTCTCTCAGGCCGGCTGCTTAGTCTGAGTGACTTTTGTCCAAACCTGGATGGAGAAGATGATGGTTCAAATCAAAAGAAAGTCAGCTACCGTAAGTTGTCTTGAAGTGTCAGCCTCACGGTAAGGCATGGTTTAGTGATTAGCTGTTATAATCTTGGCTTTTGATCCTGCATTGCTATTGTCTTGCGTGAGTAATTACTGTGGATTAGAGGTCAGTGTGTAACATGTCAGGTATATAATATATTTTGCATCCTGTTATATGTCTCCTCCCTATACAGTGAATTCTATTTACAGTTTATTCCTATCACACCCACTAAGCCTTGATATATAATCACTTAATGACAGGTTGGCCACAGACACAATATAATCCAAATATATAGAACAAGAATGTACTTTTTTTATCTTTAGAATCTGGAAGCTTGAGACAATTTAAAAAATATGGTATCAACATGTGGACACACATGTACGCTTGATCATATGCATTTTTATTTCCATATTCACATATAAAATATGCATCCTATTTTTTAACTGTCAGAGATATTTGCAAGTTGATATGCAAAAACAGCCTGTAATTTGTTAATTTTATGTGCAATTATGCTACAGTGGCATCTGCCATTTTAGGTTCTGCTAATCCGCTTCGTGATGTTATGAGACTTTGAATGCAGAAGCTTCTATCCACTCAATGGAAAACTGGCAGATAAAACTGCCAGTGCGTTTAACGGTACTGATGGAAAGCTCATCTGTTTACACACCCTCCAAAGGAAGTAGCAATATCAGCTGAAAATGGAACAGCTCAGTAAATAATAATTGCATAACAAAGTTAAAAGTGTATTTTAAATTAGAGAAGGAGCGAGCAGGTTTTGTCTGAAGTTTGGATCACTCATTTCCCATGCAAGATGTAGTGTTTACGGCATGCTTTTTTCCCTTTAAGATTCACTCTCTATAAAACTATTATTTCAGATTTGGCACATCATCACCTTTTGCGTAAGGTCACAGCATCAACACTTTGGGGAAACAGCTAGACACGAGGGCAGGTCTTATCGATTTATTTCCCTCCTTATATATTTTTCCCTGGACTTTTCACCGACTCAGCAAACCGCTGCCAGCTCTTTTTCCTGCTGCCAGCGTAATTGAAGACATAACTTTGTCTTGACTACATATTATGCTGTAAGGAAATCTAAAATATTCACAGTTTGCCAGATCATAGTAATCCCCTGGTATCATCCAGTTCAGATAGGTTTCCTTTTATTCTCAATCCTGTACATTTTTCGCCAGACTGTTTTCTTCATAAAGTAGAACAACATTTAATTAACTCAAACTATAAATAAAGTACATTCTCCGTAATTTCATTTCTTATACCAACCTGGACTGAAACAAAGTACTGCTAAAGAACCACTGTAGGATACAAATTGTAAATATATAATTAACAGCATAATTAGGCAGTTAAAATGTTGATTTTTATTTCGAAAATTGGATGCGTCAGCTGACTGTTGGAAGCATCCATGATGCATTGGTGAAGGTTGCATTTGTGAAAGGGGCATTTACATCTTTACAAGGGCAAGGCATGTGGAAAGATATGCCGTGGAAGGAGCAGGTGTCAAATACTAATAGGTTCAATTATAAAACAAACCACATCCTCTCCAGATCTCCTTTCACTATTCAGTAGATAAGTACATGCCCTCAGGCTCCAAGTTTTAGGAAGTGCTGAAGCCAGAAAGGATGGAATATTCTATACATGGAGTCTGAAAAAAAATCTAATTTTGTCTGAAATATTTTAATTTTTGCTGTGAATGTTGTTAGCTTGAAACATACTTCACAAACATGATTTTTTCCCCTAAACTTCACTCATCCTATAAGGCACAATCATATAAGACTATTACACTTAATACGTAGAAAGTAGAACATTAATATAGTGATTAAATTATTAATTCGGATATACAATTATACTTTATTGTGCAATTGTTATTCTCTTGTTTTATGGTGCTTTGCTGAGTTGGTTTCCCAACATTTAGGGGCCTGTTAGCCTAATTACATTTCAACTAGTCCTCTTGGCATGTAGGGTTGCCATATTTAAATGAAGCAGCAGCATGATTCTATTAATGTTAAGGTCTCGTCCCATTTGTAGAAGCAGATAAACAGAACAAAAATGTTGGCTCCCAGCAAAATATTCAATGATGTTCAGGAGGAAAATATCTTCCATAAAAAGAGGAAAGCAAGAACACGAGCTCATGATTTGAAACTAGATGGAGGAATATTTATGGGTAGTGTGCATAAGTACAGTACTGCTTTACAGAGGAGGTGGTAGATAAGTGGAACAGGGGTAGTATTAATGAAACACAGTTAAGTGTTGGCCCTCTTGGTTCTTGTCTGCCATCAAGTCTCTATTACTCGGGGCCCTATTAAATTCGAAGCCCGCAGCAGCTGTGGTACAGCCGCAAATTTGGCAGAGTTACAGAGTGATTAAATTAGACAAGCCTACAATATACGTGGCCGACATCCAAATCCATAAACCATGCTTCTGCATGTTCAATTTGCGGCCGTGAACATGATTACGGGTTTAGACGGAACCAATAGAAAAAGAGATTGTCATCATTATGTCACTAAAAAATGGAGGTTAGATTTCAATCACTTACGGATTTGAAGTACGAGTTGCGATCGGGCCCCATTCCAGAAATAATGCAATATGAAATAATTAATAATTATAATATTCTAGTCCATGCAAGTTCTATTATATGTATTAACAGATTGATCGATATAACATGGAAATTAATAAAAATGTTATTGCCGATTTGCGAGCTTGAGAATGTTGTGCTATTAATACATTACATCAATATCCCTTTAATTTAAAATACAGTATTGTGTTTATATTTGCTTTTACAGTGCTACGGGCAGGACTTGAACCCCCTTGCGGATCCTCTCTAGTACCCGTAGGATTTTTAGCTCCATTTGCCATTTACGGATTTGAACGCCAGTGCGTCTTTTTGGATTTGTAGCAATTTAATAGTGATTTGCGAATGTAACATTTACGGGCTTGACAGATCAAACGCTTACCTGGGACAGAATTCAGATTTTGACAGCACGTAGGGTTTTTCCGCCTGTAACCCGCAGATCGTTTGTGGGTAGCTAAAAGGGGCTAATTTAATAGCAGTATCTTTTGCGGGCTACTATTTCTAAAATCGTAGATATTTCTGTGTGAATGTTCCTGACATGTTGTACGCGTACATAACCAAATATACACCTATAATTTAGTATATAGCAAGGGCAATGGAGGAGTTGTAAGTGGGGCGTGGAGGCCGCACAGATCCGAATGGCCTAGGGCAGCATAAAATCGAAATACGCCCTAAAGTTTTCTATCTAACACGCTGAGTGGAATTGCATGGTATAAAAAAATACGGTGAAATAAATCTATAAACTGCACGTCCGACTCTTTAGTGGTGCTTTTACAGCCCAGATGTTGCTATGCAGTGCTATGCAGAGTTTGAATGTCTGCCTGCTGAGCTATAAGGCATCTCCCAGTGCCTGCTGCCTCCTGTATTCTTGCACCCCCTTCCCCCACCGCCAAGCCAGCCTCTTTTCATTTAAAGTGTGTTTTTGTCTGCACGTGAGTCATTAAAAAAAAAAGCACTAGCAGGAAAAGCCAAGGGCTGAGGCGGTTGTCTCACCCCCTTTTGCAGTGGCATGCTCTGCCTGTGTGTGTGAATCTCCTGGGTAGTGTGGCAAGACGTCTACTATTTTTTTTGTGCGAAATCTATGAACATTTGTGTGGTGCACCCTGGACTGAAGCCAGTGTGTGTCTGAGAGCTGGGAGATGGGATGTGGTAACAGAGCAGGGAGAGGGAGCTGAGAGACACACACACAGGGAGAGGGAAGGGGCTGGGGCTGTATCAGGCAAAACCACAGCAGAGACACAGTGCATGGATGCTGCCTGCAATAGGCCATGAGCCTGTCTAACTGGGATGTGATGGGATGCTATCTGTAAGGACATTCTATGAAGAACGTCTGATCCTGCAAAGGTAATGTGTCTGCCTTTGGGTTTTATCATATATAATATATATATAACATGATAAATGATTATGAAGAATAGATGCTAAAATATACAAGGAATATGTCACCTTGATCTTGGTGTAGGATAAAACAAACATATATATATATATATATATATATATATATATATATATATATATATATATATATACTGTGTGTGAGTATACAGAACACTATACTGGACACTCATGGCTACATCACTCATACATATATATATATAATCTGCACACACACACACACACATATATATATATACGCACACACATACATACATGTGTGCTCATATGGATATATATATACACACATATATATATATATATATATATATATATACATGCACACAGATATACATATATATATATATATATATATATATACACATACACACGCACACACACACAGATATACATATACATATATATATATATATAAATACACACACACACACACACACACATATATATATATATACATATACACACACACAGATATACATATACATATATATATATATATATATATATATATATATACACACACACAGATCTACATATATATATATATATATATATATATATACTCAGATATACAATATATACACACACAGATATACATATATATATACACACACACACTTGCTTGATCCTACACCAAGATCAAGGTGACATACCGTATTCCTTGTATATTTTAGCATCTATTCTGCATAATCATCTTTTTATTATTATCTTAAGACTGTGGAGGACACATATAAGGTTGTAAATGATACATGGTAAAAATAAAACATCCCATTCAAATCAAAATGGTATTTTACAACCTGGATGGCTGCAGTACTAGTAATAAGGTGGTTGTAATATAACAGGATATGGGATGCTATTGAGGAGTACTCTGTGATATGAAATGATAGTGGATGTTATTCATAGGATGTTGTAAGGTTTCTGTACACGGTTTGATGGATTTTGTTGGATATTGCAGATACCTGGGTTGTTCATGGTATACATCTGGGTTTTATACGTGTTTTACATGTACGTGGTGTTTTTAATAGGATTTCATTCTATAAATAGCAGCGGCAGATTTAGTGATACACACACCGGTTATAACTGATGCAGGCGGGCTCCCCAGACAGACCTTACAGCCTAGAAACATGAGATGTCCGTTACAATGAAGTCTGAATGGCGGTTAAAAAAAAAAAAACACAGCTGAATCCTTTCTTTTTTTGGATAAAAGGGGGTTGGGAAAAGAAAAAAAAAAGCATTTTTCTTTACATATCTAATTTCAAAAGCTCATCCTTTAACCCTTTCTGTAGTTGCATGATGTATAATAGCAGTGATCTTGTAAAAATGGGTTAAAAAGGTGTGTGTGTGTGTGCGTGGGGGGGGGGGGGGGGGGGGTGGTTATTGCAGCGAGAGAGCATGATTTTTGCATATCCCAGACAAAACAATAAATGAATATTATTTACACATGTTTTGCATACTATGTGTGAACCTGGGTGCTGGCGTTGCGTGTACAACGACCTACTCTGCTACTGAAGATTAGACTGCAAGCTTTTTGGCACAGTTATTATTAAGTTGCTAGATGCCAACTCTAATTGTAGAGACCACAGGCCATATTTACTAAAGGGTAAAGTGTTGGAGAACCTCTCCATGTCTCAATTTTCATATATACACTAAGATTTGACACCTCCGACACTCCTTAGTAGATATGGAACATGGTTTTAAGGATAAGGCAGGTGCTCAGTGGTGTTTTCTAGTGATTTGTCCTTTAAACAAACCTGGCTGGGCTCCTAGAGAGTAGAATCACCTTGTTAAACCACATCTAGGGTTTTATCTGTATCTGATTCCCTCAACCCTCCTTTGGGAGGCTCCCAGCTCCAAGCTGACTACAAACTATGCCAACCTGTTATTAACCAATAGAATAGACTAGTGCTTCTCTGGATTATCCTCAGGGAACCCCAACCAGTCTGGGCTTCAAACATAGCATATTAAGGTCATACAAGAGAACATATATAGCATCATCAAATTAGTGTTGGAGGAAAGCAAGTTGGCGGTGCCATGTATGGAACATTCTTTATAAATGGATCTTAGGAAAAAAAAAAGATTTCTACTAAAAGCCTCCTTATGCTGAATATTGTGAAAGTTATAGCTTGCTAACCCAGCATTTCAAATGACCGGAAGTGGGACACATGCTTGAATAATTATGTATTTTTGAATAGTGTTACCACCATTCTGTTTGATGTGTTAACTACGTCTTAGACATACTATGTACACAATACTCCATTCATATATATATTATGGAGAGGAGACACTCAAGGATTCACCAGGTGGAAACAGACAACATGTAACATGGTCAGGGTTGAAAAGTGGAGTTTGCCATTAAATCTGAGAAGTTAGTTTGCAAAACGGGCATTTGAGAGGAGTATGAGGGGAATTTCCAGTACTAATAGTTCCAGTTGGATGTATGGTATATGTATTTCTAGAGATATGTGTGTATATAGATATTAGGTGTTTGCGACAGAGGAGAGGTCAAGTCTAGTCCTTCCTTCTCATGCTCTAAAACTTTGTGAATCACTACAGAAAATGTAGTGGATACATAAAATAACTTTCAAGCAGAATCTCTAGTGGGTAATTGTTGTTTAGTCGTTCAGTCGTGTCTAACTCTCTGTGATCCTATGGCAGCACGCCAGGCACATCTATCGTCTCTAGTTGGTTTTCTTGACAAAGATACCGGAGTGGGTTGCCAGTTCTATCTCCTTTGGATCACAATTTGTCTCACCTCTCTAATATGACTTGCCCATCTTGGGTGACCCTACATGATATAGCTCATAGCTTCATTGAAGTGCCCAAGCCCCTTCACCATGACAAGGTAGCAATCCCGAAGGGGCAGCTTTTTAGTCTCTTGTTATTCAATCATGAAGCATCACAACAAGGTAGAGGGAGAGAAGGGAATTCAAACATGGATTGGGTTATTATGAAAATAGAGTATAGGCCAAATATGGTTTAAATACATGGGGAAATACTTGTGAGATGGTCTAAGACGTTTCTGTTTCTATGTAATGTCTGTGTTATTCTATGAAGCATATTCACTAAAGTTTGAAGAGATCTCTGATAATAGACAAACAGGCTTCACTGAATAAGATACACCGAAGAGCTTTCCCCTGATTAGTGACAAAGCTGCCACTTTAATAAGAGTAACCCTAAGAGAATCGTTTGTGGCAGGTTCATTTATTTGCAAAATCTACTGGGAGAAAGGTCCACATGGGGGTTGATGTGTACCTGAAGATTACACGTTATTTGGCTACTGTCTGGCAGCAATCACATTATGTGGCCATTTATAAACACTGTGATAATTAAGACCTTACCAATTCGCATTTTGTGTGGAGAATCAATGACAGAGCTTATAGGTCTCACTGAGATAGTGTGAGAGAATCTGGCACAACGTTCAGCCAAGTTAGACTATTTACAGGCCATTTCCTTTCAAGGAGCCTCATTAGATGACTTACAATGGGTTGTGTGTCTAGGAAAATAAACATTAAAGGCAAACTAACACGTCTAAATAAACATAGTTTAGGATACTCATTAACATTGGCCGTTGAAGAATTCTGAGATTTTTCCTTTTTAGATGTTTGTCTTTGAATTTCCATTTTTAGATATTTACTTTTAAAAAATTATATTTCTTCCTCTCGATTAATTTTTTTAATACCAATGGTTGAAATTCCTTCTTCAAACACATTGAGCACTCACGTTCTTTAAGAAGTCTTAATATTGTAAAACGAGAGTTTATTTTTCTCCTGCTGTGGCATCATAGAGAGTAAAAAGGATAATCTTGATTTAGCTAAGGCATTTGCATAGGAAATGAGAAACACTCACGCATCACCCATTTGGGGGTCTGTTATCAGGAATTCTAGAAAGTCAAGCTATTATTCCAATCTGAGGTGGGAAAAAGAAGTAAATTATAGCAACTAATTTTTGAAAAGCAAATATCTAAAAAAAAAAAGTACTATAACATTTATACCAGTGGTGGTCAACCTGGTCCCTACCGCCCCTTAGTGGGTGATTCAAGCTTCCATGGTGGGCAGCTCGGTAATCGCTAGGTGGCGTCGCTGATGAGTGACATCACACGCAGGAGACCCGCATCACCACGCTTGGCTGGTTGGAGAGCGGGTGAGAGCCTAGGGAGAGCAGTCAGGGCCGGATATTTAGTAAGTACCGGGTGATACATAGCTAGGGTCATATGTTTTATGTAACCAGAAATGAGAAATGGTAAATTGAGTTACTGCGACACCAGTGGGCGGTAAGGACATTTTACCATCAAAAGTGGACAATAGTTATTGAAAGGCTGACGATCCTGATTTCTACCATTGACTGTCCACATACACTATTTGATTTAGTTTCAAATTTGGTCCCTGTCCATTATGGGTTTCCAGTACAGTTTTACCTAAACTAAGGAGGGAGATCAGAAGTTTTGGATTAATCTTGATCTCAAGTAAAAAATATTGCCAAAAAAGTTCCAAAGTATTCCTTCTAATGCCATTGTCACTATTTGTTTGTTTACTAGTGGTAGTAATCCTATACAGCATCCTATAAAACTATGAAAAACATAAGCATCCCCCAAGCCACAAAATACTTTTTGGTCATTTTCAAGCTTCAAGACACAACTCATGACTTTGTGATAATAAAATACTAAAGTATTCATGGTCGCAATAATGGCGTCACTATTTTCGATCAACTCACGTGAGTTGGCTTTGTAGTAAACCACAAACCTGGCAAGGGTCAGCTGCCAAGAATCACAGACACAAAGTCTAATTTCTAAGAAGTTGTGGCTTCAATGGTAGCTCCAGGGCTTCCATGTTTTAGGAAGACAATAGAGAGCTGTTGTGATATGTACTGACAATTTTTTTTTCTATAAGGTTAAAACATGAACAAGACCATGAAGAACTCGCTGTCTTTTGTTCTCTCTTTCTAATTCTCTTCAACCCACTCTTCCCTTCTCTCTTTTTCTTTCTATTCCTCTCTGTTTATGAAATATATACTGTACAGAAAGGGCGGCAGATAAGCTGAACAACTGTTCAGTAGAATCGGTAGGGTGAAATACACCAAAGGAATATAAGCATGCCCGGGGTAAGCATACTGGTGCTTAAATAAGACAAACTATTAGGTAAATAGAATGGGCAGACTAAATGTGCCTTTTTGTTTATCTTTTTGTTTATCTGCTCTCAAATGGGTTTCTATGGCTTGATGTTTCTCTTTCTGTCCTGCTTTCTTCCTCTCTCTCTTGACTGTTCTTTAGCTCTCTCTTGCTCTGTCTCTCTCTCTCCATTTCTGTCTTCTCTTCCTCTCTTTATCTCTCTTCCCTCTGTCTCTCTCATATTACTATGTAATGCAATTTTACTATAAACATAAAACATGAATGGCACATCTTCATCACTCTCTCTCTCCTCTTTGCTCTTCCTATCTATTCTTACCTCTCTCTCTTCATACCTCTCTCTTTCTCTTCTCTCTCCTCTTTTTCTATCATCTCTTTGTCTTTCTTTCTCTCCTCTCTCTCTCGTTCCCTCTTTTTATACTTTTCTCTCTTGCTTTCTCTTCATACCTCTCTCTTTCTCTTCTCTCTCCCCTTTTTCTCTCATCTCTGTCTTTCTTTCTCTCCTCCTCTCTCTCACTCTCTTAATACCTTTCTTTCTTTCTCTTCATACCTTTCTCTCTTTCTTTCTCTTCATACCTCTCTCTCTCTTTCTCTTCACCACTTTCTCTCCTCTGCTCTTATTATCTATCCCTACCTTTCTCTATCCTCTCTTTGTCTTTCTTTCTCTCCTACTCTCTCTCTCTCCCTTTCTTCATACCTCTTTCTATTTCTTTCTCTTCATACGTTTCACTTCTCTTCTCTTTCTTTCTATCCTATTTTTGTCTTTTTCTCTCTTTCTCTTCTCTCGCTCCCTAACCCTCATTCTTCTCTCTCTAGCTTTATATATATTTACATGTGTACAAAATATTTTTCTCCATGGATATTTAATCATGGGAGAATATAATTGTACACTTATGATGTCACAGCCACACACAATTACTCTTTTCACGCATTTCTTCCACTACAGTAGTTTGGGTTTTGATGTCATAGGTCATCTTTGTCAGGCACTGAATGCATCAAACCAGCCCGCCATACTACAGTTTTGGATGGTGTAAGAACAGCATTATTATCCATCTTAGAGTCATCCTCTGTATACTGTCAATGTCCTTATAATGTCATTTCAATCCCACAGTGGACAGCTTCCTTTTGTACATGGCTAGCAATCCATAATCCTATATGTTATCTCTGTAGTTTATTTATATTGAGTCAGTGTTGGACAACAAGGAAACAGAAATACAAAAAACAGGTTATCAGGACCATGTGTAAATTGCTGTAAAAAAATGGTGTATGTGAATCCAAGAGGTAATTATTATGTACACACACATATAATAAATGAATATAATTGCAATTAGGTTATTAAAAAACTAGCAACTTGTCCGTCAAAAAATGACGGCAATAAAACTGTAAGGCAGGTAATGCTGTTTGGTCGAAACATTAATTTTGTTGGTGGTCCGAGATCCTTCGGCACTCATTGCGAGCCTTGCCCTGAGCGCCTTTGGCGCTCATCGTGTGGCTTGCAATGAGCGCCTTCGGCAAGCGTTAGCAACGACCCGCATTGCTGACAACTATATATGTAATTTAGTGTTAGTGTTAAATACCACAGGTTGAAAGCTAGGGATTTGAAACATACATTATGTATAAACTACTTTTAAAGGGCCTCTGTATATCATGTTTAGCTGGATAACAGTAGTAGTCGCAGATGTATATATTTTTTAATACTTATCATTATTCTTTTCTATACATATTTGTACATGGTCATGAGTATCCCCCCTGCTGTGAGAGTAAATTAATGATCCTAGATAAACAGAGTTAAAGAGAGGGAGGACTATTTCATGTCATTTATGTGTAATTTGTGTCTCCTATATGCAAATGTGTGTCTCAGTATGTTAATGTGCGGCTCAATATGCTAATGTGTAACTCATTATGCTAATGTGTGGCTTAAAGAACTTGATATGGGTTGGAGAGGGGTCTAACTGCCGGATAATCAAATCGGCTAATTAATATGTGTGAGACTTTCATTTGCCTATAAATGCAGCAAGAAAAACATGGAATTTCACAGGATTGATTCACTTTAGAAAAAAATGGATAGCCAGTTTCTCATTATCTTTCTTTAAAAAAAACAATTTGATTATGGATGGCAGAGTCATTTTTAAGGAATTTAAGCATGCCTAGGAGACGCATAAGGCTATCCTCAGGGTTTATTAAGTCCACTTTTTTAGTTAGATAAAATTAGCAGAGTAGATGGACTCATTAGTTTATCTGTGTTTCTATACAAGGTTTCGGTGGTAACCAGATCTCATACCTGGTACAGATACATTTTAATGCAGTGGATTTCCAGCATCTTGAGCCTTTCTTGGCAATACTTTCTCATTACCAGTCTGAATTTTTGCCTGCCTACCCCAGGCAGCACTTGTAGAGCTCACTACAATGCTATAAAACACTTGAACATGTAAACTGTTGTTAAAATATTGTACAGTAAAAGCCATAATCTTCTGCCACTACCATTATCTTGTATTTTATATCATGGACATAAACAGGTTATTTTTATTGTCTTGGTGCGTCTTGGTGCCTTGGCAATGCAAAGCTTCTATCAGTTATGAACATTAAAGGCCGGGACAACTGCAGTAGATATATTGTACTTTGCTTGGAGTGTGTATATTGTCATTCATAAGTAATATTAAACCAAGTTTTTAAAGGACCACTGTATATAGGAATATTTTAATGGAGATCTGTACACAAGTGGAAATACACTGAATACAGAGACACCTAACAGTATAGTTGATACAGAAGGAAAAGAGGTCCCTTTTCCTGAGAGCTGGGGCCAGTGAATAATTAATATCAGGTTGGAGAAGGTGGTTATATGCCATAGTAAAGACTGAGCCAGCAGGTTAGTTGATATCTGTAAGCTGGAGAAGTGTAGGAGAGTTATGGGTTATAGGCTTCTTCTTCAAAAAGTGAGTTTTAAAGAACACTTAAAGCTCTGATGACTAGGAGAACGTCTCATAGAGAAAGGTAGGGACTCCCAAAGGGTTCGAGCAGCATGGGACAAGTCCTGAAGGTTGTTGTTGTTTAGATGTTTAGTCGTATCTGACTCTTCGTGACCATATAGACAGCAGCACGCCAGGCACACCTGTCAGCCTCTGTCCCTCTGAGCTCCATCATGCTCTTGCTCATTGCTTCAATGACCTCATCTATCCATCTCCCCCTATGACTCCTTCTTCGTGTGCCTTCAATCTTTTCCAGCATTAGAGAGGTGGGAGTGGGTAATTAGAGAGGAAGGAGCAGAGTGAAGAGAGAGATTCATAGTATACTTGGAGGTGAGAATCAATGGCAGAGCAACTGTGGCTCACAACAGGGAAGGTGCCCACTGCTTCCAACATAACTAAGGACTCTAAGGGGCACATACTTATTTTATAGAAAGGTGATCTGATCATCATAGTGATGATTTGACCACCTACATTTGGCTTTTTAATAACACCTATATACACCTTCTAGATTGCTACCTTGTCGTGGTGAACTTCTTGTGTACTTCAATGAAGCTCTGAGCTATACCATATGGTCACCCAAGATGGGCAGACAAATCACAGTCCGTTGGAGATGGAACTTGCAACTCACTCCAGTATCTTTGCCACGATAACCCTAGGAATAAGCACAACCAGACACAAGATGTGCCTGGCGTTCTGCGGAGAGCCTAACGTCACAGAGAATCAGACACGACTGATCGACTAGACAACAACACCAATATACACCTACCTTATATACAGAAGTGGCAAGAGAGGGCACACATACTATTTTGCACCAGGGACTTTCATTCACTAGCTCTACCAATGATGAGAGTAGATATGATGGGGCTGTAGAGGCAGCCATAACTTTGTATTTTACGGTTACATTTTAAATTTAGAAATTAAAGATATGGAGAGTTATGAAGGACTGACAGCAGTGCAGTGGAGGGGGAATGGTGGTTTAGCTGGATGAGTCTTGCAGAGGCATTCCTGGTGGACTCAAGTGAGGATAGACCGTTGATGTGAAGTCCAGTGAGGATCGAGTTGCCATAGTCAAGCTGAGACAGGATGAGTATATATGTATTAGAACTTCTTATGTAAGAAAATGTAATCAAATTCCTGGGAAATCAGGAATATTTAGCTAATTACTGAATGTGTGGCTTGAAGGAACGTGCAGAGAGCATCTCTTCTGAGCATCAGCTTAGTCAGAGTGATGAGATCACGCTCAAGATGCTGCCCTTGAACTCATTGCCCATCTCTTTTTCTTATCTGTTCTTGGTCAGCTGTAAGACCAATGCACCCGGGAATTAATTTCTTGTGACTGTAATGGAGCTTAAGACTGAAAAAGCACTGATCAAACTTTCAGCTGGATCACCTCGTTTTCTGAACAGTCATTAGGTTTGAGGCTCAGTCATCTGTACACATACATCTTCATACACTGGTGGGCTACATATCAATCTCCTGGGAGCCGCGCGGTGTTAAGATGCAATTAAGAGGAGCTTAGCATTGTTATAACAATATTTTTATTCTCGCATTTTACTAATGTTTTTGTGTCATTTATGTGCACTGAATGAAAAATAGTCTACAGCGGAACTGGTAATGGGGTTGCCTGCTATAACACTATACTAAGGATCAATGTATTTAAAATATATTATTTCTGTCTTGCTGTATAATTACACAGACACATATAGACTTTGATTTTCTATATAGGTGTGTGGAAAAGTAATGATTGGGATATAATAAGAGGAAAGGAGGAGGAGTAACTCGTTGTGGGGGGGGGGGGGGAACACAAATCTGAATAGGATAAAACCTAAATTCACGCCTGTTTAAAGGACAACTGTACTACTCATATAATAGGGTTTCAAGTGCTTATTCAGCAATGTTTGTATCCCACTCTCTGTGACCATACACCCAATGCTGATCCATTTCGTATTCATGGCATAGATACTGGAGTGGGTTGCCAATTCCTTCTCCAGTGGGCCACCGCATGCAGCTCCTGTATCCCTAGGTTGTCTCCGATCCAAGTACTGATCAGGCCCAACCCTGCATAGCTTCAGGGCAGGATGACCTCTTCTCTTGGTTCCGTGACTGAAATTGAACCCAGGTTGCGGCAGTGAAAGCACAAAATCCTAACCACTGGACCACCAGGGAACTTAAGCAGGTCATTTTCTGTATACCCCATCTAGTACAAATTTAGATCTGTCTGAAAACAATTAGAACAAATCCTATAATGGACACCTATTATTTTCTTCAGATACTGATTATTGAAATTCAGTTTCAAAAACCCTATTATACGAGCACTAATGTGGCCCTTTAATATTGAAAGGAAGTGTTGATTGGTTATTGTCCTCTATTACCCAGTGGAAGTTGCTCAGTGTTTCGGATGTTTTTGCCAGTGTAGGTCAGATGGCGTTCAGATCACATTCACATTCCCAAGCACTGAGTCATTTGGACTTAGTTTCATCAGCAACACAATCAAACATCTCTTGTATTGAGGGAAGTGAATTCCAGATTCTTTACAAGCTATCCAGGAAATCGCATCTCTATATATCAAAAGACCAATTCTTCTTACATTGCATGAATCATATATATTTATAGACAAGGCTTTTATAAGATGTACAACATCCAGGCAATAGGAGTGCGAAGCGAAACCGCTCTAAACGGGGCAGTTTAACATGAAATGTAATTGTTTTGGGTTTTAAATGAACTCTAAAGAAACCGTAAACATAACACTAAGACAAACTGAACATCAACATCAATAATTTAAAGTTTATATTTCTGTTAAAGCTTCTGGGTCATCCTGGATTCTGTTATCTTTGGAGAAAAAAAACAGTGTTATAGCGAATCAGAGCGTGAAAAGGGGTCCGGCTGGCAAAAACAGTGCTATAGCGGGATTTGGCGTTAAAATGGGTAGTGTACCTGTATCTATATGTGTGTATATATGTATATATATTTATATGCATTTTTATATATACCGTATTTATCGGCGTATAACACGCACTTTTTCTCCCTGAAAATAGGGAGCAAATTATAGGTGCGTGTTATACGCCGATATTCCCTCCCCCTCCTCATCCTCAACCTCCCTCCTCATCCTCAACCCCCTCCTCAACTCCCCTCATTCTCCTTCCTCAACCCCCCTATCCTCAACCCCCCTGATCCTCCTTCCTCAACCCCCCATCCTCAACCCCCTCCTCAACCCCCCTTTCTCAAACCCCCTCCTCAACCCCCTATCCTCAAACCCCCTCAACCCCCCCATCCTCATCCTCCTCAACCCCCCCATCCTCAAACCCCCTCAACCCCCCCATCCTCATCCTCCTTCCTCCTCAACCCCAACCCACCTCCTCACCTCCCCCTCACTTACCTGCTTCTGTTCTGGCCTCCGCTCCGCTCCTTGACCCGGCGCGGATGTGACGTCACATGTGAGCCACGTCATTAGCATATACCGGGTGAGGATGGGGGGGTTGAGGGGGTTTGAGGATGGGGGGGTTGAGGAGGATGAGGATGGGGGGGTTGAGGGGGTTTGAGGATGGAGGGTTGAGGAGGGGGTTTGAGAAAGGTTGGTTGAGGATAGGGGGGTTGAGGAAGGAGGATAGGGGGGTTGAGGATAGGGGGGTTGAGGAAGGAGGATAGGGGGGATGAGGAAGGAGGATGAGGGGGTTGAGGATAGGGGGATTGAGGAAGGAGAGTGAGGGGGGTTGAGGAGGGGGTTGAGGATGAAGAGGGAGGTTGAGGATGAGGAGGGGGGTTGAGGAAGGAGGATGAGGATGGGGGGTGGAGGAGGGGGTTGAAGATGGGGGGTTTGAGGAGGGAGGATGAGGAGGGAGGTTGAGGTTGAGGATTTTGCTTCAAAGTTCTTTATTTGAAAAAAAAAAATCCGGAAATTTCCTTCTTAAAATGAGGTGCGTGTTATACGCCGGTGCGTGGTATATGGCGATAAATACGTTATATATATATATATATATATATATATATATATATATATATATATATATATACTTATCCTCTGTTGCGTGATAACCTTGAGCCACTTTTTCTGATATGTAGTACTTATCCCTGAATCTTCTGTGTTTACTTTAAATCAGGGCTTGTTCTAATAATATAATTTTTTTATATACTTGAACTTCCGGTCTTAGGGCCAGTGCCGGCCACTGAGACCTTATCTGCCGGTCTTCAAGAACAAAGAGACATGTGGAGAGCCGAACCGTTTAAACATACCATGTCCATTAGTCATAGTTATAGATACATTATCGTGCATTTTATCTGTTGCTAAAACGTATTCATATGTCATATAACTGTAAAACTAGATACAAATGTAGTGTGTCACATGTAGTATCATCACAGTATTACCTCTATATTCGTAATGAATCCGTTGCTGAGGGATGGACGGAGGCTGAATCAAATGAATATAGAATCAATATTTTCCATAGGAATTAACTTAAATTGGAATAATCTGTTCCCAATAAATACAAATGTAACCTTTACTGAGGAGCGATGATGGCAGAAGAGGAGGAAAGGAATTATTATTTAGAAGGGAGTCACCTTCCATTAAACATCAGGTAACTCTGATGGTGATAAAGGTCTTTTTTGTCCATTTCTCGATTCACCAGCACCCGATTTAGCAAAGAACTTGTCAAATGTTGTCCGTTTTCTTGCCTAAGAAATGTGACTAATATTGGATGTGACAAATATAGGGGTAGATGAACTAGGGGTAGATGGATCTCAACAGCGGTCCCCATAAGCACTGGAAGGTAACCAACTAGTCCACATATCAAAAAGGTTGAAATCCACCGTTTTATATGGCGCACCTTTCACACACCTTATTAGTTTTAGGAATTTCTTGGACAATCTACTGTCTTAATAGATTTAATTGGCACACTTCTGAGCTAAATTTATCATGGTGATTTCAACTCAATCATGATAAAATCATATTTTTATATTAATGACAGTTTTTGGATTTACATTTCTAAGAAGCAAAGTCTGCAAGAGTATGGCGGCACGTGACCAGCCTGGCAACCGAAGCAAGAAAATCAGTTAATGGCATTGGAGCTTGATGTATTAATGCATTTAAGCTTATTGTGCATGTCTACTTGTTTAGCCTTGGTTTATCCAAAGACAGCTTGTCCGTACACTATTCCATCAGAAAAACACCTGACAGGACACTTTCTCTGGTCAGCGCGGCTCTCTAAATATCCAATGCCAAGCTAATGGCGTCTAAAATCTAATAGCGAAAATCCAACAGACAGCAGTTTTAATTTAACTTCCTAAATCCATCCCAAACAGCTCTACATTGGCAGATTGTCCAACTCAGCAAAGACTTTCATAGAATGTTGTTATTCATCGAGTGCATTGGAATAAAGCTAATTTACCACTGGTTGCAATAAATAATATAGTACAATATAGAGTATAGTAGTAGTTATAACAGTGTCATTCAAATGTATTTAAAGGACCACTACAGTTTAAGAAAAAGTCCACGCCTGTAAAGTATGTAAGGGATGAACATAAACATTAATTTTGAGGATATCAGACATTTTGAAGATTCTGCATATCTATAGAATATACACATTTGTTTTTGTTTCCATATGCATTGATAGCTGGAGAATGAGCGGTGTGGGTGTGTATTGATGGAGGGTATAAAAAGATAAGGAGGATTTGTTAGACATCTGGATCTCATTGAATTTGACACCTGTCCCTTCTGACGCTCATGCCTAGAAGCAGACAGTTTACAGCAATAAATGCAAATCTTGCCCTTCAGAAATATATACACCCCTCTCAAACACACACTTTCACTAAAGTCTAATTCATGCCTTTAGAGTCCAGTAGTCATCAAAATGTATTTTTGTCTAATTTAAAAACTAGCTTTATAACTGTTCCCTGCCTAATTATGATCTTAGACTCAAAGTTTTCAAATATATATATTGTTCATTGAACAGTGGTCCTTTAATAGAAATATTTATGGATACTATATTGAATTATGTGCATTGATTGTGGTGGATCAACAATAAGGTTCTTGATAGCTACTATAAAATAATTATTTCTTAAATCAAGATCTCACTCCACAATATAGGATGTCCCTGATAACAAACAGATGGTCCGGTCAATCCGTGGACTAAACGTTTTGATTATTTTCAATGGAGATATTGGATATTTAGGAATACTTGTGGATTGGAGTTGCCATATAGGGTTGTGTTCTATATGAATTAGCAGAGACGCGTCCGGTTTACTACTCTTGCCTTTTCAAACTACTAACTCTACATGGTCTTGTGCCTCCATACTTTGCCTCACTTACGTCAAATGGGGCTCATTATGATCTAAACCCCTCCCAGCACTCACAGTCCCATTTTTAATCCTGCGCCTAATTATATTATTTTTCTTGAGGTTTTAGTGAATATAGCGAGTTGTGTACTACTGTGCTTAGAGTGATTGGGCCTCATTCAAATGCGATTTAGCCAATTGAATAGGGCTCTATATGAGCACAGAGCATATTTTTTTTACGAAAGTTTTTAGTTAGTGGATTTCTATCCAAAAGTAAGGTCTTCACTAACTAAACTAACTACCTTCTGTAAAAAAAATATGCTCTGTGCTTATATAGAGCCCTATTCAATTGTCCAAATCGCAATTGAATGAGGCCCTTGGTCTGGAATTTTGTCTTCTAAAAGAGACAGCTGTAAGGATCATACATAATATCAACAAAGGGGCTATTTTTTTGCTTTAGACAGTGAAACCATTACTAACGAGAAATGGCGGATATCTATTTTAAGGTATAGACATGAACACTCTTTTAAGAGCACTGATGCATGTAGCCTAAACATAGACGTAAAGATATATACAGTAAAAATACAGATTTCCATGTGTGTATATAACATACAGATGTGTAAAGGTACACACACATGTTCCTACCATGTTATAAACTAAGGCTATTGTAAGTCTGCACTTTTCAACTCACGTTAGTGCCATCATGTTCAAGTCAACTCTCCCACTCTAACGCCAGACTTATTCCCAATTGCCCACTACACAAAATGTCATCTTTACTTTCTGGCATTTGCTCTTCATTATCACTTCCACATTTCCCAAGGAAATCTGTCTCAATTAGTTTTATGACGACGCTGAAATATAATTACAGGAAGATGCAAACCGAAAGTCATATGGCGACTTTGATCGTAATTACATGTTATTGTCACTTAGCGCAATACATCAACAAACATTGCCGTGAGAAAGGATGTAGTAACAAGTGAAACTATGTCGTTTGATCACACAAATAATAATTATTTAATATAGAGAATTGAACGGAGTGATTTACTGTAGAGGAAAATAACCTTTTTTTTAGAAACCCATTTCATATACAGTAGAATCAAATGAATACCATTTACAATGGTGCTAAACAATGGCTACCCATGCCATAGTTATATCAAAGAATGTATCTATTGTTTTAGTTTAATGGCAGCTGGTATATTAACCCTATTCCTAGTACTACTTAGAAACCTGGGAGGAACTCTGGATTCAAATAAGATCTCTGTTCAATTTTGTTGAGTGCTGAGAGAGATATCCACTTAACAATAAAACCCAATCAAAGCGTAAGTTTGAGTAGGATAAGCTTCCTGCTCAAGCTACAGGAAGACTAGCTGTCCAAGATGGAAGCTCCCATAACACAAGTAGAGTCAGCTAAATATAAAATTTTCTCTAGACCTTTTTATTCTCATGGGCTGCTAATTTTGAAAGTTTTTTTCATACTTTATAAGCACGTGACGTTTTTTCCCTTTAAGTAATATTTGTTTTAGGAAGAATTTGTCTCACATCCTTCCTAAACTACTGTGAGGACAGATGCAAAGAGGAATCTTGGTTTGATGGAGCTAAAAAATGGCAGTACAAGAGTGGGATCCTAAGTTGTAGTTGGGTGACAGAAGCCCGAATACCGCTTAGTAGTTATGGCTCACCATGCTTTACAATGGTTTTCCAGGTCCACTCTCAAGAAAGGGTTACTTGTCTCACACAAAAAAACACTATGATTAAAACTAAAGATTAGAGAAAAGCTGTACAATTAAATTGAATCAGTTTTGAGTATTTCACACCTCCCTTCAACTTGGCTTCATCAATGGCATTAGTGCTTTGTGTTCCGACCTATTGTTTATTTCTATTTTAATTGAAAGCTTGGCTAGTACTTCTATTATTAGGACAATAATAATGATAATCTCCTGTTATTTGTCTTTTTGTACAATAGCTCCTATTTAATTGAGAAGATCATTATTGCTGTCAGTAAACATCCGAGTAATTCTGTTCAACCAACTTAGTTTTATAAATGAGCAATCAGTCACTATTCAAAGCATTACAATGGCATGTTGACTTAGTACATCACCTATATCTCCTCACAATGGGAAAAAAATACTTATTAAAATAGTGGGTAAATAATACATAAGACATTACTTTTAAGACTTCATAATTTTTACGAGCTAGTATTATCCACATTTATACTATAGTACTAATAAATAATTGTATGCGCCTGACCTATTTTTTTTTTTCCTAATGTTGAATATAAATGCAACTCTTATAAAAAAATATATTACAATCCAAGCTCTACTAAACCAGTTCTTTGAAGGAAACAAACTGACAATATTTTACTTTTTTAAAACTGTATATTCTAAGAGAGAAATGGGACGGAATTGGAGAAAGATGGGGAGATGCAAGGAAAAAGATGGATGGAATTGGAGAAAGAGGAGGAGATGCAAGGAGAGAGATGGATGGAATTGGAGAAAGAGGAGATGCAAGGAGAGTGATGGATGGAATTGGAGAAAGATCAAGAGATGCAAGGAGAGAGATGAATGGAATTGGAGAAAGATCAAGAGATGCAAGGAGAGAGATGGATAGAATTTCAGAAAGATGAGGGGATGCAATGAGAGAGATAGATGGAATTGGAGAAAGATGGGGAGATGCAAGGAAAGAGATGAATGGAATTGGAGAAAGATGAGGTGATGCAAGGAGAGAGACAGATGGATTTGGAGAAAGATGGGGATATGCAAGGAAAGAGATGGATGGAATTGGAGAAAGATGAGGGGATGCAAGGAGAGAGACGGATGGAACTGGAGAAAGATGGGGAGATGCAATGAGGGAGATAGATGAATTGGAGAAAGATGGGGAGATGCAAGGATAAATATGGATGGAATTGGAGAAAGATGAAGAGGAACTATGAGAGATGGATGGAGATGGGGGCGAAAAGGAGACTGGTAGATTTGGGAAATGGGAAGGATGGGAGAGAGATTGGAATAAACAATGAAAGCTATGGGAGAGCATTGGAGAAAGATGGGAAGAGCGGGAAGAAAGATGAGACAGGATGGAAGTAAATGAGATTGGGTTGGATAATGACTGGAAGGGATGGGAAAGGGTTGTGAAGAAAGATGGAAATCTGGAAATAGAATAAGAGTCATGGGAAAGTATAGAAGAGATATGAGAAGGGAAGGTGAAAGAGATGAGTATTCTAAACGTAGGTGGAGAAGTCATGAGGAGGATGAAGGATAATGATGAAGTAGGGAGACATATTACTGCTGCCCTTAGTTTATTTACGTCGTCGGCAATGACCTTGTTGTATTCTGTTGTAAACTCCAATCAAGTTGAAAGAAGACAATGATGCATCCCTTTTACTGCATACCCTTTACCTGCTAGTGACCCACTAATGTACACGTATTTGCTGCTCTTGAACGTTTACTAAGAATGTTATTATTCAAAAGGCCAACGTTAACTTTTTGTTTATGCAACGGAAAATGAGAAGGAAATACCTTGTTGACTTAACAATGTAATTTGTGTAACCAAGCAACAAAATATAAAGTATGAGTCCTTACCCCACCTTATGATGTTATATGTGGTAGATCATTATCCACCCCTAGTTACATTTAGATAGATGGGTAGATAGTCTTTGTAAATTGTACAAAATGGTTTCAGGATCTCAGTCCTTTAGCAGCAGAAGGGTTAAATCCTGTCTGAGAACAACTAGACTGAACTGCTGTTTTCTGAAAATACATTTCTTTATTATTACTACAAATCAGACCTATTTTATCATGTAGCACAATGTGTTAGGGAAAAATTGGTTCTCAACTGCAGAGCGGGCCAGACGGTGAAAGTGTGTCAGCTCAATATTATCCCTAATTGTCATCCACAGTCTAGGGCAGAATGTTCTGTACTCATCTATAGCCGAGGCCTGGCTTCTGCAGCTACTACTAAATCTGCATAAATACAAGGGATTGCATTCAGTAGGTAAAAGGACTACTACCCAGCTTTCATAATATATAAGGACTAAATAAAAAATATAAACAAAAAAATTAAGTTTGGTGAGAAAAATGTTTGTCCAATAAAAAAAGGTACATTCTTTAAACAAAAAAAGGTGGAAGGCAGGGGAATTGAACCTTTGGCTTGCCAATGAAAAACATCTTTAAAGCAGAACACTTACCACTACACCACCACACTAGAGATAAACATACCCTCAGGTTCCAAGATTATTGGAAACCTTCTATACGCAGAGTCTTAAAAAGTTAGTGATTTTTTTAAATGGTTGTTTGTGTATGGATGTGTTGTTGTTTTATTTTTTTCAGTCGTGTCCGACTCTCTATGTTATGATATGATAATTGTTATGTCTCTGGTTGTGTTTATCCATATAGTTTTCTTGGCAAAGATACTGGAGTGGGTTGCCAGTTCCCTCTCCAGTAGATCACAATTTGTCTGACCTCTCTGCTATGATTTGCTCATCTTGGGTTTAGCTCATATCTTCATTGAGGTAGACAACACCCTTCACCACGACACGGTAGCTATCTAGAAGGGGGTGTATGTCTTACACAGCCAGCTGCTAATGTTCTTAGTTTGTTACATATGCCACAAGTATGTGGAACGTTTCCTAACATACATTTGTCCTTTAATAGTATAGGGCCAGTGTAATTTGGTAAAAACTTCACATGCTTGTTAAGGATATAACAAAATAAAAACATTAGCAGGAACATAAAAACATTAGCAGGAACATAAAAACATCTGACTACAATAATAGAGATCTAGAAATCCTAGACTGTGGGCAGCATTTATATGACAGTTACGTACTACTGCATAGGTTTTATACTTCCCTAGGCCAATTCAGACTTATAATCCCCATGCCCCATTTATTTAAGTGCACCCACACCCAGTTATCACTCCTCCTATCCCCTTGCTATATCCCAAATCATAGATTAATGTATATCAGAAAGTGGTTTGCTTCACTTACAGACAGAAATATCACTACAAATAGTCATTTCTGTGCCAATGGAACCATTATTCTATGGTACTGACCCCATGAAAATGTGCTGACCTAGGCCTTGGCCTTTTGGGCCCTGCCCTAATCACATCACTGCACTACTGCTATAGATTCACAAACATTGTAGATTCACTGTAGGTGGTTGTGGCTATTTTGTTACGTAAATTTTACTAGCACTGAATCACTTAAAGCCCATATGATGCTTAGTCATTCTAGGGCAGGGCTAGACGAGGTCAGTCCTCGAAAGCCACATGAAAGAGGCCATGATTTGAGAATATCCTGCTGCTTACAGCTTCTTCAGTCATCCTGACTCATCTATGCACTGTAAGGAAATCCTCAAATGCAGGCCTTTGTGTGGCTCTCCAGGACCGAACTTGCCTACCCCTGTTCTAGGGGATTATTTGGTCAGCAAGTTCACCTCACTATATTTATATATTTTGTCCAAGATGCAAATATCCTTATTTAATCCTTAATGTTGGCCCCAATTTCTTTAAGGAGAGCAATGATAATACAATATGGTTCTACAATACCATACCCAACTAATGTATCCTCAGCTACTGAAACTATATAGTTAAAGTTTGTCACCCTAATGAAATAAATGTGGTACAGTGGTATTTAGATCAATAGATCCAAAAGTATATTATTAAAAATAAAAAAATCATATGCAGGACATTCAATAAATGTACAGCAGGGTGCTAGTGAAGGGTTAAGAGTATTTCCTGCTTAATCAGTTACTTGAGTTTTGCATAAAAAAGTGATACTTTTACAATTTGGTAAGGTTATGGGATTTGATACTTTGCATTTGTCAGATTCCTTTAGACTCTATCTCCGGAAGGATATAAACAAGTTACAAACAATCCAAAGGAGGTGCATAATCTGAGCATGTTTTCCATGGTCCCTCAGCTGTATTTAGGTGGTCCTCCAAACTTTACTGCCTGGTTGTTAACAATTGTGATGCACTGCTCTGTTTAGCTACACTGTCTGTGCACTTGTAAACCATACAAGCTTGTATTTAGGCACTGCTTTTTGTTATTTTTCATATTTTTGTTTCATTTTGTTAGTAATGCTAGTTGTACTACCTGAATGGAGCTCACAGACCACTATGGTCTATGTACCACAGCTTGCGAACCTCTGGCTTAGGAGACATAAGGGAGATGAGTGATATGATAGATGTAGGGTTAATGTGCAAAAGTACTACTTTACAGAAAGAGATAAGTGAAACAGCCTTCCAATGGAAATTGTAGGGTCAAACACAGGTAAAAAATGTAAGCATGTCTGGGATAAGCATAAGGCCATCCCCAGGCTTAATAAAGTCAGCGTAGATAGAATGGGACATGGGAAGAAATAATCCATTAGTGTAACACATCTATTTACTTTGTGTAAGATCATGATATAGGGCCTCATTCAATTGCGATTTGGCCAATTGAATAGGGCTCTAAATAAGCACATAGCACATTTTTTTTAAAGAAGTTTTTAGTTAGTCAAAACCCTGCTTTTGGATAGATGCTTACTAACTAAAAACTTCTTTAAAAAATATATGTTATGTGCTTATTTAGAGCCCTATTCAATTGGCCAAATTGCAATTGAATGAGGGCCATAGTGAGACATTCTCTTCACTTCCCAGGCACAGGGCATTTGAGGCAAGTGCCCTCTCTGTGCTAATAAACATTTTTATGTAATCGGTTCATTAATTGGGAACTTTGGGAGCAATGAGTGAGACCAGACTCCCATTACTGGGTATAACACACCGCATCAAAATGCAAATTGCATGAATATTACTGTAGAGATACTAACGTTAAAATAAAACAAAACAAGGAATATTGGTTACAATTTTATGTTTTATTCTACAGTACTTGGGGTGTAAATTAATGGCGGGCCATCAACAGTCCAGGATTTTATTATCTCTCTGTCCGAGCCCAGGTGGATCAATTATTTGAATGAATCTGAATAACTCAACTGAGTTCCTGAAATCCTGGACTGTTAGTACGGGTTGCAAATCCCCAACATCCAAGATCAGAAAGAGGTGAGGTTTGGGGTATATCTACCACAGCACAGTCATATTAACCAGTGACCATTGCAATTTGGGAATACTTGACATGTTTATGAGGTAATAAACTAAAATCTTTAGAAAAATAAAATATTATATCAGACTCTGCTTGTGTCTAGGGGCTTCTACATTGCATCTCTATAGCACTGGATTGGAGCCTGAGAGAGTGTGCCATGTTTTTCAATTCAGCAGTCATTTTTATGGTATAATTGGTGAGTCCAATTATAAGAATACTTATAAGTGTAAAAGCCTCTGTCATTCTCCTTATTTATACAAACTGGGCATGCTTTTCTGGCTTATCAGTCCCCACTGTGAGAGATAATTATTCATATGAGCAGAGATGGACTATCTTTTTGGATAATTTATGCTTAAACTAGCTTAAAGGTCAATTAACTACAAGTCTATGTGTTATATATGTGTGTGTGTGTGTATATATATATATATATATATATATATATATACTATAAGTCCTACAATAACTGTCATTTTGCTGTGAATTCACTGCTGAGCCAAACATACACAATCTGAAAGCATTTCCTTCCCAGAATTAGCTGCCCCCGGGACTGGATCTAATTTATGCAGGAGATCTCATCTATATTTCATATCTCATTTTATTATATTCAGACAACTGAAACAAACTCAGTCCATTACACAGCAGATAACTTGATATTTATAAATCTGTATATCTAAAGTGAATGCAGCTGATGCGTCCTCCACTCGCATAGTGATTGCAGATGATAAAATAAAAATACAACCCGGGCATATTTATATGTACACAGCTAAGGATTCTGGGTAGTGAAATGCAAATTAGGCTAAAATGTATTAC
This sequence comes from Discoglossus pictus, assembly GCA_027410445.1. Lineage (NCBI taxonomy): Eukaryota > Metazoa > Chordata > Amphibia > Anura > Alytidae > Discoglossus > Discoglossus pictus. Next base: position 381,949,658 of record CM050167.1, read on the forward strand.
ATTTGTGCCTCTATTCACTTAATAGGGTTGCTCTTTTAAAATGAACATAGTTCTCAGGAAACCTTTAGAACACAGCCTTGGATTGGGTTACAGTGCCAGAAACCTACTCACAGACATCTGTTTCATCCTTATTGGGACTCGTGTAAAGGTCTATTCAGCTTTCACCCTTAAATTACTATATATTACAATGTATCTGTTTGACTAACTCTATTTAGAGTATGCACCAGTTGAGTTATAGAGTTCTATGGAGAAATCAGTTGTTCAGCCAAATACATTTTCTAACAGTTGTTCTTGACATTGTTCAAAAAGCAGTTTGTACAAGGATTGCACCTACATTTTGTAATGTTTAAATCATGCTCGATAACAAATTAGTGACTGCTGTGCCACTTTAAGTTGTTGTTGTTCTTCTTCTCCTTCTTCTTCTCGTCCTCCTTCTCTTTCATCATTTTAGCTGTGGTGTGGGAATTTTTTTATTCTATTTTTGTTATTCTAATACTGATTTCAGGCTGACCCAGATGTAGAATAAGCTCATTTCTTAGTGCACATTTGTAACCATGGCATCTTCTTTCTTTCAGATGACGGAGGGTCGGCGATGTCAAGTTCACCTCCTAGATGACAGGAAGCTGGAACTTCTCGTCCAGGTAAACAGATCATCTCCTATTTAATGAATGCACATAATATCTGTAAGAACAACATCTCAGAGTCCTTTTTTTATTTTTTTCTGACTCTGTGCACACAATCTGCATCTGCTTGACATGTTAGAGTAGTGGCAGACAACTCAGGTCTACAAGGACCTCCAGGTTTCAGTATCTCTTGACTTTAGCCCAGGTAAATGAACAAAACTGGGTAGCTCTCCTGGGCTGAGTCAGAAGAGATGCTGAATACACAATCAGAAATATTTTTAAATCCTGGACTGTTGGGGACCCTCATAGGATCAGGTTGTCCACCTCTATGTTAGAAAACTGCCCAACCAACGTTTATTAGGAATGATAGAAATCGTTACAATGGTTATGTGGGGCTAGATGTACTAAATATTGAAATATAGTGGGACTCTTGGAAAACATCATTATTTCAGGGTTATCCTTTGGGTTCATGTGTATTAAGATTTGACTACGGTTCTCCAGCACTCAATAGTACATGTGGCCTATGATCTGAAATGGAACTCCCCATTTTTTGAGCATGCATGGACCCTCTGGCTGCTGTGCCAAGCTCATATCTGTTACCAGGTGGCATATCATGGGCTATTTTAGAATTATATAAAAGTGCTCTAATTCCCCCATTACTGCCTCCTCTATAATTCCTCCCTACTGAGTCTTCAATAGGTAACTCATTTACCGATACATGGCAAGTGCGTGGAATTAACCTATATCATGGATGTCATTGGGCACTTAAACTTGTATAAAACAATCAGAAGTGTTTTTTACTATCCCTGTCCCCTAATTTAGTTACTGGGACCCCTCCCCTGCGTTCTTTAAACATTTATGATCAATGGATGGATGATCAATTTTCGTGTAACATGTTGAAATAGTGCAGGAGAAATAAATCCCTCACTCCTATGTCACTTTTATGCGATTTATCTACACTATAGACCATGCAAAAATGTTTGTAATGTTTAAAACATGATCTTTTAAATGCATGCGAAAAAAGTTGGGACTTAAGTGACCCTTTAACAGACAAATATGACTTCATCTGTGACTCATTGTCATTACCCACTTGTTCACAAGAAAGGATATCCTTACAATCTAATATGTTCGTGGTCTTTAACGACTGAGTGGGCGACTCTAGATTAGACAATTTGGTTCAATTAGTTCATTAACCTTGTAATGGACACAGCAAATGTTACCATTATACTATGGTAGTATAGTGCCAATAAAATGATGAATATTTGTAATTGGAGGTTATTAAAAAAATAATTTAGTAATAGAAAATTGCTTTGACATTACTAAATGTTAGCTGTCACTGAGCTCAGGGGAACATCCTGCCAGGCTGGTCTTGTTATCAGTACCTAAATACATTTTTGGATTAGCGGCTCCCTGTTTAGAGTTTGGCTGTTCAGAGATTGATCTCAGATAGATCGCAGAAGCCATAAACCAAATTAAGCCATTCATCAATAATAAGGTAGTTAGGTAAGGATAATCAGACTGACTAGTGGGAGGATCTCTTAAACTGAGTGACAGCCAAAGTGTAATAATTTCAAAGCTGTTTTTGTATTGATAAATAATTTTTTTAATAACTTTCAATCGCAAATATTATTTTTTTGTTATTACTTTGCTATCCTATAATAATGATATTATAATATATTATATTATTAAAGAATTTATGCAGGGTATTGCAAAATCTGCACTGAAAAGGTTAAGATCTGGTGATGTTTGCTTCATACTCAGCATTTCCTAAACAGTCCTGTCTCAAGATGAGGAAGTCAGTCTTCTGTAGATTGACATTCCTCTTACAAATGTGAACTGGGTGGGCAGGAAGGCTGAGTCCTTGCCATAGGAAGACAGGCATGCCAGATGAATGGTGGCTTGGGAAGGAGACTTGAATTCCAGGAAATGTGTGTTAATAGTGACTTTTACACATTTGCTCGAAGTTCTCTGTATTGATTTTTTAAGGAGGACATAAATTCAATTTAAGTGAAATATCTTATATACTGTACAAAGCTGTTCTTTGTTCAATATTTGCAGAAAAATTACATTTGTTCAAATCAATATTTATACAATAATCTTCAAAATGTAATAATCAGTTTTAAATCTATATGTGCAGTTTAAAACATTTTTTCGTATCTGGGTCTCACTGTAGCACATGTGAATGTACCTTCATTGCCTCTTAGGAAATTCACAATATCTGATGCAATTTCCATTGACTCACAAGATTCCACAGCTGTTTTATAGTATTGAATATGTCTACGTGTCCCAAACAAGTCAGGGGACCTGTTTGCCGCAATATTTATCAGAGAGCAGCTCAAGTACCACAAAGGATTCTGGAAAGTGATATGTAAATGAGGCTAAACATGTACCAACTTTGTACATCTAGCCCATTTAACATGGGATTCATGTTAAGCTTTCCGCTCTTTGGAAACTTTTGTCCTCTGAGTATTTTGATTTTCAGGTTTTGGATGGAGTGGTTATTCTGGATGAAATAATGTCCAGAATAACCACTCCATCCAAAACCTGAAAATCAAAATACTCATTTCAAAAGTTTCCAAGAGCGGAAAACTTTTGAATGAAGAATGATTACATTTTTTTATTTAAAACATACCGGGTTAAATATGGATTTAGGATTCTTATCTCGTTACCAAAACATTTTATACCACATTCCACATGTTCAATTAATATTTTTCTTATCCCTAAGCTGTAGTGACAAAAAAGGTATCACTATATACTGCAATATATACTGTATATATACTGTATATATACAGTATAAATATATATATATATATATATATATATATATATATATATATATATATATATATATAAATATATGTAATATGCATACATTTTAGAATTTCAGAAACTTTTTTTACATATTTTTTTGCTATGTTAGTTGGTGTTGAGCAGTATTGATGAATTCCATATTCAATCATTTAAGCCATTCTATATTGATAATAATTGCATATGTGATGAGCAAATGGTACCTAACAAATGCAGCTTTGAGTAGGGGGTCTGAAGGGGACATTTATCTTCAGAGTTTATGCATTTCAAGGCATAGGGGCAATCATAGACAAAGGGGTAAATAAGATAAGCATGGCTTATTTATCAGTAGGCCACTGTCCCAGTCATAGGGGGCTCCTGTCCGGCTAGTCACATGATGCAGCGATGCAAACCAAATAAATATAAGGTTTTGCAAGTTTATAAAGGACTAAGTCACAAGCAGATCGACTAAGGCCTGGGCGACATTGTTCTGGGTACATTTATCAGTAGATGTTCTGAGTAATGTGATCTACCGACATTGGATAGATGTAACACGCCATGAAAACATGCACATGTCAATCAATGTTTTTCTATGAGTTAGGAGAAACCCTTGCTAGTTATTGACATAGGCAACATCCTGATCCATTTCAGTATTTTTCCATTAAAATTTAATTTTCTGTAACCCAATTCCCCCAACTCATATTTCTTTTCCATCATGGGAAACTGGAATCTCAGCAGCTGACATAAATTACCTCAAAAATCAAATATGGCCGCTTGACTTATTTAGAAACTCAAGGCTTCCTTATCTCAGACACCAAGGCAGCTTACAGGACAATACTGTTTATTGTATTGTCTCAACTTCCCTTTCCTCTGTCATCAAGATATCATTTTACTTTGCTTCCAAGTCAAGAAGACACAATCCCAAATGATCCCGTCTCTGCGGGTAGCGCATTGGAAGCAGCTGTTGTAGCGACAGGACTGCAGAAAATAATTGGGTACAAAAAGAAATATCAGTCCTAGTTTATTTTCATTTATTTTTAATTTCCATTATATTCTTCTTTTAAGAAAACACAAATCTTCATGTTTTTAAAGGTATTAGACTATGACATTATATAGTAGATTCTACATATTCAGTTTAGGAAATTAAGGGATATTTTCTGAAATGGTATAAAAAAAATGTAGTGGAGCATTACAAATAATATATACATGACATGGGTATTTTGCTGTGACTGTTACCTCATTTGTATTGAAGTCTATGCACTATTGTGAACGCTATGGAAATTGTCTTTTATTGTTTCAAAAACCTATAAGCTAGATGCGCTAGGTGCTGTTAAAGAGCAAATAAAATAAGTTACTGCCATACATGTGGTTTAATTGCTTCTTGACCTTTTCATTGCACAGCACAGACTTTTTAAGGGTTAACGGAACATACTTTCTTTTCTAATGAAAGCTCCCTGTCTCCTCGCACAGATGGAACAACTTCCATCATTTTTAAATACATAGTCAAATGTAGATGTGCTAGTAAGCTGTGAAACTCCATATTGTAGTTTCTCCAAAACCACTATGTGACCAACAGAGAACCACTCGGTTTGCTGTGTACACTATATAATGCAATATGGAGTTTTAATGCTTGCTTTTAATGTAGACCCATGCCCAAGTACCTCTAGGTCACCATGTAGACCAACAGAGAACCACTGGATTTGCTATGTACACTATATAATGCAATATAGAGAATTGTACTGCTTGCGTGCAGACCCATACCCAAGCACTCCTATAATACCATAGGGGTTTGCTGTGTGCACTAGATAATGGAATATGGAGTTTTACAGCTTGCTTCTAGTGTACACCCATTCCATAGCACCCCATGTCACCATGTTGACCAAAAGAGAATCACTGGGCTTGCTGCATACATTAGATAATGCAATATGGAGTTTTACCGCTTGCTGCCTGCTTCACTTCATGCTATAGAGATGGGAAAAGGGAAAGATCCAACATGGTAACCTCTTTAAGGCAGAGGGAAATTATAAGAAATTAGTGACATTTAATAGCTCTATATAATTGGGTGATATTTCTTTCATTATGTTAGGTGCAATATGTATTCATTATTTTAGTATGCCTTCAACAGCAAATAAATTGATAAAATAACTATTTAAAGATTATACTACACTGCTGAATCCATCAAACCAAATGCAACACAAAATGGTTAATTTATGCATTGTGCAAATCCATACATACTATTTATATTTAAAGTAAATCTGCTATCCAGATGTTGTTGCTGAAGAAATCCAGCTTTGTTCTAGATCAAATAATAGATAATATTCACAACCCTTCACTGACATCTATTTATATATGTGATTGTCTATTCCCTGCACGCAACTGCCCCCAACATCACTGGCATGTAAGGTATTGCCATGTTTCAAGTCTCTACAGACAGATGCATGGGGCACCCTGCAGGTTATAGCAGAAGGTAGGTCTGTTTATCAAATAGCAGATGCAAGCACTGTTTTGCTCAAAACAGTTTACAAGTATAAAATCATGCCTAGAATAGAATATTTTTTGCCTCAGAATTTAACAAAATAGAGAAATATATATAAAAAAATACTTTAAACTGTATAAAACTTACTGTGAAGGGTAGCAATGAATACATGCTGCTTCATCCTTCACCAAGGTTTTAATATGCAGTGAGAATCCCATAGTTGTCTTCTCAACTAATCAGGGAGCAGCAATTAGAGGGACTCCTCAACAAGAAGTTGATTTAATGTTAAAGAGCATTAAAAAATGGCTATACATTATTCTAGCATTTTTTTCTACAGCTAATAATTTCAGGAATATTTAGAATTATACTGCTCCTGTATGCAAATGCGCAGATCAGTATGCTAATGTGCAGATCAGTATGCTAATGTGCAGATCAGTATGCTAATGTGTGGCTCTGTATGCTAATGTGTGGCTCTGTATGCTAATGTGTTGCTCTGTATGCTAATGTGCGGCTCTGTATGCTAATGTGTGGCTCAATAATTCTAATGTGCGGTTCATAGTACTTGATGAGTGGAAGTGGGGTCTAACTATCATATAACATTGCAAATCTTTGTTTTGGCCCTGTAGGTCGAGCTCTTAGGTTAGAATTAAAGATAGGGAATATTGTTATGGTTAAGTGTTAGTATTGAAGTTAGGGTTAATGTAAGAGTTAGGGTTAGAATTGGAGTTGGGGTTACAGTTAGACTTGCTTTATAGATGATGCCATTTGATGAATCGGCCACAGTAGTATTATCCAAAGTTCATAGCATGGAGACAAAAGGATATTTTTGAAGGGAAACATTTCAAATGTTGTGAACTGGAAAAGTAATGTACCACCTGGCCTTCTTTAATTTTTTATTACATTTATTTATTTTGGAGATTAATAACCACACTTTTAATTTGACTGGCCCTGTTGAGCCTAATTTTTACACATATTTACATGTTAGATATACTTTTCTTTTCATATACATTTTTTATAAGATATTGCAAGGTAAGAAGAGTAAAAATCTGATCTTCGGATCGGCTTCTTACATTCCAGTGCTCATGTGGACTTCTTCTGAGATCCATAATATTTTGAACCTGGTGATACTATATGTTACACACTATATATACCGTATTGGTCCGAATATAAGCCTCACCCACATATAAGCCGTACCCGTAGTTCAAGGGGAAAAAATAGAAAAAGGTACTCAAATATAAGCCGCACCCGTAAAATTGGAGAGAAAAAGACTCTCTAAGTGATCAGCCATTGCAAGAAACAGGCTTTCTAATTAGCACTGTAGCTTTTTTTTGCAGGTTACAGGCTTTAAAGGATGTTAGAATCACTAAAACCGTAAATCGCTATTCAATACCGCAGTCTTAAGCACGAAAATCAGCACCCTTAACTCGCAATCGCGCAAATCGGCAGTAATTTTGCGTTCGCGAATAGAAGCCGCACACTTAACAAGCAAAGTTCGCAAATCGGCAATGATTTTTTTTTTACGGTCGCGAATATAAGCCGCACCCGTAACTCGCGAGCTCAAAAATCAGAAAAAAGGTGCAGCTTATATTCGGACCAATACAGTATATGTAAATAGAGTTATTTTAACTGCAGATACATTCAACCATAATCTATTTTTAATTGTGACAAACAATAGTAGTGATTAAAGTGTCAGGATCTTCTCATCCCTCTTTGTTTTTGAGGACCAGCAGATAAGGTCTCCGGGATCGGCACAGTTCCTAGGACCGGCTGTTGAGAATCATCTTGTGATCAGCATGTGAGCAAAAAATGCATTCTTTATTTGATAAAAAAAAAATAGAATTGAGGTGCTCAAAATATGTAAAGATCTAAGATTATAAAGCACTAAACCAACATGAACGAGTAATAGTTATAACAATGAGAGAATCTGATGATCTGAAAACATGGAGCGATTCAGCTCCCAGTGCCCTTGGCATTTCTCTGTAGTACAATGACGGATGTCATGATGCTTTATGGCCAAGCTGATCTGATGTGTACATTTCAAGGGCAGTTGTGCCTATTTGGAGGAGAGTCCTGCGCCGGGCGCTTTACAAGGAGACATGCAGACTTCCTCATTATTAATTCCTTCCTGCTCCGTTTCATTTGGTAGTACTGTTAATTTTATTCAGCTCACTCGATTAGATATGTCGGGAAACCGGCTCTAGTGCAGCAGCTCACTGCTGGATGTGTCTGGGTATTGTATCCTGTGGTATTTCTTGTCTCATTATGCCAGTCCTGAAATACAACTCTGGCACTGATATAGTTACTGGCACTATTATGAAGTGAGTAAAACAGTTGTCAGCCATTCCTAAGGAGATTTGGTCTGGTCCCATCAGTGACTAATTTAGCAATGGTCCAGTGAAGCAAACTAGGCCTCAATGGAGCTTTGTTTAATAGGGTAGTAGGCAAGACTAAAATGTCATTAGATGGATATTTTGGTTTTATGGTCTCTGAACACAATTACAGATTTAGGAGACATAGTGAGTTTAGTGCCCTGTCTACAGAATATAGTTTCCTTCTTTTCTCTCCTGGTCTCTTAGTTAAACTTGTAAGCGCTACATGTCTACTCAGCAGCAATTAGAATATTTATAACCCATACGGGGGCCATGATAGGATAATTTCCAAGTTTCACAAAATTAAACAGATACTGACTCAAATTATATTTGGGTAAAAAAGGCCACAGCTTCTTGATTTACAAAATAATATATTTCAAACAAAAGTGCCTGCCACCTCATGACGATACTAACTCAAGGCGACCCCGTGCCCCAAGAGTACTGCCATTACATAAAAACACAACTACAAAATGTAGGCAAGCAACCCCACAAAATGAAACATAAAAAAAATGATAAATTGTTGACACCAACTGTCAAGTGAAAAAGAGCGGGAAAACCCATCCAGGTCCTTTCCCTCTTCACCTTCGCAAAAACTGACAGTTGCAATTCCGCCTCCAACAGACAGATGGCGCGGCTAATTTTCATATAAGGCGCGCCGACAGAATAATCCTTGAGCTATGAGAGGCGCGCCCGAGGCCCTGGGGGCCCGAGTGCCTGCACCGAACGTATCGATGGCCTCGCTGTCGACTCAGCGCCGTCGAGTTGCACTACGTAGGAGGGGAGAATAGTTCTTTGCCTTATATCAAACATGACGGCGCCTGAAAATTGACAGCACCCTCTGCCGGATGGCTCCTGTAACTGCAGCTGCCGAAGACATGCGAGAAGGTGAAGAGGGATAGATCCCCCATCCATTTATAAATTATACTTGAACAAATCCTCCAACTTCATTACCTGAACCAATCATAATCACCTCATTATCCTATCTCCAAACCAGGTCAAACTGACACTCTTCTTTACTAGGTTCAGCCATGGTTCGTGCATGTGGCAGGGTTGAACTATGTTTAGTAGGAACCCATACTATCAGAAAAATCATGCAACTTGCATTACTCATAATCGTACCTTCCTTAAAAGTATCTGCAAAGTTCCTGGATTTTATTAGATATATAATATGTGGTTATAAACTCTTTTTTACTGCCTCAAATCAAACAAATAGTGCCTGTATGGGTCTACCCATTGCGGTATATGCAGACACAGACTCTGTTTAGTGTTTTAGCCTATCAGAGACCATGTCTCAGCAGCATGTTGCAGAATGTTCCTAAGAGATGGTCACTGATTGGTTAGTATGAAACACAGCGCAGAAAGTATTACAGAATCTGTGTCTGCACACACTGCAGCGGGCAGGCCCATACAGAGAGTATTTGTTTAATTGTAGGCAGTAAAAACAGAGCTTATAAGGACTTCTTAATAAATTAAAGATACACAGATATAATAAATACCTAATAAAACCCACAAACCTTTCATATCCCTTTAAAGAAAATAGGACATATTCTATTATTTGGGGGGGAAGATTTTTTTCACTCTGTATAGTTTGTTACATTGTTACAACATAAAATAAAGCTATGATCAATACCTCTTGTTGATTTTAATCACTTTAAATTTCCATTTCCGCATGAACAATAAAACTGACATACCGCACCAACCTTTAAATGGTTTCCGTGCCTTGATGTGCGTACCTGTTCGTCTGGCAAGATATACATTAATTAGTCTAATAGGGAAATCCCTCAGGCTTGATAGTGCAGCAATAAGCATTTTTTTGTTTTCAGATTGACCTGTGCAATCTATATCACCCGGCTGTAATTAATCTTCCAGCGAGCAGGTAAAGCTATACCATGTAAGAACATTAAAGCTACCCCGTTAAGCCTCATAATTGTTTAGGGATGCGAAATGGAGCTTATGGGAACATGGCTGATTTTAATTGGGAGCTTTATCATCATCTATCACAGTAAACAGATAATAAAATGTCATGTGAATTATTCCCCACCTTTGATAGGTATACAAGATTATTACACTTGTGTTATTTTTAGTAAAACATTTTTTTACATCATAAATTCTACTCTCTGCATTGAAAAAAAGGCAAATAATATTCAGTAAATAAATTGGGGTATAAAAATAAGTGGATGCTATTAATTAATCAAAATATGAACTGCAGCAATTTAATTAATATATATAATTGTATCTATGTTTATTCATATATAAATAGTTATAGACCAGGAGTACAGAAAAATAAGTAATGACTAGGAGCCAGGAGCTTTTTATAGGAGCCAGGCAGATTGTTTCTTGGACCCTTAGAAGGAAGCCTTTCATATACGTTGGAAAAATATTTAGAAGCCAAAAGTACAAATTTTGGGAGCCCTGGCTCCTGTAAAAACACACACACACACTATAAATATATATATATATATATATATATATATATATATATATATATATATATATATATATATTGTTTAGTCGTTCAGTCGTGTCTGACTCTCCATGATTCTATGGGCTGCAGCACGCCAGGCACATTTTTCAGCCCATCTGAGTTCCATCAAGCTCAAGAGAGATAGATAGAAATAAATATATATTTATAAGTATTTATGTGTCTAGATAGATGGATAGATATATAGATAGAAATATAAATGTATATATATATATTTTTTTTACAACAATTCATAATAAATATTTCCTAAATTGAAGGTTTTTTAATAACATACTCATACATTTTGAAATATGTTATACTATTTTAGTAGTCCCTTCAAGGAAGTAAAACTGCACATAAAGCTAAAACTCGAGAAAAAAATGCAGGTCAAGCGGTCTATTATTGATCTACACTTAGTTTTATATTCCCAGCTGCCATCTGTTTCTACGAAAAATACTTCTGTCTCATTAATTATGGAAATAAAAGTGTTATAACCTTGATATCTGTGCTAAAGCTTTAAAATATTACTGTGGGCTAGATTCACCAAGGTTCGCGGTGGAGGAGTTAGCCGTTCTGTATACTGTAGGATGCAAATGGGCAGATTCACTAAGCTATCACATGTGTTTCGATGGGTTGTTATGGATATTTTTCTCATAGGAAATCGACATTGCAGCCTTCTGTAAAGAATATCTCAGTCCATATGATGATTAGTGAATCTCCCCCAACATTTTTACATTGCTATCTATTCACATTAGAGGCCTGTTTACTTTAGGCAGCAAGCCAGGCCTTGAAGTATCCCTATCTTACTTGCAAAAAGTATCTATATCATGCTAGATTTTCAGGATATCTTATTTGTATCATTCAGTACTCTAGTAATGATAACTACTTTTTTTTTTAAAGCAAAGTAATCTAAATAAATAGAGGAATCAGTGCACTAAAGAGTCATATAATGAAGAGGGCTTGCTATCTTTTTCAAACACATTTAACCAGACTCTGACACAAAAGTAGTATTGAAAAAGCTGCAGTTAGGTCTGCTGCACACTTTGCCACAGTTTGAAAAAGATGGGTAGAGCTCCACACTCATGAAAAACAGCCGTTTTCTCAAAGAAACTTTACTGGTTTAATGATATGAAAGCTGGACCATTAAAGTGGAATATTAAAGAAATCATTCTCCCTATATGAGTCTTACAGGACTACTATAGACTGAGAAAAACTTCATATGTTTGTGAAGTTTATAACACATTTTTTTTGATACCGCTTGTGCTGGAAGTTGCCATTTTGGTGTCTTCTGCACCTCCTGCTGCCTTGGAGATTGAGTTTTTATTATCTATTCAAGAATGGAAGTGCACAATTCATTGGGGGATCCAGATAAGGTTTCAGTGCAGCATTTCCTCCTCCCTCCTATAGGCTCAGTAGAGGCAACTCGCAAGTATATATGCAAACCTTGCTTTCCTGTCATGGCAGCCTCCATGCTCTAGCAGAGTCTGCTAAAATTAAGATTTTTCTGAAAATGCTTTTTGATGAAAATTTACATAGCAACTAATGTATATGTCACTGAAGTATAGAATTTGTTAATTTGCAAATCAAAAAATTATATTTTACTTTACAATCTCCCAACATGCATTGCTTCAACAATATGGAAGAAGACATGCACAATTGTCCCTCGCCTTCCTGTCATAGCTCACTGCCATTAAATATGTAAAATAATCAGGTTATTTGCTCAGCTTGAGCTAGTTACAAAACAAATTAATGACTATTTTATGCATGAGAGCGTCCTCCCAGGTTTGAGACTGTTCATCTGACAGGTACGTCTTCCTAGCAATGACAAGGAGGAATTAATTGTGTTTCAAACCTCTGCAGGGCTTCTTATGAAGCTGTTCATAAACATGCCTTCATTTTAATTCATTGTCTCATATTCACTGTCAGATGTGTAAAAAGTGTAAAATAAGCATAAATAGATCATATTTTACTATATCAGCAAGATGTTTATAGGCGTATTGTGGAATTTTCAATAAGTGAGATTCAATATCTATGTTTTTCTATGGAGGCTATCAATAATTCTAAAGCATTATGGAAATAATCACTATTTATTTTCATTGGACTGTCTGTGTTCAGAAAGATAATTGTGTGAGATAAGGTCAGGAGAGAGGGAGGATCTATTCATGGACTTAGGCTGCAATGAGCGCCAAAGGCACTAAGGGCCTCATTCAAATGCGATTTGGCCATTTGAATAGGGCTCTATATAAGCACACAGCATATTTTTTTACCAAAGTTTTAGTTAGTGAACTTCTATCCAAAAGGACGGTCTTCACTAACTAAAAACTTCTGGAAAAAAAATATGCTATGTGCTTATATAGAGGCCTATTCAATTCGCCAAATCTCATTTTAATGAGGCCCTAACACTTAAACCAAGGCACTAACACTTAACACAAGGCAGTAACACTCATTGCTAGACCCCTAAATTACACAGGGGGAGAGGCTCGCAATGAGTGTCACGCGATGAGTGGCGAATGCACTCATCACGAGCCACGCAATGAGTGCCGGAGGCGTTCAAGTGCGAGGCCTATAAAGTACATGGGGGAGAGGCTTTCAGTGAGCACATTCGGCGCTCATTGCTGGCCATGCGATGAGCACCAAAGGCGTTAAGGTACTCAGAGGGGACAGAGCCTCGCATTGCATGGTAAACAGCATTGCCAGGCTTGCAATTTCACCCCAGTGATTTTTGATGGGCAATTTCCTAATATATATATATGTATATATATATATGTATATGTATATGTATATATATATATATATATATATATATATATATATATATATATATATATGTATATATATATATATATATGTATATATATATATATATATATATATGTGTATATATATATATATATATATGTATATATATATATATATATGTATGTATATATATGTATATATATGTGTATATATATATATATATATATATGTATATATATTTATATTTATATATATATTTATATATATATATATATATATATATATATATATATATATATATATATATATAAAGGGAATACTTATAAGCAAGGAATAGCTCAGGTCTTATTTTACATGTTTTATTAGCACACATGTGAGCTAATCAATTTGTGTAAAATAAGACCTGAGCTTTGCGACTCTTAAATATATATAAATATTTATTTATATAAATATAAATATATATATATATATATATATATATATATATAAATACATATAAATAATGATATATATATAAATATAGAATCATAAAAATAATATATTGCATTATAACTTGCTTAAAAAAAAATCACATTTAAAATTAGGTGCTCAGAAAACATTTATCACAGATTGATACATATCTGAAAATAAAATTCATGGAATACAAAGGTAATATGAATTTTCATTTTCCATGAATAAAGAATCAGATAAAGGGTTTCAGAGACCTGAGAACATTGGCCTCTGTTGCAGGTGACCGCATCTCCAATTGAATTGAAAGTGAATAAGCGTTCTCACACTAAAAAGTAAATAAATTGGGTGTGTAACCTGCCCAAATCAATTACTCTATGTACGTATTTTTTCCTTCATGATTTATATAAATCATGGGGAATTAATGAATAAAAATGGAAAACAGAATTGAGAAAGAGTCATCATCTGTTTTAGGTGCATTTTATATACAGAGAAAAGCCCGTATGTCAGGGCCTCGGTATTTCCAATATTTTATTATTAAAAAAAGCATATTTTATACTTTACATTTAAAAAAACTAAATATTATATTAAAGGCACATCAAATGTGTCTGTTCTGCTCTACATGATCAACAAAACACTGGTATCCAAGCGTAAGTTCTTCATTTTTTTAAAATTTAAGCAGATTTCACAGTTTTTTACATATATATATATTTTTTTTTCTTTTTTTAAAATATATATATATATATATATATATATATATATATATATATACAAAAAAAAGTTAGAGGTGCTAAATTAGGCCCTCATTCGATTGCGATTTGGCCAATTGAATAGGGCTCTATATAAGCACACAGCATATTTTTTTAAAGAAGTTTTTAGTTAGTGAAACCCTTGCTTTTGGATAGATGTTCACTAACTAAAAACTTCTTTAAAAAAATATGTTATGTGCTTATATAGAGCCCTATTCAATTGGCCGAATTGCAATTGAATGAGGGCCTTAGAGAACAAACTAACCTTCTGAGTGATACAAGATTGAAATACTACAGGATATTTCTCCATGTGAAGGGCACAAGTGGCTAAAAGAGGTTGCTTTCGGAGGGCCTCATTCAAATGCGATTTGGCCAATTGAGTAGGGCTTTATATAAGCACATAGCATATTTTTTTTACAGAAGTGTTTAGTTAGTTAAGACTTTGCTTTTGGATAGAAGATCACTAACTAAAAACTTCTGTAAAAAAATATGCTATGTGCTTATATAGAGCCCTATTCTATTGGCCAAATCACAATTGAATGCGGCCCTAAGTAGGTAACCCAGACCTATAGGACAAACCTTCTTCAGGTATTGTCCGTTCTCAGATTTAGCACCTCTAATTTCCCTACAAATGCTTATGTATGCTATGCTTCTTCCTTTGCATTCATCAGACACAATGCTCAAAGGGAATCACATATATTATAGCATCGAAGAGCACATCTAATCATATTGGGGACGCTTGTTATATATAGTCCCTTCAGTACCTGGACTTCCACTTTTTTCTCTCCATAAGCTTAATAAATTATCAATGTAATATCTGGTGCAGACACAATTATAAAACAGTGAAATCAACTTCCAGTTGTTTTACAGCTTCTCCATTTGGATGGTGATGGTGCAGGGCAGCATCCATATCATCCGTTAATTAACTCACAGTGGATGGTGATGGAAGTGAAGTAACCGTTACCGATACTTTGTTAGATAAATCCATACCATCTTGGTATGCTCATGATATTATCGCTGTGAGAGATAATTTGGGCCCTAAATAAAGAGAGTTAGAGAGTGGGAGGTCTTTAGGAAAAAAAATCTTTAAAAAAACCCCTAACTTTTAAGCTCATTTATCTAACACTTCCACTGAAATATATACATTTATATGTGTACTGTAATAACTGAGACCTTTGCTGTTTTATCCTATGGCCGGTGTGATGACTACTAACACGGCCATTTCTTATGTCCAAGGAAGATCCATCAAAGTCTACAAAATATCATCACATAATACAGGACATAATAAACGGCCATCAGCCGTTGGCATCAGGGTTGTTGATAAGGTGTAAGAGGGTACTTTTGTGAGGGGCCTGCCCTGGAAGGAGGCCCCCATGCTGACAGCCATTTATATTATTTGAGATGACTGTCATCAGGTAAGGAAGGAACATAGGCCACAGAAACAGTCTAGATAGATAGATAGATAGTAATATAGATAGTAATATAGATAGATAGATAGATAGTAATATAGATAGTAATATAGATAGATAGATAGATAGGTATATAGTAATATAGATAGTAATATAGATAGATAGTAATATAGATAGATAGTAATATAGATAGATAGATAGATAGGTATATAGTAATATAGATAGACAGATAGGTAGATAGGTAGATAGTAATATAGATAGATAGATAGATAGATAGTAATATAGATAGTAATATAGATAGATAGATAGATAGTAATATAGATAGTAATATAGATAGATAGATAGATAGGTATATAGTAATATAGATAGTAATATAGATAGATAGTAATATAGATAGATAGTAATATAGATAGATAGATAGGTATATAGTAATATAGATAGACAGATAGGTAGATAGGTAGATAGTAATATAGATAGATAGATAGATAGATAGTAATATAGATAGATAGTAATATAGATGTAGATAGTAATATAGATAGATAGGTAGATAGTAATATAGATAGATAGGTAGATAGATAGATAGGTAGGTAGTAATATAGATAGATCCATGAAATTTATGAAATATACTCATTTAATAAGGGAAACACGTTAATACATCTGACTACTTTAGATATTGTAAAGGCTGGCCATGGGAGATGGGGAAATAAGAGTGCGTCCGGCCTACTCAATTTATTCTAGGCCCATGATTTCTGGTGGCAGCCCTGATTGACATTACTAAACATGGCTTTTTACAATATTATATACAAGACAGACCTTCCCCCAGGTTCCTGTCTATATCCCTGCTCCATACATGGCATTACTCATAGTTCAATTGTTGACTTTTCAAGAAAAAAAAAGTCAATTACCCTTCCAGTGCCAGAGTGCTGGCTGTAGGCGAACGCTTTCATTTTCTTATGTTAATCAAGGACATTTGCTCCACAGAAAATATATGCTCTTGGAACGCACGCTTAAAGCGCACAACATGAATAATGTTTTGGTTAGTGGGCAATTGCAGTAAATATGCTTATTCAGTGTATAAAATGAGAATAACATTACCTAAGCCATTTCTAATTGGCCTTGCTAGGCATTTAAGGTAATTTACTTTGAGACTTCAAATAACATTGGAGAAAGGTTTAAAGGACAGCTGTAGATGAGGGAAAACTTCACATATTTGTTGTTAATTGTGGATATACACATATCTTCATTTTATATATATATATATTTATATATTTATATATATATTTATATATATATGTGTGTGCGTGCGTATTTATGTACAACATTCTAGGGGCCCTTTGTTACTAGCAGATGAAGATGACATATAACAACTTCATAAAAAGTGATCTGACCCCAAGGGAGGATAGAGATGTTGCAAGGGGACCCACATTTTGCACCAGTGCCCTCCATTCACTAGCTCTGCCACTATATATATATACTTATAAAGAGTGGAGTAGCCGTGAGTATCCAGTTATCCAGACAAATAAGAGTATTATAGTATATAGCGATACCTTTTTCATTGGGTGAACATTTTATTTAGAATGACGAGCTTTGGAGAAGTTTGACCTAAAGCAATACTGAGGTAAAATCTCTTGAAAGCTCATCACTCTAAATAAAATGTGTGTCCAATAAAAAAGGTGTCACTATAAACTACAATATTCAGATTTTTCTTATATATATATATATATATATACATATATTTATATATTTTTTTATATATTCACATGTTTGTGTTGTGTGTGTGTGTGTGTGTATATATATATATATATATATATATATATATATATATTTATATATAATTAATATTTTTTATTTGAGCAGGCAGCTACATTTTTCAGACACAAAGTGAACCACCAACACAATGGTCAGCATTGGATGGATCCTTGTTGTATTATCATCTCATCACCTCCTCTCACTCCCGTCTTCAAGACTTTTCTCGTGCTGCCCCTACTATTTGGAACTCCTTGCCTCGCTCCATTAGATTAACTTCCTGCCTCAAAACCTTTAAAAAATTACTAAAAACACACCTATTTAAAAAATCATATCACCTTCAGCCTTTATAATTACAACTGCACACTCCAAAAACACTCCCACCCACACTCTACAGTACAACACACAGACCCCTCCAATTGACTAAACAAATTGCATTCACATTGCCATTTTGTAGTTGTCACCCTCTTGTATCACACCTAAACCCTTAGATTACAAGTTTGCGAGTTTTCAATTGTGTGTCAGTGTCTTGGAAACAAGCACTATGTGCATTTGATTATATGCTCAAAAACAGGGCCCTCCATTCTTTATAAGGTGTTAAGTTTGTTTTTTGCTTTGTACAATACCACTGTACAGCGCTACGGAATATGTTGGCGCAATATAAATAAAGACAATAATAATAATAATTAAATAAATGTACCTTGGTATCGAGCATTTATCGTAGCATATCAATTATTTCTTATTCCATTATCAAATCTAACTATTCTTAAAACTCTTTTTACCCCACCCTCCCCTTAATGACATTATCAGGGTGGAGACAACCACTAAACTTGAAGCTGATTAAATTAAATGAATATTGAATTTTGCTTTTATAAATTCTAACACAGGAATATTATTAGGGCTTCTTGTTCGGGCATTAGTGGCTGTGTTTAATTTTTCTACTTCCTAAAGATATTTAGCCCATTATCGAGGTTAGTTATTCAAAATGCTGCATAGAGACAAATGGCGCATTGGTCCTTTATTGAAATATTATCTGACATCCTGTATTTAAATAGCAGAATTCCTTCATCTGCAATCAAAAATCCTATAAGGAAAAAGGACTGAAAATGCTTCCTTTTATAAGCATTGCCATACTTTCTTTTTTTTCTAGCAGACCATATCTTGGATATGGCACAGGACGTAATATATAAAGTCTGCCGTGTGGTATTGCACTAAATCAGGACATATGCTCAGCCCAATATAAACCCTTCCCTGTGGGGCCCTGCCAGCCATGATTGTGCTTGGGACCCAAATGGGTTTACATATAACAAATGTATTAAATCCTAAAAGCAACGTACAAATCTGGAATTGCTTTGTGGATGGTTTTTAATGGAACCCGCCATGTGTTTCTAGTCTTCAGTATAATTGAACAAGGTAAGGATGGAGATCAGTGTCTAAAGTGGGCTCTTTATAGCATTTTAGGGGCTTAATGAAAAAACGCTGCTCAAAAATAAATTGTATTTTTGAAATGCTCAAGCACAGAAACAGCATGAATATGCAACGCAAGCACTCACAGACCTGGGAAATCAGCCGTGTTTAGAACATTTAGCTGTATTGTAAATTAAATAAAAATGTGAACTAAACCGCTAGGCGATTGCACTACAATTATATTCATTCTTATTGTATAAAATTAGCGTGTGACTATAGTGATTACATTTGTTTGTTTATACCTTTATTTCGATGCAAACAATTAGTTTGTTCTCATGTTATATTACACTACACTGAAAAATAGCCTATTTTTTTTAGAATTTAAACACAAAATAATACAGAAAAAATAACTAAGTCAGGGGTGCTCATCAGAAAATAAACCATCCTTAATAGGTTAGTTCTATGGACATGATAACCCACTCTGAGAGCAACCTCTTTTAGCCACTTGTGCCCCTCACAGGGAGAAATATCCTGTAGTATATCAGTCTGGTCCCACTCAAATGGGTGACCCAGCCCCGAAATACCAGGCAATTTCTACCCTGAACAGAAGAAACAACAAACCCCAGACGCGTTTTGGCCTTTATGGGCCTCGTCAGTGAGGTGTAGCTGTATTCCCTAAGGCACAGTGAGCAAGGGGTCCATGTCTGGAGCCCCCTATTACCCTAAGGGAGACTAAACCCTAAGGGTCATTTGCATAAACAAAAAAACGAAGTCAGAGGTGCTCATCAGAGAATGAACGAACCTTAATAGGTTAGTTCTATGGACATAACCCACTCTGAGAGCAGCCTCGTTTAGCTCACTTGCCTTAGGGAGTTATCAGCTGCACCTCACTGACGAGGCCCAATGAAGGCCGAAACATACATCTGGGATTTGCTGTTTCTCTGCTCTGGGTGGAATTGCCTGGTATTTTGGGTCTGGATCACTCTAGTGATTGGGACCAGACTGATATACTACAGGATATTTCTCCCTGTGAAAGGCACAAGTGAGCTAAAAGAGGTTGCTCTCAGAGTGGGTTATCATGTCCATAGAACTAACCTATTAAGGTTAGTTCGTTCTCTGATTTAGCAACTGTATTTTTTTTTTTTTTGTTTATACAAAATAATACAGTCTTCATTTTTTAGCTATTATGTGAAATTATGCTGCTGGGGAATCTACCCTTTTGGTTTCTTTAAACAGAGGAGAGTTGACATATACTGTATGTGTGTGTGTATATATATATTTATATACATATATATATATATATATATAGTAATAAAGGGTAAAAAATAAAAGTAAATAAATATGACAGATGGAATTAAAGAACACAGAATAAGATGAGAGAGAGGAACAAGTAGTAATTAGAAGAGAAAGAAGTATAAGCCAATCATAGCTAAAAATTGCTAGATGACTAAATGACTCAGAACTCTTAATTGATAAGTCCTCATATCACTGTAAAAGTCAATCATAGGACTTATATATTATATACGTGGATAAAGAGAAAAAACATAATATATGTAGACCAAGTGTGAAAAAGGGGATAAAAAGGAGTGACAAAAACGGGTGTCTCCTAAGAGATAAATAGATAGACTAGGTATAAGAGAGTCTATAGAATGGTGTACAGTTCACCATATAACAGCGCACAATGCGCTTACAGAATCATGGAAGGAGTAATATCCAACTCTGTAGGCTCTTACCTTTACTGATAAGTATATCGCATTAAGGTCAGAGAATGGATAGGAGACATCCCCGTATGTAAAAAAATAGAAAAAAGTGGTATAAAAACACGCTGCCGACCGGTTTCGATAGATACATTACTATCTTTCGCAAAGCTGTGTCAGTTAATTGTGTAATCTTATTTGTGTAATTCCAGAGACCTTCAAGATAGAACAGACATAAACACACAGACCAACAACACAGACATGTTTGGGTTCCTGGTGTTTCATATAACATTGTGTGGTTATTTAGAGATAAAGCTCATTTAAGTCATATCATATCAGCAATATCATGTGTAGTTATTTGATATTAGAATATAAACACATTTACAATGTATTCAAACGTATTATCTACATTATAACCTATATGTGACAGTCCTGGATATAGTACTTGGTCTACTAGCCAATCACAGACTGCCTCAGCAGCAATTCAGCAACGTCTGTCATTGGCTAGTACATCTATTACTATAGATACATTGTATCCATGAGCTACAGGGGTGGAGCCTGGCAGGGACTATGTGGAAGGTTTCAGTGAGTAAAAACAGGGCCTTTAAATATTTACATATACAAATAAGCACTTTTATTTTAAAATTAGGGAACCCTACATAAGTAAGTATGCTTATCGGGTGTATAATATCAAAATAATATTACCTAAGCCATTTCCCCCTTCTGGATCGCTACCGTTTTGTGGTGAAGGGGCTTGTGTACCTCAATGAAGCTGTGAGGTACAGAAGCATGTAGGGTCACCCAAGATGGGCAGGTCATAGCAGAGAGCTCAGATAAATTGCAGCCACTGGAGAAGGAACTGGCAATCCACTCCAGTATTTTTGCCAAGAAAACCATATGGATGAGCACAACCACAGACAGATGTGCCTGGTGTGTGCTGTGTCCATATATGTGTGTGTATGTGTGTATATATATATATATATATATATATATATATATATATGTATATACACACACACACGTGTCTATATATAGAAATACATTTCAGCTTTTTTCATGCGTATTTATTAGTAATTCTATAGCCCATAAGCCCTTCTGTGTGTGACGGTTGGCGCTGTGACATTTTTGCAGAAGCCTGTAAGCCCTGAGCGCAGAGCAATGTGCTGCGTCCTTGTTTTCCACATAGAAAAGCCTTTTATTCTGTGTGAGGTCCGGTCATGCAACGGGTCAGACATTGCAGAGCGTGCAGCATAGGCTCATTGTTCAGGGCAGGGGGCTGTGAGTCATACAAGTGTGGTCCCAGGCACCAGGCGGTGCCAGCTGCACAGCACACTGTCATAGGAGACCAGATCAATGAGTGCAAGCACCGACATCCTGCCCCTGGGCTTTTTATTATATGGCAACTTGTGAATCACATGTATTGTTGGAGCTTGGTGCTCATCATGTGTAGGAATATAACGGACACATTAGCCCAGCAGTGTATTTCTCCGTGAATTCCTTTCTCAGTACCACAATTGCTGGAAGGCTGATCCGTTTATGTACTACACTTTCTGTAAAGTAGTACTGTATCTTGTTTTTGTATTCCTTATTTCTAGAATTCCTCCTGAATTATATGAAATCGTTTGATATATTTGTAGGTTTGAATCCTATCATAGTTACATAGTAATTGAGGTTAAAAAAGGACTTTCGTCCATCAAGTTCATCAATCATTTTGCGCCTTTGGCGCTCCTTGCCTGGCCGCGGTTTCAGCGAGCCCGCAGTTTTAACTTTGCGTTAGCAACGGATTTTGGCAAGCCCACGCTGCTGAATATTATATATGTGATGGACAAAGATACCTAGATCTACTAAGCCTCATAGAGGCTGCTAAGGCTGCAGTCCTAGTTCACCCATAGAAGATTATTGCAGTCTTCAATGAGCCCCAACACATCTTAGTGAATCTAGTAGAGAGAGAGGGAGAAATAGTAAGAGAAATACTGTAAGACTGCCACTTAAAATGTGTAAACATACTATATATATACTAGCGTATTGCCCGTCAAAAAATGACGGCAATCAGATGTGTATGTTTTAAAAGTTGTTTAGTTATTAAGATACATATGGAATTGTAAGATAGCTAATGTTGTTTTGTGTGTACTACTGAAATATAGAAATCAAATTAATAAATGAATGTACGTATTTTTATGCATTGTGTTGAAGAGCTGGCAATCTGTGTTGATGTTGCTGCAGCATTAGTGGTGTGGAGGTGCTGTGCAAGCGTGATGAACGTGTGCAGTGTAATAGTGTGCGTGCGCGAGACCAAACCGTTAACGTAGCTGTGTACTTCCGCATTATCCTAAAATGGCGGATAATGTGTGGTATGCGTCTTAGCGGATTATCCGTAAGTGTTTTCCGTGGTTATAGTGCTGTAGTGTCGTTTTTGTTTTGTTCGTCCGGCATTTTTTCTGCGGCGCTCATTGCCAAAGTACTACGGTTTAACGCTCATCGCTAAGCCCGCTAAAGTACTACGGTTTAACAGTAAATATGGTCAAACGGTCAAATGACAGTCAATAAAAATTAAATGTTGTGAAATTTGTTTGCCACACAACATGACGCTACATTTGTCCCCTTTTTTTTTTCTTAAAATAAATACAATTTTTTTTTTTTTGTAACTTGCAACTTATATTTCATCAAATGCGTTGGTTTATGCGGGAAATCCGATGTTGCACGAGACAAAGGCGTTAAATCTGTGTTAATGCGTAAATATGTAATTGTGTTTCGTAAAATGTACTCGCTACTGTCTTTTTACTCATTCCGCGGTTAATCCGCATCCTTTATCTCGTTGTTTTTCAAACACATACGTCTGTGGCGGTGTTTTACGCAGTTCGTAGTAGTATAGCCTCGTTTTCATTTTTTTCGGCGGCCATTTTTTTCTCGGTTAGCCGATTTTCGATCTTTGTAACTCGGCTAAATCGATGTAAATTGGAGTTCCAACTCACTTCCAGACGTCCTGCCTGGTTCCCCATGCTGTAAGTGACCTTTATTTTATTTTTTTGTGTGTATTTAGTTTTTTTTTTTATTGTTTTGGTTCCGCCGCTTATCTTGTAATTTTTTTCATCTCGTATTTTTTTTCTAAGTGCTACGGTGTGATATATATATATATATATGTATAAACCAAGATACACATTTCCTTTAATTCTAGGAGATGAACCTTCTAATTAAATTGCAAGGATGAATGCTAATAAATAAGTGTAAATTCCATGAATTCTCTGGCATTTTAATGAATAGGCTCAGGATTCATAAACCCTGATCCCATAGTAACTGCCTCTGACCTCCATGTCCGCCATGTCAGGATCTGTTGGATTCATTCTAGAAAAAGAAAGAAAGAAACTGTAATAAGAAAATACAAACAAATAGTAAAGGAATTGCTCAAAATATTTAACAAATGCATTATTTGACTTTGACACATTGTTCTTACAATCCAGCTATAATTTAATTTGCAATAATAAAAATAATGAAAGGGTTAAATGCTTATTTCAAGTTAAAATGTTAAAGTTAAATTGCCTGTGGCAATGGGCTGAGATGCATCAGTAACGTATCACAGCCCATCACAGTATTCACTAAAGCAATTCTCTGCTCTCCACCCGCCGTCATGCAGCTATCCAACATCACAACCTAGTTTATATGTTATTCACCTCTAAATACTCAAAAAGCATGATAATGTTTATTACCAAATTATAATTGTTATACTCAGGAATAATTCCTATTAAAATAGGAATCAAGCAATTTTAATATTCCTGGGAGGTTGAAATATTTATCACATGCCGGCTTCTATTACAATTGGAATCACTCAGCATCTAACAAATATAATGTAATAGGCATATTGATAACATTTTCGCTTGTATCTTGTGGCAAATAAGTAAAATTAAATATAATTGAAGTCACTCCTGAGCATTAATAAATTCCTTTTTATGGCAATTGTGGTACACATACAACTGCAATCCTTAGTGAATACTGTGAAGCTGATGAGCTGTCAGTTCTATATATAATGTACTACCTATGCTGTTGAATTTACATTTACATAAAATACCCGTTATGCTCAGTCCCCAGGAGAACGTGCATTCCTTTCATCTGATAACAATGGCTCCTGCAACAGGACCTTGGCTTCCTGCTGATTCAGACAACGTAGAGATATCAGATAATATTATTATTGTTTCAGAAGACGGCCTGCATTTTATTGTATGAGAGAGGCAAGGCAGGCCGAGCAGGGCTGGTGTAGTAGGCAGATGCCTAGGGTGCCTCACAGGCAGAGAGAAGCCAGACGCTGTTCGTATCTGTAGCGTATTCGTGTATAGGAAGCGGACAGAAGTAGTCTGTATTTGGTGTCTAAAATGTGTCTTTATATAGAGGAAGCTTAGGAGAGTGTCTGCTCTATAGTATAAATGTGTATAGAGAGAAGCCAGTAGGGTGTCTGTTCTGTAGTGTGTCTGTGTATAGACAAAGCTCAGGAGTGCGTCGTTTCTGCAGTGTATATATATATATATGTATAGAGCGCGGCCAGTAGAGTGTCTGTTCTGTAGTGTGTCTGTATATATAGAAAGCTTAGTGTTTGCTTTATAGTATATATATGTGTATAGAGTGTGGCCAGTAGAGTGTCTGTTCTGTAGTATGTCTGTATATAGAGAAAGCTTAGTGTTTGCTTTATAGTATATATATGTGTATAGAGCGCGGCCAGTAGAGTGTCTGTTCTGTAGTGTGTCTGTATTTATAGAAAGCTTAGTGTTTGCTTTATAGTATATATATGTGTATGGAGCACGGCCAGTAGAGTGTCTGTTCTGTAGTATGTCTGTATATAGAGAAAGCTTAGTGTTTGCTTTATAGTATATATATGTGTATGGAGCGCGGCCAGTAGAGTGTCTGTTCTGTAGTGTGTCTGTATATATAGAAAGCTTAGTGTTTGCGTTATAGTATATATATATATGTATAGAGTGCGGCCAGTAGAGTGTCTGTTCTGTAGTATGTCTGTATATAGAGAAAGCTTAGTGTTTGCGTTATAGTATATATATGTGTATAGAGTGCGGCCAGTAGAGTGTCTGTTCTGTAATATGTCTGTATATAGAGAAAGCTTAGTGTTTGCGTTATAGTATATATATGTGTATAGAGTGCGGTGAGTAGAGTGTCTGTTCTGTAATATGTCTGTATATAGAGAAAGCTTAGTGTTTGCGTTATAGTATATATATATGTATAGAGTGCGGCCAGTAGAGTGTCTGTTCTGTAGTGTGTCTGTATATAGAGAAAGCTTAGTGTTTGCTTTATAGTATATATATATATATATATATATATATATATATATATATATGTATAGAGCGTGGCCAGTAGAGTGTCTGTTCTGTAGTATGTCTGTATATAGAGAAAGCTTAGTGCTTGCTTTATAGTATATATATGTGTATAGAGCGTGGCTAGTTGAGTGTCTGTTCTGTAGTATATCTGTAATAGAGAAAGCTTAGTGTTTGCTTTATAATATATATATGTGTATAGAACGTGGCTAGTAGAGTGTCTGTTCTGTAGTGTGTCTGTATATAGAGAAAGCTTAGTGTTTGCTTTATAATATATATATATGTGTATAGAACGTGGCTAGTAGAGTGTCTGTTCTGTAGTATGTCTGTATATAGAGAAAGCTTAGCGTTTGCGTTATAGTATATATATGTGTATAGAGTGTGGCCAGTAGAGTGTCTGTTCTGTAGTATGTCTGTATATAGAGAAAGCTTAGTGTTTGCGTTATAGTATATATATATGTATAGAGCGCGGCCAGTAGAGTGTCTATTCTGTAGTATGTCTGTAATAGAGAAAGCTTAGTGTTTGCTTTATAGTATATATATGTGTATAGAGTGTGGCCAGTAGAGTGTCTCTTCTGTAGTATATCTGTATATAGAGAAAGCTTAGCGTTTGCGTTATAGTATATATATGTGTATAGAGTGTGGCCAGTAGAGTGTCTATTCTGTAGTATGTCTGTAATAGAGAAAGCTTAGTGTTTGCTTTATAGTATATATATGTGTATAGAGTGTGGCCAGTAGAGTGTCTCTTCTGTAGTATATCTGTATATAGAGAAAGCTTAGCGTTTGCGTTATAGTATATATATGTGTATAGAGTGTGGCCAGTAGAGTGTCTGTTCTGTAGTATGTCTGTATATAGAGAAAGCTTAGTGTTTGCTTTATAGTATATATATGTGTATAGAGTGTGGCCAGTAGAGTGTCTCTTCTGTAGTATATCTGTATATAGAGAAAGCTTAGCGTTTGCGTTATAGTATATATATGTGTATAGAGTGTGGCCAGTAGAGTGTCTGTTCTCTAGTATGTCTGTATAAAGAGAAAGCTTAGTGTTTGCGTTATAGTATATATATGTGTATAGAGTGTGGCCAGTACAGTGTCTGTTCTGTAGTATGTCTGTATATAGAGAAAGCTTAGTGTTTGCTTTATAGTATATATATGTGTATAGAGTGTGGCCAGTAGAGTGTCTGTTCTGTAGTATGTCTGTATATATAGAAAGCTTAGTGTTTGCTTTATAGTATATATATGTGTATAGAGCGCGGCCAGTAGAGTGTCTGTTCTGTAGTATGTCTGTATATATAGAAAGCTTAGTGTTTGCTTTATAGTATATATATGTGTATTGAGTGCGGCCAGTAGAGTGTCTGTTCTGTAATATGTCTGTATATAGAGAAAGCTTAGTGTTTGCGTTATAGTATATATATATGTATAGAGTGCGGCCAGTAGAGTGTCTGTTCTGTAGTGTGTCTGTATATAGAGAAAGCTTAGTGTTTGCTTTATAGTATATATATGTGTATAGAGCGCGGCCAGTAGAGTGTCTGTTCTGTAGTATGTCTGTATATATAGAAAGCTTAGTGTTTGCTTTATAGTATATATATGTGTATAGAGTGCTGCCAGTAGAGTGTCTGTTCTGTAATATGTCTGTATATAGAGAAAGCTTAGTGTTTGCGTTATAGTATATATATATGTATAGAGTGCGGCCAGTAGAGTGTCTGTTCTGTAGTGTGTCTGTATATAGAGAAAGCTTAGTGTTTGCTTTATAGTATATATATGTGTATAGAGCGCGGCCAGTAGAGTGTCTGTTCTGTAGTGTGTCTGTATATAGAGAAAGCTTAGTGTTTGCTTTATAGTATATATATGTGTATAGAGCGCGGCCAGTAGAGTGTCTGTTCTGTAGTATGTCTGTATATAGAGAAAGCTTAGTGTTTGCTTTATAGTATATATATGTGTATAGAGCGTGGCCAGTAGAGTGTCTGTTCTGTAGTATGTCTGTATATATAGAAAGCTTAGTGTTTGCTTTATAGTATATATATGTGTATAGAGCGCGGCCAGTAGAGTGTCTGTTCTGTAGTGTGTCTGTATATAGAGAAAGCTTAGTGTTTGCTTTATAGTATATATATGTGTATGGAGCGCGGCCAGTAGAGTGTCTGTTCTGTAGTGTGTCTGTATATATAGAAAGCTTAGTGTTTGCTTTATAGTATATATATGTGTATGGAGCGCGGCCAGTAGAGTGTCTGTTCTGTAGTATGTCTGTATATAGAGAAAGCTTAGTGTTTGCTTTATAGTATATATATGTGTATGGAGCGCGGCCAGGAGAGTGTCTGTTCTGTAGTGTGTCTGTATATAGAGAAAGCTTAGTGTTTGCTTTATAGTATATATATGTGTATAGAGTGCGGCCAGTAGAGTGTCTGTTCTGTAGTGTGTCTGTATATATAGAAAGCTTAGTGTTTGCTTTATAGTATATATATGTGTATAGAGCGCGGCCAGTAGAGTGTCTGTTCTGTAGTGTGTCTGTATATATAGAAAGCTTAGTGTTTGCTTTATAGTATATATATGTGTATGGAGCGCGGCCAGTAGAGTGTCTGTTCTGTAGTGTGTCTGTATATATAGAAAGCTTAGTGTTTGCTTTATAGTATATATATGTGTATGGAGCGCGGCCAGTAGAGTGTCTGTTCTGTAGTATGTCTGTATATAGAGAAAGCTTAGTGTTTGCTTTATAGTATATATATGTGTATGGAGCGCGGCCAGGAGAGTGTCTGTTCTGTAGTATATCTGTAATAGAGAAAGCTTAGCGTTTGCTTTATAGTATATATATGTGTATGGAGCGCGGCCAGGAGAGTGTCTGTTCTGTAGTGTGTCTGTATATAGAGAAAGCTTAGTGTTTGCTTTATAGTATATATATGTGTATAGAGCGCGGCCAGTAGAGTGTCTGTTCTGTAGTGTGTCTGTATATATAGAAAGCTTAGTGTTTGCTTTATAGTATATATATATGTATAGAGTGCGGCCAGTAGAGTGTCTGTTCTGTAGTGTGTCTGTATATATAGAAAGCTTAGTGTTTGCTTTATAGTATATATATATGTATAGAGTGCGGCCAGTAGAGTGTCTGTTCTGTAGTGTGTCTGTATATATAGAAAGCTTAGTGTTTGCTTTATAGTATATATATGTGTATGGAGCGCGGCCAGTAGAGTGTCTGTTCTGTAGTGTGTCTGTATATATAGAAAGCTTAGTGTTTGCTTTATAGTATATATATGTGTATGGAGCGCGGCCAGTAGAGTGTCTGTTCTGTAGTATGTCTGTATATAGAGAAAGCTTAGTGTTTGCTTTATAGTATATATATGTGTATGGAGCGCGGCCAGGAGAGTGTCTGTTCTGTAGTATATCTGTAATAGAGAAAGCTTAGCGTTTGCTTTATAGTATATATATGTGTATGGAGCGCGGCCAGGAGAGTGTCTGTTCTGTAGTGTGTCTGTATATAGAGAAAGCTTAGTGTTTGCTTTATAGTATATATATGTGTATAGAGCGCGGCCAGTAGAGTGTCTGTTCTGTAGTGTGTCTGTATATATAGAAAGCTTAGTGTTTGCTTTATAGTATATATATATGTATAGAGTGCGGCCAGTAGAGTGTCTGTTCTGTAGTGTGTCTGTATATATAGAAAGCTTAGTGTTTGCTTTATAGTATATATATATGTATAGAGTGCGGCCAGTAGAGTGTCTGTTCTGTAGTGTGTCTGTATATATAGAAAGCTTAGTGTTTGCTTTATAGTATATATATATGTATAGAGTGCGGCCAGTAGAGTGTCTGTTCTGTAGTGTGTATTTATCTCTGAAAAGCAGGAAGTTTACACATATGGCATCATAAATAGAAAATATTGGGACATGCATATTCTGCAGTACTATTACCCACAATGCCCTCATCGGCTGATGCTCCATACAATATACATGTTGCTGCTTTACCTGTCACATAAAATCCCAATACCTGTGATTATGTCTCCTCTGATTTGCCGCCTCTCTCCGCTCCTGGGTGGTGAGTGAGTACTGATATATACAGCAAGCTGCGCTCAGAGCGCCGCATCGCAGCCTTTATTGTAAATATTCATGGCTATTTAACATTTGTCCTTATGCTCAGCGAGGCAGGAAATTATATTTGGATGTTAGAGGGGCGAAGAGAGCGTAAAATATAAACTGACTTGCGTGGAAACCTACATAATAATGGAATAATACATGCAATATTTAAATTTGTGTGTGTATATGTGTATATATATATATGTATATATATATATATATATATATATATATAAATATATATATATAAACAATCATTTAATATAAGGTGGACAAAAAAGTGATAGAAGCCTCCACCGTACATTATATATATATATATATATATATATATATATATATATATATATATATAGTATATCTGTGTTCACATATGAATGTCTAAAACAAGTAAAAAAAACTTTATTTACTGTACGGTGGAGGCGTCTATCTCTCATTTACCCACCATTTATTAAATGATTCTTGTGGTGAACTACCTACTCATAAGGTACACTACACAAGCTAGGAACCGGTCCCACGCTAATAAGAGGCAGTAACCGTAAAAAAGGCTGTACATGGGTAGGACTCCTAGCTTGTGTAAATAACATCCTGAGCTTTGTGCAAAGCTGTGTGATACAGCAGGCATTTGCTTAAAGGAAGCCACGTTTAAAATGGCAATGGATTGCAAGAGCGAAGCCTCTGTGGGCGCATTTGCATGTCCCTGCCCAGAATGCGGTATAATAACTGTATGTGTCGGAATTCTAAGCAGGAAACAAGTTTTTTAACACATGAACACAAATTTACTGTTTATTTACTATATATATAAATGAAGATTGAAGTAGCCGTGAATGTCCAGTAATCTTCATGAATAATCTGTTTAACAAGTCAAAAGCAATACTAATTAGGTTACCAGTGATATATATATATATATATATATATATATATATATATATATATATACTTACATATCTGTGTATGTGTGTGTGTGTATATATATATATATATATATATATATCATTACCTTAATTACTGATTGATTAGCCCCTGAGTGATTGGGTTCATTGTCTTGTGTGTAGTAGCGTGCCCAAAAATTGCTAGGCAAGCTGAGACCAAGGTGCCTGCATTCAAGACAATGGACCCAAATCTTGGTTTATGGATGGATCAGAAAGGCTGACTGACAGCTCAAAACGGCAAATTTCAATGTTTGTTTCCTGTAGAAAGTAATTTAAAAAAAAATAACATTCACTAATAAAGTACTTGTTAATTACCTATAGTTTTATATTATACCTTATTTGGAACCTCTGTTGTGTCACTTTTATGATAATATTTGAGCGTACTACACAGTAATATAATCATTTTGCCTATTTTTTAATGCACATGTTTTCTCTTTCAGCCTAAGCTGTTGGCCAAGGAGCTGTTGGATCTTGTAGCCTCCCACTTCAATCTGAAAGAAAAGGAATATTTCGGCATCTCCTTCACAGACGAAACGTAAGTAAATGGATCCATATAAACCAATTTCTGGGTTTACCTTTTTAATCATAAATATTAACAATAAAAGCCTATTTCTAATTAACCATTTCACGGGCAGAGGGGCTACTATATCTTTGCATTGCATTACTAGCCCATCTGTTCGTGAAAGGGTGAAAGGGCCACTACACTCCTATATTAAAAATGTAAAGTAATAAATCTTAAAAATTGGCAAAAAGTTTTTATAATATAAAAATGTAGCCAAGGCCAATTTATACTTTGTATAAGACATTATGCCACAAAGTTTCAAAAATGCCCCGTTTAGCGCTGATTCACGTAGCGCTGCTGCATGCAGGAAGGCATGTACAGCGCTAAAAGGGATATTACTGTATTTTTAATATATCCGTTCTTTTGTAATGTGTTAATATTATTTTTGCCTTTTTATAGCGCTATGGAATATGTTGGCGCGATACATATAACGGATAATAATTATAATATAGAACATATTCAGCAGAACAAATCTCGTTTTCAGAATCCACATAAAATGTTAGGCTTTTCCAAACATGAACTCCCTGTGTGCAACTTACTAAAATCCAAACAGAGTTTCCAGACGCCGCGGTTTGATGTGTAGAGCAGGCCCGCGACCTTTACCCATGAAAGGGTCTTGTGGTCGTGAAACGCTCCTGCGTGGCCTATAACCGCCACCTGTGTTAAATCTGCTTCCTTTCTGTGTAATGTTCCAGGGCCTGCGGCTGAATTTAATTGGGAACAGTTAGGTCTCAAGTCCGGAGTAATAGGATTCGTGTTTGGGAGAGTCTTAGGGAACACAAGCTGCTGCTAACATGAATTATTGTCCATAAAGATGGCGCCGCACTTAGCAGCTTCTCCCGGTGCGATGACATAGTGTTGACGCTTAGTGTTATGAGCCCAAGCCCTAAGCTCAGACTTTATTTAAGGCTCAGGATCACCTGCACAGGCTTAAAGGAACCAGTCTGGTGATTATCTGAGTTGTGTTGTGCTGAAAAACATAGCAACACCAGAGCTCAACTTAATAACTACATCAAGTCCGCCATGTTGGATCTCCTGTGATGTTCATTGGAGCTAACAAAATTCCTTCTTAAATCTGGCTGTCATGTGTCACCCTAGATCACCTTTCTATCCATGTTGTCACCACAAAATCAAGTTGTTTTTTATTCTTAAAGAGCAGGAAAAAACAGCCATACATTGTGTTATCCATTTCTTTCTAATGTGAATCGATGTTGGGAAATTCCATTTTGTTGCTGCTGCTTTTATATGCAAATGTAATGATCACGCATATTAATTAGCTGCGTTGATGTGCTAAATAGGATTACAGTCTGCTTGCCTGTCTCTTTCGATGTTCATTAATTACCCCCAAATGTTATCTGTCAGTTTTTCAAAAGATCACGTTGGAAATACAAGACATTTAAACTGCAGCTCAAGAAAATAATTACCCTTATTTGTCAAGTATGTACCATACCAACAATATTATCAGCTGGATAAGTCTTGAACAATGAACATTTTTGGGGAAAATCCATATTTTTCTGTCCACGAGTACATGAATCCATTTTGTGTTTGTTACATCACTTTCACAGAGCTGAATCATGACGGCATGTGTTTTAGAGAAAGGGGTGGTGAAGGAGGTAAGACTGAAATAGTCACAACACCCATTCCCTCTCACTGGCCCAGATGCAGACCCCTTGCATCATTCACTGCAACAATAGATCTCCAGAAATGTAAACAACCCTCTCACCACAAACAACTTTTACCAACGTATCATGGATCCCTCCAGGGTCCTGCAAAGACATTTTATTATTAAAAACAAGTAGTAGGACTGTTTTCTGCTTAATTCTGCTCTGAGTCAGGCTCCAGGCAGCAGTGACATAATTATATAAAATATCTTCTAAAACACTGAAATATGCATAGATTTTAAAAATTATAAAAGAACATTTCAGTTGTTTGATGATATAGAGCAGTATTGATAATTTCCATGTCCATTTAACTCCGTCCATCTCCGAGTGATTGCAAGCCGCAATGCATCTAACGAATTATATAATGTACAATTAATTACTTTACATTATTTGCCGCTTTGCTGCTCAGCCCTTTTCATTTGGAGATGAAATAAGGATTCAAATCAATAAACCCATTTCATCCTCAGGCTGCTATTAAAAGCTTCGCCAGCCCATGAACTAAACCGCCATAGCACAGAACCCTGGGCGCGCTCTGTAAGAATCACTCACTTGTTCCTTACCCTTTTCTAACCTTAAATATTCCCGTAAAGTAAAACAATAGGGTTTTATTTGCCTATTTAATAACTTATTAGCAATAATATTGTATTTGATATCAAAGTGTCTTTTAAAACTTACACTTTAACTTTAGTGTTGCAGACTCTAGCAGAGTATCTTCTCTCCACCCCAATTAGGTGTCCAAAGGGAACACGTAAAGGAACATTGTCACCCCAACAGGAAGTTGATTTCCTTTTAAAAAAAACGGCTACATAATCTACAGTTAATCGACTGTGTTGCTCCTGAATGCTAATAAGTGACTCAGTATACTAATATGCAGTTCAGAGTTCTTGATAAGGGTGGGAGAGGGGTCTAACTGCCAGATAACCTTGCAGCTCTTTATTTTGGCCACTAGAGACAGACAAGTAGACTGTAATACTAATTAGCACCTCAGAGCAGCTAATTAATATGCACAAGCTGCTCATTTGCGTATAAATACAGCAACAACATGTCATTTCTCAGGTCTGATTCACATTAGAAAAAAAAGGAAAACATAACATATAGCCAATTTTTACTACTATTTAAAAATAATCTAAAAAAAAACTTGATTTTGGGGTGACAGAATCCCTTTAAAGGCCCAATTTAAAGGATAATTAAAGCTGATAATGAACATTTTTAGAAACGCATACACTATAGTGGCTCATAGACCCCTGTGTAATAGGATTTATTTCTCGTATAATAATTCCCCTTAATATAGTAACAATATTTAACTGCTGTAAAACATAGCAAGAGAAGCTTGATCTTCAGATGAGCTTTATATTGGGTGCCAAGTGTACTTTTATACATTAACTTGAACATAAGAAGACGCCAAGTCACATGGGAACATAAATACAAATAACATAATTTATTATGATTGAGATTAAACCCCTCCAGCTAAAAACATTATATTAAGATGGTAGTTGATAGCAAGACCTGATGAATTAAATGCCTCTGATGGTTTGTATCACTCCGATTAGGGGGGTATTTATCCCGAGGCCTCCATCCGCTGCTGAGACTTAGAGGTTGTTGTATATCATAAACTATATCAGGACAATAATGCTCATTGCACGGAGGGGATGTTGTACCCTTGAAAGGTTGTAATGCTAATATTAAAAGCATTAAACTGTCACAGAGTATTTCAGGCAGTATTACTGCGCCGGGCGACCATTAGTAGCGTATTTTGAAATTACTAGTCAAAAGGCTATTAAGTTGTCAAGCATACAATTCTGGCTCAGTAATAGGCACAAGATATACCCCTTACTGGGAGGCTGCACATAATAATTCCCTGGATAACATGCAATGCAAGAAATGTACAACCTAACATCTCATGTGTTGGAGGCAAATCACAAGCCCCCCCAGACATTGTTGTGTAGCGAGCCCCCAACCCTTAGGTTCCTCTCATCAGATTATTGTAGATTATTAAAGATTGACATGTTGTGAAGCGTGGAATAAACGCAACGCATTAGGAGCTGTGTAAATTATGGCCATAAAATAATTTTGTTTAAAAATCTTCATTTTAGCAGACAGTGAAGTGTTATTATAAATGACAGCCGTAGTTTGAGAAACACTTCACATTATTTGAAGTATGTAATGTGACAAGCCATGAGTCATTACTGGGTTTGTGCCGTTGTTTCCAGCATTTTGATGAAGGAACACAATTACAGGCTTTAAATGCTTTTACAAATTTACTATATTATATTCACCAGTATTACAAAATGATACACCAAAAAGAATCAAAGAAAATAACAGACCTAGCTCCAACTGCTAGACAGTTCCTTAAGTAGCTGCTCTCATCCAGCTAAACCTGGATGGAGCAAAAACAAAACACAAACAATCCAATATTTAGTTTGCCATCTCTGGACTGTATCTTTTGGAAGTCACGGTTTTCACTCTCTGCTGCAGGATGCTCATCAGCTCCACGCTGCGGTATCTCTGTGTCTGTCTTAAGCTTCAAACACCAATATGGACACCCATCTCTGGGTGTCCCTTTCAACTGAAACAAGCTGTACACACTTCTGAGTCTTTTCGCAGCTCCAGTAACACTTCTCTGTGTTGCTCTTTTATAATAGACAGCATACACTTATGTGAGTCTGTCTTTTGCTCCATCAAACTTTGCACACAGTTTCTTTCACTACCTTTCCCAGATTGTAGGCCTCACACAAAGCCTATAGGCCTAAACACAGCCTGCCACACTACTACGCTACTACGGCCAACCCAATTCCCAGCTTAACTCTTTTGAAAGCTGTACTCAACTGGAGCTTATCAAACTGCTTCAGGAGTTAACTCTTTGACACCTCCTGGGGAATGAGAGCTTTGTAAAGTCTGTGGCTCATAAAACAGTTTGTATTAATCTGTCACAGTAACAAACAAGCAATATTAGAAGCTGTGTCATGGACATAACAATATTCTATATAGCAGATCTATTTGTGCCATTAGTGCTCCCATTTTAGATAGCTAGTGTGCCTATAGTCTGCGGGGTAAGTTTATCCTACTGGGGCTTACGCTCTATTCAGTGCTACTAGCCATTGCCATTTTGTAGCGACAGCTTTTCAACAATACTGAATACAAACATCATTGAATGGGTTTCTCCCACTCCCTTCAGTTTTCCAATAATGTTAGAAACAAAGGCAAATGATGAGACAATTAAAGAAAAACTGAAGACTTTCTTTATTTTGAAAACATAGTGCATGTTCTAAATGCAAGGTCGTCTTAACAGCATATATATATGGTGCAAAGACAGACTAGATGACACGGTTAAGTGCAAATTAGAATGCATTATATGCATTGAAGAAACTTTGTCTGCATCATTTGAAAGGTTATAAATCAATGTTCAAGTAATTGTATCAACTGAATTACAAGTATATATACCCTGATGTAACATCTTTTCTCTCTCTCCTTGACAGGGGACATTTGAATTGGCTGCAGTTGGACCGCAGAGTATTGGAACATGATTTCCCCAAAAAGTCTGGTCCAATTGTCCTGTACTTCTGTGTCAGGTATGTTCTTGTTGTCACTTTGCTTTATCCAATGATAATCTATTCCCAAATCTTATAAAATATCCCTAAAAGAAAACCTTAAATGTTGTACCCAGATGAGCACTGATTCGCTATAACGCTCTTCAATTCCCCGCTCTGTTCTAAACCTTGCAATAGCGTTATTTTTGCGCACCAAATCTCTGTCCAAGAGCTATGGTGATAGAATGCCCCATTTATTGCTGTTTGACATAATGCAATAATATTAATAATATCAGATTAGTAAAACATGGCAGCACGCATGAGAGAGAACAGGAAGAAAGGTGGAGGATCTAGAAGCTGAGTATCTGTTATTCTGTGAAAAATTTAACATAAATTATATATTTCAATTTTATTGAGGGAGGTAAAATTAATGAAGTAGTCAAATTAGTTACATGTATATGAAATAAAATAAAATTAACAGGGATATTATATGCCTAGTATAGTCATAGTGAAATCCAGAAACCTTCCATATCCCTTTAAACACATTTCTACTATGCCACTGCACATCACAGAAAAATATGCATTACCTTAAAATATATTGAGTTTGTAATCTATATACATATCAATAAGGTTTACCAATAATTGTCCTTCTTTATACCGTTATTTGGCCCTCGTTACTGTCCTTAGATATAAGGACCCAGACAGTCCCAGTGTGCCAAGCACTCAATATTCCACCCAGGGCAGCATTTCTTCATGACTGCCCTTGCACTTAACATTGGCAGGAAGTATTTGAGTGGCATTTGAGTTGATCCTTGTTGCAAGTAAAATGATGACTCCAGCATCATCTTGTGCTGTCTGACATTAATATTTTACAGAACCACTATATTTAAAATAAATTGCTCAGCATCTTGTTGAGTTATATTTCAAAGTGTCTTGAATTTCTCATCTACAGGACGAGGGAAAATAAGCTATATCATAATTGTCAGCTGTTTAAAGTGACAGCTTTTTGTAATAGTTGCTCGCAATGACAAAGCTAGGGAATGGAGGGCCTTGGTGCAAAAAAAATGTGGGACGCCCCTCCTGTACTTTGCTGTTATCCAGCCCTTGCTGTCTCATCTCTTCCCTGATGCACATCACCAGTATGCTGAACTGCTCCACATTGCCACCTCTTGGAGCTTCAGTGGAAATGCTCTTTTTTTATACATATACATACATATATGTATGTATGTATATATATATATATATATATATATATCACATATATAGTTGTGAGCATACGAGCCGTTGCTCACGCTTGCGGGCTCGCGCAGCTAGCCGTGGACCGCGCATAGCGCGGAATGCGGGCAAGGGCCTCAGTTGCTGGCATGGAGCGCCAAAGGCGCTCCTTGCCAGCAACTGCGACCCTCGCAAACTTTACGTCGCAACGCAAACAACACGACACACCAACTACGACCCTCACAAACTTTACCTCGCAACGCAAACAACATACGAGACACGTTAATAGACATTACGACCTCGCAACAATTGGACGCAACTCGCGAACATTACAAAATTCAAAACACAATAAATACACACAGCACATACATAAAAAGCTTACATACAGCAAGAGGGAGCATCCAGGACCTCAAAAATGCAACTTTCACCTTCATTTAACTCAAAATAAAAGAGTTTAGACACTAAAAAATTCTCTAAGCAAGAGAAAAAATGGCCGCCGAACAAAACGAAAACGAGGCTACAGCACTCTAAACACGCAAAACACCACAAGAAACACGCAAAACACCACAAGAAACTCGCAAAACACCACAAAAGACCTACGGATATTCCGTTAAGACGCATACCACACATTCCACGCCATTTTACGACAATGCAGAAGTACACGACTACGCTAACGGTTTGGTCTCGCGCACGCACAGTATTACACTGCACA
Organism: Discoglossus pictus; assembly: GCA_027410445.1. Lineage (NCBI taxonomy): Eukaryota > Metazoa > Chordata > Amphibia > Anura > Alytidae > Discoglossus > Discoglossus pictus. The sequence continues at coordinate 381,988,532 of CM050167.1, forward strand.
CATTCAGCACGCTTACACAGCAGCTCCACACCACTAATGCTGCAGCAACATCAAAACAGATTGACAGCTCTTCAACACAGTGCTTCAAAATACGTAAAGTATATTCATTTATTAATGTATTACATATTTCATTATTATACACCAAACAACATTTGCTACCTTACAATTTCATTGCCGTCATTTTTTGATGGGCAATTCGCTTGTGTATATATATATATATATATATATATATATATGTGTGTGTGTGTATATATATATATATATATATATATATATATATATATATATATATATACATGGACATGGACATATTTAAGTTAATAATGAAATCTGCACACAGGTTTTGGTAATTTTAGTTGTTTTGGTCCTTTAAGCCCTGGTGTGTCATTTTACAAATTCCACATTTATTTTGTTAAAGGCCCAATAGAGAGAATAATGTGTTATGATATGAATTTCAGTCTATTGTCACAAATCCCAAGTCGCGGAAGTCTTAATATCTTTGCTCATTTGTATTTTCATTCTTTTTTCTCCGGTTAAGTCACTAAAAGTTGCAGTCACTCCCAATCTCCTGTGACTACGACTCAGGAAGAGCATTGTACAGGCATCAAGAACCAAGTAAAATCATAAATATTGCCATAAAAAACCTCATTGATGTTGGGTTTTTCTGCACACAGCAGATCTATTATCTCAGCATCTGGTATTGTGGAGTTTTTGGATTTAATGAAAAGGTTTGGGAATTCTAAGGAAAACATTTGCAGTTGTGAAATCAGGAATTACATGTGTTGAATTATGTCCCGTTCTTCCAGTGTCCGGATATTGTGTTATGGGACTGCTGAGTCAGTAATGGTCATCGGAGGAGCTTAGAGGACCGGTGCAAGGAACTTAAGTGATCCCGATGGGAGCGGAGTTACACTCATTTACTTAACCCCTGTAGTGCCAGTTAGGACAGGAATGCATTGTAATAAATGCTGGGGAATTAAAAAAATACAGCATAAGCAATAAATTCTACCATTTAGTTACATGTAATTGGATAAATAGTGTATACCGTCGGTATATTTTGGATTTATGCTGCCCTAGGTCATTCAGATTGGTGCACCCCCCATGTCCCATGTGCAGCTCCTACTTTTCCCTTTTTATATATCAAATCATAAGTTAATTAGTGTATATATATAAAAATAAACATATATATATATATATATATATATATATATAAATATATATTTATATTTATATATATATATATATATATATATATATATATATATATATATATATATATATATATATATATATATATATACACACACACATACAGTGGTACCTTGGTTCACAACCTCCTCGGAACTCATCAGTTTTGATACTCAACCTGTGCGGATGAGCAAAAAACCTTGGTACTCATCGCAATACCTTGGTACTCATTGCATTTGCTAAACTAATTTACATTACTTTTTATGGGAGTTTGGTTTGGTACTCAACCTTTCTATCTGGAACAGATTATGGTTGAGAACCAAGGTACCACTATATATATATATATATATATATATATATATATATATATACACACTTACTTTTATGTACTTTTATTCCTACTTACCTCTATGTATTTTATTTTATTAAGAAGTGTTTATAAGCTCTGTTTTGATGGCTAAAATCAAACAAATAGTCTCTGTACGGGTCTGCCCACTGCAGTGTATACAGACACAGACTCTGTAGGGCTGGATATGCAGTGCAGTGTCCTAGCCTATTAGGCACCACATCTCAGCAGCATGTTGCGGAATGATTCTGAGAGATGGGCACTGATTGGTTAGTATATGACACTGCACACCTAGTACTACAGAGTCTGTGTCTTCATGAGTGGTAGAGGGCAGACCAAGCAGTAATATTTGTTTGATTTTAGCCAGTAAAAACAGAGCTTAATAAAATAAAGTAAATAAAAGTAAATAGATACACAGGGATATTATATACTTAGCAACATACAGGAACCTTCCATATCCCTTTAAACTTTAAGTTGGTGACGTATTTCACAAAACTGATGTTTTTTCCCAAGCTGCAGTGGCCCTTTAAGATAAAATAATATTACAACGGAGTCCCAAATCATTCCCCATTATTGATTTATTGTCCACTTTATGACCTGTTTATTTAACCCTAGTATCATGACCTAGGCGTTGGCTGAAATTCGCTGCTCTGAGGCCCATTCTTAAATTACAGAACGTCTTTCAGCAAAACAAAGTGAACACAACGTACTCCTGCAGACGTCTCAGGGGACACACTTGGAGTTATTTGTTTTATTATTTATTTTCTGCAGGTGCTGTGTAACTTGAATCTTGTCTGGAGTTAAAATGACCTTTTTGGCGAATATTGTTGGTGCACATTAGTATATATAGAAAAAAATCTTGTAACAGCAAATCAAATAAAAGATAAAATAATAAATATATTTCATACAAATAATTGTAAAAATAAATAGAATTTAGTGTGTCACGTGGATATCCTGTTAAAATTGCTCTGGATCTCAAAGGTGGTCCCGATTAGCACTGGATGGTAACCATCCGGATGAGACCCTGCACTACAGAAATTATATTAAATAGCCAAAAGGATTGCAAAGAATGAGACTGCTGAGATCACATCAGGACAGGGGAAGCCACACCTGGCTGTCAGAAGCAATCCGAGTGTCTGACACGGCAGAGGAAACGTTCAAGCAATATTTTATAGCAGTAACATGAGTTCATACAACAGGATATGGTGGATTGTGCTACTTTATACAGCATCAAGTAGAGGACGCCAAAGAAAGCAAAACACAGGAAAACACAGGAGAAAATCCTCAATTAGACCATGAAGAATGGGGTGGAACCAGGAGGCTGAAGGACTTAAATCAGGTCTAAGAGATATCTCCATCATACATGAGCATCACCCGTACACCCACATTCACTAAAAGGGGAATCAGTAGCATCGATGGTGATGGACAGTATCATTAGTGAATGTGTGAATAGACATCGCTTTCACTAGGTTATTAAACCGCAAGTTCCAGTTATAAAAATGGCCTAGTTTGCCAGTTACTCCTCAATATTAATGGAGACCGGAAGCTAGGTGAATATTCCCCTTTAAAGTACCACTGTACATACTTATATTATGCTTTGTAAGAACAACTTGACTTGAAGGACTCTGTGACCTCAACAGCAAGTTGGTTATATCTTAAAAAGCATTTTAAAACTGACTATACATTGTACAACCTGTCTTTCACTTAAGTAACTAATGGAAATTAACAATAGGATTAAATAGAAACGCAAGTCACAGTAGAATGAGTCTCCTCCCAGCGCCACACGCCAACAAGCATATTCTAGAGCAGTGACTCTCAATTTGTGAATTTGGGGATGGGCTGGTTACCATCCAATGCTCATGGGTGTCACTGTTAAACAAGGGATACTAATACCTATACCAAGGGATACTATACTTGTTGTGGTGAAGGGGCTTGTGTACTTCAGTGATGCCGTGTGCTATACCATATAGGGTCACCCAAGGTCATAGTAGAGAGGTTAGACAAATCATGGTCCATTGGAGAAGGAACTGCCAACCGACTCCAGTATCTTTGCCATGAAAATCTTATGCATAAGCACAGCCAGAGACATAGATAAATGTGCCGGGCATGCTGCAGTCCATAGGGTCGGTGACAACAATATATATATATATATATATATATATATATATATATATATATTCACTCTTTCTATATAAATATATTTATTTATTTATATGTATATATATATATATATATATATATTCTCGTATTTAACGGCGTATAACACGCACCGGCGTATAACACGCACCTCATTTTAAGAAGGAAATTTCAGGGGAAAAAACTTAAATTTCAAATAAAGAACTTTGAAGCAAAATAAGGGTAGCTCGGAACTTTTTTTGATTAATATTATTAACACTTATAAGGTAAATAACGTAAAATGACAGTAAAAGCAACTGTTTTAACAAAGAAACTTGGATATATGTTTTTACAAAAGTTTACTCAGAAATCGCTGCTATCTGGGAAACCAAGAAACTCCCCCCCATCCTCATCCTCCTTCCTCCACCCCCTCCTCAACCTCAACCCCCCTCCTCAACCTCCCTCCTCATCCTCAACCTCCCTCCTCATCCTCAACCCCCCATCCTCAACCCCCTCCTCAACCTCCATCCTCATCCTCAACCCCCCCATCCTCAACCCCCTCCTCAACCCCCCTCCTCATCCTCAACCTGGCTCCTCATCCTCAACCCCCTCCTCAACCTCCCTTCTCATCCCCCCTCCTCAACCTAAACCCCCCTAAATACCTCCCCCTCTCCCTTTCCCCTCATTTACCTGCTTCTGGTCTGGCATCCGCTCCTTCTTGAACCGGCGCGCATGTGACATCACATGCGCGCCACGCCATTAGCATATACCGGGTGCCGGCACCCGGTATATGCTAATGGCGTGACGTCACATGCGCGCCGGGTCAAGAAAGAGCAGAGGCCGGAGCTGAAGCAGGTAAGTGAGGGGAAAGGGAGAGGGGGAGGTATTTAGGGGGGTTTAGAATGAGAAGGGGGGTTCAGAATGAGGCGGGGGGGGGGTTTAGAATGAGGCGGGGGGGTTTAGAATGAGTTGGGGGGTTTAGAATGAGGAGGGGGGTTGAGGATGAGGGAAAGAGACACGGGGGGGGGGTTAGAGAGACACGGAGGGGTAGAGAGACACGGAGGGGGGTAGAGAGACACGGGGGGGATGCGGTATGTACTATGGGTCCTTAACATTATATCGGCGTATAACACGCACACATCATTTGCCCCCTATTTTCAGGGAGAAAAAGTGTGTGTTATACGCAGATAAATATGGTATATATATATATATATATATATATATATATATATATATATATATATATAACTAAAGGTAATGATATGTTTAAAGTGTTAAGCTTTCCTCGTCTCTCTTTGTCCATGAGGACCAGCCAGTAAGGTCTCACCAGTCCCAGGATGGCTGCTCTAGAGGTCCAATATAAAAGCCCCTAGGCAGTATAATATGGTACAAATAATAATACTAAACCTCATATGCAAACCCTGCTATAATGCTGCTCCTATGTACAGTTGGTGCCAATTAGCGAGAGATATTGGGAGTGCTGACTGCTGCCTCACTCTGCCCTTAATACTATGCCAAGGCAGAGCTGTGAAATCTCGTGCCATGGTGATAGGGAACAGTCTAATTTGCATGCTACAATCGTATACTATAAAACACGCTCCCATTTGCATTTTCCAGTCTCGTACACGTGCGCTCTTGAATCCGTGCCATTTGCTGCTTCACTGCCAGGTTTTCTTGGTTTTTCAGACAAGACCACAGGATTCGAAATCTGAATCCCAAGCGTTGGCCCCTTCTCAGCAACGGATCGCAGCAAAAGGCTTTCGATCTGAATGTAAAAATAAACACTGATTTTTTTTTAAATTATTATTTATTGTGTGTTGGTTCAATTAAAATTAGCCAAATGCTGAGTGTTGTGTTTTGTCAGAGGGCCAGTCTTGTAGAGCTTTTAACAAAGCCCTGGGATTTAGTAGTTTTAGATTTTTTTATAGACTAGGTATTTGCTGCTTCTTAATACTGATTCTTTCTGTAACTGTAGAAGATTTTTAATATTATTTAGAAATATTAGAATGTGGTTCATGTGTATGTGTCCAGGCGACGAGGTCAAGAGGAGGGAAAGCAATTCCTCTTTGGTTCCATGACCCACCAGGGACTTGGGTTGGAAAGTGCTCCATGGTGCACCGAGCACGAGTCCCTGGGTAATTTCATGGACGCTCCAACCACTTGTCCATTCTGTGGCTAGGAAGAGTCCGTGTATCATGTTTACTTTAGTTGCGCCAAACTTCAGCCCCTCATCCGCCTTCTCCCGCAGTTCTGGCTGCTTTTCCGCCCTCACATTTTTATTTTTGGGTCCCAGTGTACTGGAGCAACAGGGCCAGGGACCTCCTGGTCAACATGCTCCTAGTATTAGCCAAACTGGCTATTTATAAGATTCCGCTGCCATGTGAGACCATGTTCTGGGCATTGGGCACTCCCGGGCAGAGTACCACCTGGGAGGATGTGTGAGTTTACCTCCTATTTGGCTGTATATGGAGTACTTTGAATCTTTTCTCACTCTACGTGGAATTAGGAAAAGCATATAAACACTGGAAGCTACACCCTACAGCATCTCTTTAAAATGCTTTATACTCACTCTAATGCTACAAGTTATGGAAATTAAATTGCAAATAATATTCCACCTTACATTTTTCTGCTGAATCCATTAATCACAATGCTTTGCATACACATATTACCAGTTTTATCCAAAATAAATGGGCATGCTTTAGTGGACATTACTTGAAGGCACACCTGCTGATAAATTTATCCATGGAAATATGACCTGGGCCAAAGCCTGGCACAGGGGTGGAGCTACCAGTGGTGTAAGTTTTTTTTCTTTAGTGTAAGGCCCCCCAGGGGTCCTACTACCAGAGCCCAACTTCCCCTTCCACTGCCCCTGCCTGGGCCCCCTTGATCTCTGGCTGTAAACAGCGCCAGGCAGAAATTGGTTTGTACTTGTTTAAAAAAGAGCATTTCTATGGAAGTTCTAAGAATTTCACAGTGTGGAGCCGTTCAGCGTGCTGGGAATGTGTATCAGAGAAAAGGTTTGAGAGAGCAAGGGTAGATGACAAGTACTGAGAGGTATGTAGGGATGGATGCTAAGAGGGGTGGGAGCTGTGTGCGGGACTGGGTGCTATGTGAAGATGGCTGCTGTGAGGGACTAGCTGCTATGTAGAGATAGTGTGTATGTGTGTGTGTATATATATATATATATATATTTGCATGTCCCAGCTCAGCTTCCCAGAATGCAGTGTAATAACTGTTTTTCTCAGAATTCTGAGCTGGTAGCAGGTTTTTTAACTTGTTTTAGACATTCAAATGTGAACACAGATGTACTTTTTATTTACTGTACGGTGGAGGCTTCTATCGCTCTTTTGCCCACCATATTATAAATGATTGTTGTGGTGAACTACCTACTCATAAGGTCCACAACACAGGCTGAGATCCCACTCCATGCTGATGAAACAGCTGTACATGGATCGGATACTCAGCTTGTGTTTAATCCAATCTTGGCTTTGCATTAAAGCTGTGTAATACAGCATGCATAAGCTTAAAGGTAGACATGTTTGATAATGGCTATGGATTGAAGGGCGAGGCATTTGTCGGCACATTTGCATGTCCCAGCTCAGCTTCCCAGAATGCAGTGTAATAACTGTTTTTCTCGGAATTCTGGGCTGGAAGCAGGTTTTTTAACTTGTTTTAGACATTCAGATGTACTATGTATTTACTATATATATATATATATATATATATATATATATATATATATATATATAGTGTGGAGGGAGTGTGTCCTGGAGACAGCTATGGGAGTCGGGCCGCTATGGGAAGGAGTCTTATGGTGGGGAGCTGTTATGGAAAGCAGTCTTGGGGAGGGGAACTGAGAGAGTTGGTTCGGGGGTCCAGCGCATTTAACTTTTTATAACCCCCTTGGGGAAGCAATTTTTTTTCCACTAGGACCCTCCAGCCACCGGCCTAGGACATTAATCCAACTTAACAAAAAACACTTTTCTGAAAAGTGTTGATATTGCAACAAATTTGCTATTTGGGGAAACTGAAATGCAGAGACAGCCTCCTAATGGTTAACACAAAAGTGATTTGCATGTTTGGAATTAAAAGTAAAAGATCATCAAAAATGCAGACGAGCAATTATTTCTCAGCAACATCTGTTTCCCCTCGCACATGTCTAATTGTGCGCTGTTTGATGCCCGCCGCATTAACAGTCTGCCGAGTCGGGTATCTGCCTCTGATCAATACAACGGAGCAGTTGTGGGGCTGGTGCCTGGCCTGACCGTTGATTGGGGTTACAGGAGACTGTCTATTTTAAGGGATTTGGATGCCAAGCAACGTCACCCTCTGTAAATGTCAAGTTACACATGGTGTCAGCGCGCATTAATGCACGAGTTTTAAACATAAAAGCGCATGAAGATTTGTAGCTGTCAGCAGAATGACTTTATCTGAAGAGTGTTTTGTTCAGACAGCTTAGTTTATAAATTGCACATGTGTAGTACACAATTATTTACACAGCGGAAAGATACTATAAGCAGATGCAAACGTGCATTTATTGCTCACACTAAATCATGCATTGTTGTAAATGGTGATTTTTTTTTGTTTCATTTAAATGAATTAACAAAAATAATTATTTTGACTCTCCCTAATGTAATATTTAGATAAAATGTACACTTCGCTTACAAGAGGCCCACAGAGTAACAGTTTCTCACCTTCTGGAACCATCACAATTCTTCCTGTTTACTCCCCTGTGTGCTGCCATCTTGAACATTTGCATTTGTCTTCTTGTTAGAAGCAGAGAGTAGTGACATGCAGTGTGTGAGGCTGCAAAAAAACAGTAAAATTACAGGATTTTCTTTTTTAAAATAGAATATTGTTAGAAGAACAATGTGGAGATGTGTAAATGTTCCTTTTTTTTTTTTTACTTTCTATACCAGCGATGTGGTAATGATTTAAAATCCAGTCAGTTTACAGTTTTTGAATCATTTTGGGAGTGGCCTTAGCACACAAAATACAGTATTGCAGGTCACGGAGTTGCAAGATGGCAGCTTGCAGGGGAGTACACAGGAAGAGGAGATTTCAGAAGCTGAGAATGTGTTACTCTCTGGGCCTGTTAGAAGCAAGTGGGGTGTAAATTTTATATGAAAATTTATATTGGGGAGTTTTTAATTACTTAAATAAACCTAGTTAAAATACTTTTGGAAAACAAAGTATTGCTCAAAATTTCCCTTTAAATGATTAAACATGTTTCAGGCCTAGCACGGCATTTTTTCAGGGGCAGCAACCTGCTGGTGCTGGGCCATAAAACGGTGTGTGCATATGCAATAAAAGTATATCTCACACTTTCCGACAGCTGTGAAACTCCATATTCCATTGCTTGTAGTGCAGGAGCTATCCCAGCCCAGAATATGTGGACCAATAGGACTGGCTGTGCTGTGTTTATTAGAACTTTAATATGGAGATTCACAACGCCACACTGATTGATGGAAGAAGGCTGTGTTGTGTGCAGTTGAAACTACAATATGTAGTTTCACAGCTTCAATAGACATGAAAGGGAAGAGAGAGGCCAACATGGCAACACCTTAGATTGAAAATTACTAAAATGTAAAAAAAACATAGCAATATTTCATAACTCTATATCATTGGGTTAATTTAGGGTATTTTGCTGATTGCATCTTATACACTTACAGTGTCATGAATGTTTTAACACTATACGTTTGTGAAGAGGAGGGACCAGCTGGACCAGCCAATGAATGGATCCCATGTTAGATCCTCTTCTCAGATTTCTGTGTATTGGTGCTATGGATTCCCTGGAAGAGGAAGATAGTACATGACTCTATCCCAAGCACTGAATATGTGCACCTTATTTCCTCACTATGTCTCAAGCACACAGCAAGAAGTAGAGAAGAAGTATTAGGTAACCATAATGTTAGGATAGTGTTCTGCTCCCATTCCTCTGAGCTCATGAGCCAAAACTTTGTCTCCTGCAGAATGCTAATGTTCACTTTGCAACTGTCACTGTTGCCACGGCATCCTGCAACACCACAGCACTTCACCTCAGAATTCTCCCCCATCAAAGCGGTTGTCAAAAAGGTCCATTTAAGTATTTGTCTATTCTATGGACATATTATTTTGCAGTTTACAATAGATCTGTTTTAGATTTTAGTGAATATATCCCACAACACTAGCTAAAATTCATGAAAATTAATGAAAAGGGTTAACACCTACTGAGCACCACCGTAAATATTTATTTTTCTCTCCATAAAATGCCATTTTTTTCGTACAAACATTATCTGACATTATCCAACTATCAAATGCTTCTGTTTAATTATTCTTAACATAGGAAATTGTAACTTGCTGGCTGCTGATGACCTGTTTATTTTCCTTTCTAGTCTCCCCTTGGCCATTTGCCTCATGGATAAAATTTAATTAGCCACAATATTTTAATTACAAGTCCTTTGGGGAAAAACAGGTCAAATCATAAGTCTTCACTGTACTGGCTATATTTGCGGCAGACATAAATATGTACAATTTTTTACTGCGCCGATAGATGTTCAGACTGTTTTATTTTTTAAATGATGCTTAAGATAATTGCGCGGCTAAAATATAGCTTTAACTGATGGTATGTGTTTTATTTGGTTTTAAAAGAGCAGTTATGTTTTTAATTATTACTGTAATTGCAGTTCTTATTTAATTTTAGGATAATAATAAAAAAATAAATTATATTAAATATGATGTCAAGAATTGGAAGCACAATGGCCTGGAATAGATAAATAAAAAAATACAAATTGTGCCTGTGTGAATAGTTAAATATATTCTACTTATTTCTACTTGTAAATTTAAAATATGCAGTAATACCGAGTGTGCCTAATAGAAATTTGGTGTACAGATTAGATTTTCTGTAAGCAATGGTGGTAAATTTGCTATTGGTTGTATGGGGAGTACGAGAAAAGTGACATTTTCAGGTATAAGTTAACTGCAGCTTTTTGTTGTTGTTCTGTCCTTCAGTCGTGTCCAGCTCTCTGTGACCATATGGACTCAGCATGCCAGGCACATCTGTCTGTGAGTGGGTTGCCATTTCCTTCACCAGGGGACCATGATTTGTCTTACCTCTCTGCTATGACCTGCCCATCTTGGGTGACCTTACATGGTATAGCTCACAGCTTCATTAAGGTACACAAGCCCCTTCACCACAAAACAAGGTAGAGATCCAGAAGGGACAGCTTTTTAGTCCCTTGGTATTCAATCATATAGCATCATATATTAAAAGGTGCTGTTATTTGTATCATTCTTGATAGAAGACACTCCTGAAGAAGCCCTTTAGTGGGTGAAACATGTAGAGATATTAACACAGTGATTGCTACTACTGTGAATATGAGAGAATCAGATTACTAAAATAAAAACATATATTTTTAAAATGTTGTAAACATACCCTAAAGCTGCCCCCAAGTGCAGCCATATTCAACTGCTTGCTCCAACCTCTGCCAGTTGTTCTCCATACTCCACTGAGAACTGGCTGAGAACTCCAATGAAAAGGAGAACTGGCCGTGGAAATACACTAAAAGCATTCAATATGTTTGGCATGGAAGGTGGCTCCTGGGGCTCAACTGATCGCCTCTTGACCCACCGGAGCCTGGGGGCGTTTGATTGGCGATGGGCTGGCAGAGACGCGCAGCTTGGTGTCCAAGGCCACCATTTACTCATTCTGCGGACAACCCCCTGTGGTGATATTGTAACAAAGTTTCAAATATGTTTTTGGCACATGTAAAATTGTTGTATTAAAGCTTGAATGTAGATTTTTTTCATATGTAATAATAAAAAAAGCAGAATCATTGACATATTAAAGGTTTTGGAGAGTGTATGTTTGATTCTAAATTCTCTCAAATATATGTTAATTGTCACAGCGGCGGGTGGGGGAGGAGCAAAGGCAGGGGGTAGAAAGGGGCGTGGTCACCTACCTCATGGGTGTGTCACAAGGACAGTACGTAGGCCCGGGCGCGTGCCCACGGCGTGAGGTCACTGCCACTGGCCAGGCTCCTCCCCTTTGTTGTTGTTATTTTGTTATCATTGTTTACGATTCTTTAGCATGTAATAAACACTAGGGCCTGTTGTTCTCCCAACCTGTTTTCTCGCCTCATTACTACTTAAGTGGGTATCATAGTTTAGATATAAAGGAGAAGCACATATGGATCTCTCTGGGTCATGTCTTTAGTTCTTATATTTCTAGATTTAATTTCTATTTTCTGTTTCCGTAGAGAAAATGAAAAGACACCCTCCTTGCATAGGAAAAATAAATGATTAGGCTCAAAATCTAACTTTTACAGATGCAAAGCACATACATGTTCAGCTATCAGTGTATACAGAATATTAATGAATGTGAGTATTACCTCCCCTAACTGCCATGATGTTTCTCAGAGACATACTCAGTGGCTCATTTAATTAGCTTACAGACAAATAATGACTGCAGGGAAGTGAACTAAGATATAGCCAGAATGTGTATCCTATGAGCTATGAAAGTAGCAAGCAGGATTAGTGAATACTCTTCAAAGCGCAAGCACTTGGCATGGAGATAAATACAGATTAGATTTTGTAATTAATGTATAATTCAAAAATATACAGAACTGGTATGCTAAAAGAAATTATCTTAAGATGTAAAGGGTGTAAGACAAAAAAATCTCAGTATTTGTGAATAGAGATCTTACACATTTCTTTTTCAGTTTTAACAGTATGTTTACACATGTATGTATGATAAGCCATACATTCACAAATATAGTCAGCTACAAGTATGTGTATATATATATATATATATATATATATATATATATAATGTACGTTTGTGTTATAACTGTCTTTAACACTGCTGGGTCCCACTGAGGCTGGGAGGTGAACGAGTTGGGTCTTATAAAGGGCTCTCTAAACAATAATAAGGTAAAACCTGGTAAGAAATACCAGAAAACGTTTACTATACATTTAAACAATTACTCACTATTGTTTTTCAATGGTTTCCCAGGTTGAATAAGCTTTAGATCTCTCCAGCTCCTGAATGAAGTATTGTGGATGGAGTGGACCCTCCAGGAAGGAAGTATCATATTAAAAACCACTCTCTGAAACACACATTAGTAGCAGGGAGGTGCTAGCCATGTACAAACATACTTTCTAGACACCAACCACTATCATACTGCCATTGTGGTATGCCAGTTTATATAGGTCTCCATCCTGGGTGTCTCCACTCCAGACACAAGACTTCATTCAGGGGAGATCTAGAGTTTACATAGACTGGGAGAAAAATAGTAAATTATTTCTTATCAAGCCCTTATTAACTATTCTTAGGAAGCCCCTTTTATGGCCAATAAATTGTCCCTTTAATATCACCTCACAATATCATAATATGATAGCATGGTGGATATTGAGAGTTGACTGGATCTTGCACTTTATTGAATATTTTTGCTCCCTTTATTCACAGAAATCAATACATTATCAATAGTCTCCATTTAAAAAAACAATCATGGCGGCCGATTTCTTTACCACATCATTAATTTGAAGATCTTCAACAAAGATACTGCTCCTGCTGTTATAAAATATAGTATAAAATGCCCTTTTTACAGATTCCTGCTCAGTTTGATTACAAATTATTTTCTGACACTTGATAGAATCAACACAGCAATAAATGTTCAGTTCTAGTTGTGATACGATCGGTGAGGATTGACATGTATTGTGATCCAGAGCAGTTCACAGACCTGGTTTAAATCAGTTTTCCAAGTTCCTTTATCGCTCTGTGCCTGGGGCTTAGCACTGAACTTTTCACATATGTTTCCATGTTTCTACGAGATATAAATATATTTTCAGTTCAGCACAAAGCCAGGGAAATGGTGCATTTATTCCGACATTGGGTCTCTGTGTTTCTTGTGGTTCCAACTGGATTTATAAGGCTAAATTCTCAAGGTGTGGCAAGATATATACACAATTATTATATAGTCTTCACAGATCCATTAATATGAACAAGCAAGTTAACTTGGAATAATATTTCTCTGTAAGTGGCTGTATAAGGTCTACATAGTACGGACTATAGTATTCCCAGTAGTAACATATGGATGTGAGAGCTGGACCATAAAGAGGGCTCAGCGCCGTAGAATTGTGGTGTTGTAGAAAACTGCTTGGATTGTAAGAAGATCCAGTCAATCAATACTACAGGAAATAAAATAAAAACTGTTCACTGGAAGGTTTGATCATGAGGCTGAAGCTCAAATATTTGTCCATATCATGAGAAGACCGGATTTCCTAGAGAAGACACGGATGCCGGGAAAGATTGAAGGGACACAAAGAGGGGGCAACAGAGGAGATGGATAGATGAGGTCATTGAAGTAATGCTGCTGGGTAATCTACCATTTTGGTATCTGATGGCCAACTTCCTGATGTGGAAGAATTATTTGATTGCATAAGAAGTTTTTATTGGCGCAGTCGGAATATGGCAGCTACAACTATCTGGGCTCACAGGACAAGCCTTCATCGGAAAGTAACATTCAGCTGATAAAAGAAAATAGCTCCTGCAGTATTGGGAAATTGGGTATAAATGTAAAAAATCTGAAGGTTGCATTTCTTTTTTGATTTATAAAAACCATATGGACATTATAAAGTTCAGTAATACAAAGAGCCATATAGAAAAATATTCACCACTTTGGTTCTATAATGGTGCCCCAGTGTGGTCTAATTTTTTTAAATCAACATTTTTTTTCTCCGTAGTGTAGGGTTCCCTAAGTCTAATCAGGCCCACCCCCTCTTGTGGGCAGAAAGGGGGGGCAAAAAGGGGAGTTCATTGGTTGGTTGGCAATAACTATGCCCTTCCTGCCAGCGTATTTTCTCGCCTGGGCAGGAAATTCCGAATGATGTCACAAGCGCTGTCAAGTAAGTTGTGGGGACCATGGAAGCATTATATATATATATATATATATATATATATATATATATATATAATTAGATGTATGCCCCCTTCTGGATCTCTACCTTGTCGTGGTGATGAGTCTTGTGTACCTCAATGAAGCATCTCTACATGTTTCGCCCACTAAAAGGCTTCTTCAGGAGTGTCTTCCATCAACACCTATACAACAGAACCTTTTAATATATGATGCTTCATGATTGAATAACAAGAGACTAAAAATCTGCCCTTTTGGGATCGCTACCTTGTCATGGTGAAGGGGCTTGTGTACCTCAGTGAAGCTGTGAACTATAACATGTAGGGTCAACCAAGATGACCAGGTCATAGCAGTCCACTGGATCATAGTCCACTGGAGAAGGAACTAGCAACCCACTCCAGAATCTTTACCATGAAAACCTTATGGATTATCACAACCGGATACAAGATGTGCCTGGCGTGCTGCGGTCCATAGGGTCACGGTGCGACTGATTGACTAAACAACATTTTTTTTACACTGTGGCTCTCCATTTACTTGCTCCACCACTGAACTGTATCTCCATTTTCTGGATGATTTTTGAGGAATTTATAGGGGGTCGAGACAAAACACAACCGCAGTATCCAAATGTTTAGATCTTATTTGACCACAGTAGTGTAAATCTGTGTTCCTGTTTGTGGCGGCTCGTTTCCTAGTGTCAGATTATGGTGGAAGTGCAGTCAAAGCACATCTGTGAGTGTGTCATCATCACAACTCCTTCAGTCTCATGGGAGCTCCTTATCTCCTTGACTCCCGCTTTCTCGACACCGCCAGGAGACCCTGTAAGTCTGGAGTCTGTTCCCAGCAGATGATAATTGGGTCTGCGCTGGGACCTCCCTCATGTGCTGCGTCTGGATGTAACATAAATATACGCTATATAATTACACGCTTGTATCACACTGTACATGTCATGTGTAGGGCCACAATAATAGTAACACTCCATCTTTGTCCAGCACCTTATTACCAACACTAATTTATTCTAACCTGGGGAAAATAGCAATTTTCTTCAAATAAAATAACTGACCCTATGGACCGCAGCACATCCATAGCCTCTGCGCCCCCTTCTTTGTGTGCCTTCCATCTTTCCCAGCATTAGAGTCTTCTCTAGGGAAACCTGTCTTCTTATGGTATGGCCAAAGTATTAAGGTATACTTTGTAGTATCTAGTCAGTATTGCTTTGGACTTGAGAAAGTTACATTGTTCGAAAACTTGTCACTCTAAATAATTATATATATATATATATATACACCCTTCTGGATCGCTACCTTGTTGTGGTGAAGGGGCTTGTTACCTCAATGAAGCTGTGAGCTATACCATGCAGGGTCACCCAAAATGGGCAGGTCATAACCGAGAGGTCAGACAAATTGCGGCCCACTGGAGAAGGAGCTGGCAACTCACTCCAGTATCTTGGCCATGAAAACCTTATGGGTGAGCACAAGCAGACCTAAGAAGTGCCTGGCGTGCTGCAGTCCATACGGTCACAAAGAGTCAGACATGACTAAATAACTAAAACAAACAAACAAAAAAAAACAAACATATATATATATAATATATTTAGAGTGACAAGTTTTTGAGCGATGTAACTTTCTCAGGTCCAAAGCAATACTGACTAGATACTACAAAGTATACCTTAATATATATATATATATATATATATCTATATATACATACATACAGACATCAAAATAAATTATCAATATATACAGCAATACTCTTTATTACTCTGTATTATTGGACGTTCATGGCTACTCCAATGTTCAGAAAACCACACTGGCAGAGGGGTCTTCAATACAATGCGTAGCTGTCGCCTCTGTTGTTGAAGGAGTTAATATAAATACTATTTTGTGCTTTACATTTTTTGGGGGGAATATAAAAAAAATGAAGTACAATAAATAATTTCATTATTGTGTATTTTTAATAATTGTGTTTCTACAGAGCCTATTCTTGTTTTGTGTTTCTGTTTTTTTGTTCATTGATGTGGATTATGTTGTATATTTAGAAAAAAAAAAATCAAAATAATAATGTCTGTTTTGAGAAACCTTCTTGTGCAGGTTTAATGGCAGAAAACATAGAAAATACAACAGTGACCCCTAGTGTTCAATCAAACTAATGTTAAAAATGGCACGTACTATATTATAGTCTAATCTGTCTCATTGGTGATGGGCAACCTAGCAACGTAGGAAAAACCTCACGTTTGTGAAGCAACAACATTAGCAACTTTTAATCTTAATATCTGAAACAGTTTTTGAGTATTAAATGTTCCGTCTTGTATAACCTCAGCAGCTCCTGCTAGCTTGGAGCTTAAATCAATAATATATATATATATATATATATATATATATATATATATATATATATATATATATTGTATATATATTAAGTATATATATATATATATATATATATATATATATATATATAAAGTATATATATTAAGTATATATATATATATATATATATATATATTAAGTATATATATTAAGTATATATATTAAGTATATATATATATATATATATATATATATATATATATATATATATATATATATATATCAGACATACTGCATGCTCTAATGAGGTTCAGCATATGTTGGTGTGTTACAAGTTAAGATTATTATTGTTATTATCACATATTATAATTGTCAAACTGTGAGACGTCGTCACGCTTTGCGTTGTGCATACGACTTAGGCGATGAGCGCTGAAGGTGCTCATCGCCTGCGAGCCTCGATTAGCGAGGCGAGCAGTTGAGGCATTAAAACTCGCAGCACTTAGGCTCTTTACACAACTAAACCAGCGCTTTGCCCTCGTGCACACAGCCTAATTCTAATGGACAGTTGGCACATTGCTGACACTTTCTACTCAGGGCAGCAACGGTCCAACTGTACATTGTATGCTGCAGGAAAATAAAAACAGATTATTAGCTCTTCAGCCTATTGATTGCTGGATATATTAAGTAGAAATAGGTAAAGTATATAAATCAATTAAGTAACTAATTGATTATTATTTAAAAAACTATAGACATATGTATCTGTCTTTGTGATGAGCGCCAAAGGTGCTCAGAGGAGCAAACGTTCTCCCCTCCCGTGTCTCTTCCCCCTCCCCTGTGTCTCTCTCCCACCTCTCCCCTCCCCTGTGTCTCTTCCCCATGTCTCTTCTCCCCCTAACCCCTGTGTCTCTTCCCCCCACCTCTCCCCTCCCCTGTGTCTTCCCCCCTCCCCTGTGTGTCTTCCCCATCCTCCCCTTTGTCTCCCTCCCCTGTGTCTCCCCCACCCCTCCCCTGTGTCTCTTGCCCCCTCCCCTGTGTCTCTCTCCCACCTCTCCCCGCCCCTGTGTCTCTTCCCCCAAGTCTCTTCTCCCCCTCCCCCCTGTGTCTCTTCCCCCACCTCTCCCCTCCCCTGTGTCTCTTGCCCCATGTCTCTTCCCTCCTCCCCTGTTTCTCTCTCCTACCTCTCCCCTCCCCTGTGTCTCTTCCCCTGTGTCTCTTCTCCCCCTCACCCCTGTGTCTCTTCCCCCCACCTCTCCCCTCCCCTATGTCTCTTCCCCCTCCCCTGTTTCTCTTGCCCCGGGTCTCTTCCCCCTTCCCCTGTCTCTCTCCCACCTCTCCCCTCCCCTGTGTCTCTTCCCCCTCCCCTGTGTCTCTTGCCCTGTGTCTCTTCCTCCCTCCCCTGTGTCTCTCTCCCACCTCTCCCCTCCCCTGTGTCTCTTCCTCTCCCCTGTGTCTCTTCCCCCTCCCCTGTGTCTCTTCCCCCTCCCCTGTCTCTCTCCCACCTCTCCCCTCCCCTGTGTCTCTTCCCCCTCCCCTGTGTCTCTTGCCTTGTGTCTCTTCCCCCCTCCCCTGTTTCTCTCTCCTACCTCTCCCCTCCCCTGTGTCTCTCCCCCTGTGTCTCTTCTCCCCCTCACCCATGCGTCTCTTCCCCCCACCTCTCCCCTCCCCTGTATCTCTTCCCCCTCCCCTGTCTCTCTCCCACCTCTCCCCTCCCCTGTGTCTCTTCCCCCTCCCCTGTGTCTCTTGCCCCGTGTCTCTCCCCCCCTCCCCTGTGTCTCTCTCCCATCTCTCCCCTCCCCTGTGTCTCTTCTCCCCCTCACCCCTGTGTCTCTTCCCCCCACCTCTCCCCTGTGCGCGCTCATGGTTGCTGTTGCAGGTGCGAGTTGCACATGCGTGCGCACAGCTCTGTACGGACTCACATGGAGCGTTACACACCTACCAGAATTATCATAGTTGATGTGTATGTGTATATATAAATATGAATCCGATAGTGTGAGGTTTTAACCCCTGCATGCTCTGAGATACAGCATAGGCTCCATCTAGTCAACTCTCTGGCCCAATATCTCTCCCAGTGTCCCTTTAACATTTTCTTTCTTCATATACTTGAATATAATAATATCCGTTGGTGATAGAGTACCCCTAATTATCATAGTTACAATCTGTAGTTTCTCCAAATCATTTCTAATTTTAATGGATAGGTCTCATAAATAATTCAGATGCAATATTAATAGATAATTAGTAAATTACCCAGCATTGTTTATTATTCATAGTAATGTGGCTTTGGCAAACCCACAGATATCTTGAGTGGAAATACAGGAATATTCTGAGACAGTCTTCATACAAGTGTAGTATTGAAGACTACCTGAATATTTATATATCATCTCTTTAAATTATGTCTAAAAAAAATATTTTTATATAAATTATGCAAACGTTTCCTTGTTAAGAAAGTCTACTAAAGCACTTATTATACATGTGTGATTAATACTAAGTCGCTATTTATATTCTTTGTAAAAAAAATGAAGTGAATGTTCTCCACCACTTTTGTTAATGTTTATTGATTTTAATGTAAATTAAATAAGAAAACACAATTAAGAGTATCTACACGCGTCCTTGTTTATTCTATTTCTATTTTATTGCCCAGATCATATACAAATAGAGCAATAAAATAAAATTCCTTTTTCACATATGTAGCTGCCTGCAATGAACGAACCATTGTATACAGGTGTTAGGCGCCTGTCCTAGGCCGGTGTTAAAGGTCCACCCCACAACGAAAACATAAAATTGTCTAAAAACTTTGTTTGACTCTGAGCATAATTAGATAGGAAAAAACGTCATACAGCTAGTTTTTAATTAGAAATAAATCAAGTGTAATGCCTCTGCAGGACCCTGGAGGGATCCATGATACATTGGTAGAGGCTGGTGGGCATGTTCATTTCTGGTTGCATTTCCTGAAGCAAGGAGTTTGCTTCTGGACCAGTGAAAGGGAAGGGGTGTGGTGTCTATTTCAATCTTATCCAATTATGCTTACAAAGGCTCTCTATTCCCTCCTCCCCCACTCCTCCCTCCATAGCCAAAACATACCCTCATGAGGATGTGATGTAACAAACACAAAATGGATTCCTGTATAGAGTCTTTAAAAATAAAAAAAATTAATTTCCTCCCAAAAATGTTTTATATCTATGGCTTACACAGATGATAATATTGTTATTGGTACATATTCGACAAACAAGTGTCATTTTTCCGGAACTGCAGTGGTCCTTTAATAAAGATTTATTCGCTTGATCATTTTTTCAGACTTTAGATTCATATATATATATATACTAGTAATTTGCCCTTCATAATACAACAGTGTTGTATTGTATCTTCAGTTGTCTGTGCTGTCTCTCTGTACCCATCTCTTTGTGTGTCCTCTCTCTGTGCCCTTTCTCTCTCTCCTGTGCCATCTATGTGTCTCTCTGTGTGTCCTCTATCCCTCTCGGTGCTCTCTCTCCATGCCCTCTGTCTCTCTCTCTGTGCTGTCTCACTTTCTCTGTACCCCCTCTCTCTCTGTGCCCTTTCTCTCTCTATGCCCACTGTTTCTCTATGTGCGCTCTCTGTCTCTGTGCCCTCTGTCTCTCTCTCTCTGTGCTGTCTCACTTTCTCTGTACCCCCTCTCTCTCTGTGCCCTTTCTCTCTATATGCCCACTGTTTCTCTATGTGCGCTCTCTGTCTCTGTGCCCTCTGTCTCTCTCTGTACCCCCTCTCTCTCTGTTCCCCCCCTCTCTCTGTGTCCTTGCCCTCTGTCTCTCTCTGTGCCCTCTGTCTCTCTCCGTGCTGTCTCTCTCTCTGTGCCCTTTCTCGCTCTCTCTATGCTAACTGTCCCTCTATGTGCACTCTCTCTGTGCCATCTGCCTCTCTCTCTCTCTCTGTGTCTCTCTCTGAACCCCTCTCTCTCTGTTCCCTCCCTCTCTCTGTGCCCTCTATCTCTCTCCATTCCCTCTGTCTCTCCCTGTGCTGTCTCTCTCTGCCCTTTCTCTCTTTCTCTCTATGCCAACTGTCTCTCTATGTACACTCTCTCTGTGCCCTCTGTCTCTCTCTCTCTCTCTGTGTGTCTCTCTCTCTGTACCCCCCTCTCTCTGTGTCCTTCCTCTCTCTCTCTCTGACCTCTTTCTCTCTCTGTGCTGTCTCTCTCTCTCTGTACCCCCCTCTCTCTTCGGCCTAAATGTGAGGGGGAAAAATTATTTCCAGTGTAAGATTTCTCACAAAATATGCAATAGCTGTTTATAGTGTTATTAGTACTGAATCATTAGTGTCCCTATAATGTTCTCATCACCCTCTACAATCAGTTCATGTAAACATAAATACATCAGGATCTATGTGTGAGCGTGTGTGCTGTTTTGTTACATCTCTGTCTCACATTCAGCTTTCTTTTTCTTGCAGGTTCTACATTGAAAGTATATCTTACCTGAAGGACAATGCTACTATAGAACTGTTCTTTCTGAATGCCAAGTCCTGTATATACAAGGTAAGCCTCCTCCAGCGGTGTGATTCTGCCTAGGCCCATGAGGCCCAGGCCTAGGGGGCATCAAGCTGTCTGGGGATACAGTGCAGTAAACTCAAATCTCTTCACATAAGCACAGACATGTCTGTATTCTGCCTGTAACACATATATATTATGCTATGTTCAGTTGTCTGTTCTGTCTCTCTCTGTGCGCTCTCTCTCTCTCTGTGTGCCCTCTCTCCGTGCGCCTTTGGTGGTCTCCCTTCCTACTTTTCTATACAAGGTAAATGACTATAAGGGTCAGTAAACAGCCAAACAGCCAAAGGTTTATGTAGGTAATCAGATTACCCCTAGATTACACAGGGAAGACATGTGGATCTGAACTTCTGCCTATTCCATCCTCCCTCATCATCCAGCTCTCAGTATTTGATATAACATACACAAAATGGATTCCTGTCCTCATAAACAGAGATTAAAAAAATCTAATTTTCTCAATAAAAATGTATGTCTTACTGCTAATATTGTTAACGTGGTACATAACTGATACACAAGTACCTTTTTTCTTGAACTGCAGTGCTCTTTTACTTTAAATCCTTTAAATCCAGTTTGGAGTATTTGGCCTGATATGGTATCAGGTATATTGTAGTACAGAACATTATCCACTAGAGGGCAGCCTTTCTACATAATAGGAAAGTGATGCTAAACTGCGCTGAAATAAATTGTATATCCAGATTACATCACTAGGACCTCGGAGCCGGGCAGTGGACATTATTATGGACCGTTGTACTATATTGAAGAACTGCACTTGAAAAAAATACAGCCTTTAATGACCTTTTATATACAATTATGCTGCTGTGGAATCTACCATTTTGGTTCCAAATGATCAATTTCCTGTTGGGGAGGAGACTTTGCACAGGAAGCAAGTATCTGCTCCTTGGGAATGTCCAGTTAAAACTGCCAATGCTTGCAACAGAACATAGACTGAAGGTGTTTTTTTTTTATCTATTAATTGAAGTAGGGGTGTTGGAGGAGGATAGATGGAGATGTCAGGAGAATATGTTAGATAATTGGATCTGATTCAGATGGACACCACACTCACTCCCCATCACACGGCCCAAAAGTAGGTTGCTTACTTCATTAGATGCAAATGTAAATTTCCCTCCCACCAAAGTATCATGGATGCCTCCAGGGTGCAGCAGAGACATCAACATTTAGTGTTTCTATTTAAAAACTAGCTTGACGCCTTTTTCTCTGCTTAATTATGCTTTGCAGTTTTAAAGCTCATTTGCATATAACTACCCAGAATTCTTAGCATGATATTCTGAGTGTTTTAAGCCTCATTTGCATGTCACTACCCAGAATCCTCAGCACTGCTTGTTACTAAGTAAGCTAAGCCTCATTTGCATGATACAACCCAGAATCCTTAACAATGTTTTTTAAGCCTCAATTTTATGTCACTACCCAGAATCCTTTGCACTCTGTGTTTTTAAGCATCATTTGCATGCCTCTACCCAGAATCCTTAGAACTGACTTCCTGCAGGTTTCCTATGTAGTCGTTCTGAGAATGGCTTCCCTTTGTTATATCCAATTAGAGATCTCCAGGATCTATCCCGTTGTAAATTCTCCAGCACTGACAGGTGCAGTTGCCAGCAAGTAGCTGCTAGATGGCGCTGTAGATATTTTGCAGTGCAGCCGATATTTCACACAAGTTGTAACCTTATTACCCTAACCCTAACCCTCACCTTAACACTGAAAGTTTACTGAACCCTAACTCTGTGGTATGGGCACTAAAAATCGCCAACACCATCTAGCGATTCGTTTGCGGCACTGCTGGCGAATTTCAAGAGGGAAAGGACCGATCTCCATATATTGTTATCCCACTTCTACAACTATATCACAAAACAATATGAATATCTTGTTATTTAATTCATTTAAAGATATCATGTCCACATTGATATCATTTTGCAGACTATTTTTTTGCACAATGACTTCCTCAGGCACAAGGGATTGTGGTTGGAAATATGCAGATGAGCACATAATTCCACTAATGAGGGTTACCCACCGACAATTACAAATCTCTCTTCTTCAGCTCACTGAGTTACAATAAAGGGGTTTATACACGGGATGGGAACCAATTAGTGCATTACAACAGAACAGTCTCTTGGGTATGTCAGCCAGTCCTTCCCATTTTAAAGCACTCTATGCCCCATAGTTTAAATGCTGGGATTAATAATAATTAATTCATTAATTAAATACTTTTTAGAGTATTTAAAAAATATATATTTTAATTACCATCTAATATATTAATTACCATCAAATATATGAATTCTTGGTTAGTTCCTCTGTCTGTTATGGCTCAACTTCCAAGGCTTTTAACGGGATATGGAGGGTTTCTGGATTTTACTAGGTATATAATATACCTGTGCATCTATTAAATTCTAGGCACTTTATATTATTAAGAATTGCATATAAGCTTTGTTTTTACTGACCAAAATCAAATAGTACCTGCTTGGGTCTGCCCTCTGCAGCTTCTGAAGACACAGAC
Source organism: Discoglossus pictus (assembly GCA_027410445.1). NCBI lineage: Eukaryota > Metazoa > Chordata > Amphibia > Anura > Alytidae > Discoglossus > Discoglossus pictus. Next base: position 382,012,401 of record CM050167.1, read on the forward strand.
TCTGTAGTACTGAATGTCTCATACTAACCAATCAGTAACCATGTCCCAGCAACATTCTGAAGCATGTCCTGATAGGCTAGGACACTATACTGCACATATAGCCCTACAGAGTATGTGTCTGCATCCGCTGCAGTGGGCAGACCCAGACAGGGACTATTTGTTTGATTTTAGGAAAGAGCTTATCAGGACTTCTTAATAAAATGCATGAAAATAAATAGATACATAGGTATATTATATACATAGTAAGATCCAGGATCCTTTCATATACCTTTAATAAAATATTAGGCTACATTGTCATTTTAATAGGGCTGGTTCTTGAGATTTATAAAATGTCGACACAAAAATTCCCTAATCAGTCAGTCCTACTAATATGACCAAATTTAGGGCAGTTTGTTCCTATGGCTGTGAAAGACTAGGAGGTCAGCACTGACAGTTTATACTTACAAATATGCCATAGAATTGCTGCCTAGAGGAGATTAGCACAGACTGGACTCTATGGGCCTCATTCAATTGTGATTTGGCCAATTGAAAAGGGCTCTAAATAAGCACATAGCATATTTTTTTAAAGAAGTTTTTAGTTCGTGAAAACCTTGCTTTTGGATAGATGCTTACTAACTAAAAACTTCTTTAAACAAAATATGTTATGTGCTTATTTAGAGCCCTATTCAATTAGCCAAATTGCAATTGAATGAGGGCCTATGTGGTCAATTCCTGTTGGCTAAATATTATTGTCTTCGGCCATAATGCTGCTTGGAGCAGATAAACAGCTTCCTGATTCAAGTCTGCCAGTAAGCTGCATAAATACCAAGGCCCTCATTCAATTGCGGTTTGGCCAATTGAATAGGGCTCTAAATAAGCACATAACATATTTTTTTAAAGAAAAATCTTGAAAAACTATATGTTATGTGCTTATTTAGAGCCCTATTCAATTGGCCAAATCGCAATTGAATGAGGGCCCAACCATTTATATTATTTACCTGTGTCGTGTTCAGACAGGTACACAAATATATATTGAATAATCAGAGTATTGCAGTAAACAGTGATACCTTTTTTACCTCTCTTTATCAAGTCAAAAAGCAAAACTGATACTTTTTGACTAGATAAAGAGAGGATCGTCCCTCGAAAGCTCTTCGCTATAATATGAATGTTTGTCCAAAAAAAAAAGTTTTGCTATTCACTGCAATACTCTGATTATTCAACTGGATTATGGACACTCACGGCTACCTCAATCTTCATATATATCACATATATAGTTCTCAGCAATACAGGTTGTTGCTAATGCTTGCGGGCTCGCACAGCGAGCCCGCCGCAGTTGCTGGCAAGAAGCGCCAAAGGCGCTCATCCCTATGACCCCGTACGACTTTCGGACCGCATTTGCAGAGTTGGAGGCTCCCACGTCGGCTGCAATGAGCTCATTCATGAGGGTCCGCATTTGGGGAGGTGGAGGCTCTACGGCGCCTCACAAGCGGTTACAAACGCCCACAGAAGCGGGACTTTGGGGGGAAAAAACACGCAATGACTAAATACGGACTTACACAAAAAAATACAAGCTCGGGGACTTAGAAAAAAAAATTGCGGACTTACATAAAAATACGAGCCACAAAAGTATGACCTTAACGGCCGACCCGCGCACAGCAGAAAACATTAAAAAAACACAAAATACACACAAAAATTAAATAAAAACCTTACCCACAGCAAGGGGGACACCCAGGACGTCTGGAAGTCAGGTTACACCTCTATTTCACTCCAATTTAAAAAGTTTAGACACTCGGAAAATCCCCTAAGAGAGAGAAAAAATGGCCACCGAAAAAAACGAAAACGAGGCTACACGACCCCTAAAGCCGCAAAACACCGCCAAGCACATACGACTTTTACAAAAACCCGTACGAGGTACAACATACACCATTAGCAAGGACGCTAAATCATTCAAACACGCGTGCCACATACACATTCGCCGCCATTTTACAACACTAACTTACAGAATGTGGAAGTACCCAGCTTCACAAACGGCTTCCCCTCGTGCACGCAGCCTATTTACACTACAAACAGCACACATTGCTGACACTTACACCTCAGCTCAACAACACCGCAAATCGACATTGGATGCTGCAGGAACATCAAAACAGATTGTTAGCTCTTCAACACATTCCTTGCTGCATATATTAATTACAATTAGGTAAAGTATATTAATTTATTATTTCATTAATTAATTATCATTAAAAAATATATATACAGAAAACAAACAAAAAAACAGTATCGCAAAAAAACACAAAGACCTTCACCGTGCGCCTCACAAGGAGCGCCAACAGTGCTTATAGGACACAAAGTACACCAGGGGAGAGCCTTGTAATAAGCGCCAAAAGGAGATCAGTGCGGACCTTACAATAAGCGCAAAAGTACCTCTGATAACAAAAAATACACCAACCCTGAGGCTTGCATTGAGCGCCGAAGGATCTCAGACGACCAAAACACTTACTCTCTGTGGCAAACAGCATTACCTGCCTTACAATTGTATTGCTGTGATTTTTTGACGGGCAAGTCGCTGGAATATTCATAATAGACAGACAGATAGATATCCTGTGACTTTTTATTAAATTCCAAGTATAATCAATTTTCAGTTAAACCTATTAGTTCACCATTAATTAACAATAACAATATCTGTGCAAACAGCAGTAAAACAATTCTGTAGCCACAAAAAAAACAACTTAAAAGATTATTTACATCATTAATGCCACTGCTTTACCCCTGACCTCCTCTCTTATTGTCCTGAGCACCATTGAAAGCAAGTGGTGCTATAACATTATTCACGCCTTAACAAGATAGGCTAATCAGTGTTATCATTGTTGAAATCTTCCACTTCCTTTCAGTAGTTCTCAGGCGCGGTATTATATTTTCTGGTTAAAGATGTGCTTTACTGATGTTTGCACATGTATTAATAGTGAACTAAAAATAAAACATAATTACACTGGCCCTTTAAAGGATCATAGTGTACTCTGATATTTTAAACTCTAGATTAGGAAACTCTTCACCTATTTGTGAAGTTTGTAACAACATTAGCAGCTGTGAGTATAAAAGCAAGCGGCAGGCATGGAAACTGTGTGGGAGTGTTCTATTTTTTAAAATCTATAGAAGATTTGAAGGAGGGCGACGGAGGATTTATTGATTTATTGGTGGATTCAGATAAGATTTTAGTAATACATGTATAAATCTATTAACTGGGCATGCTCCTATGGTTTATCGCATGAGATAAACTCCTAAGAGTGGGGGGACTTTTTTGTATAATTTATTTTATTTTTGATATATTTTTTTATATTTTATTTTTTTATATTTATTTTTAATTGAGCTTGAAATACCTAACTTTCACTCTCAATTATTAACCATTTCCATTCAAAGTGTTTAATACCCTATTCAATTATATGTATTTATACGTGTTTCATGTTTGCACCTTTACTGTGTCACTGTAATATATACTGAGATGTTTTGAGGATATTGAGATAATTAGCTATCCCGGCCTTGACTTGAAGGTGTTCACTTGCTGGCTGTGGGATTTTTTAAATCTAGCGTATACCTTAAGTAGCCGTTAATTAAGTCGGAAGCATAAAAGAACAGTGCTCTGTTTGTCTTGCTCTGGGAATCAGCTTCGAGCGCTGCTGGGAGGGAACAGGAGGAATTTTATTAGGGGAGGAGGGGGACTTAATGTCATTGAACTCTGTCGGTTGGTTATCCATGGGAATTCTGTATCCGAAACCAGCTTTCTTAGAGAGCAATGGCCGCCCGGCACTTCTAAAAAAAGATTTGGGATTATCTGAGATAGCGAGGGTATAATGTTCATCAAAGACAGCTTCCCAAATATATCATTTTGCAGAGATTATTCAATAAAGAAGTGTGATATATCTGGCACTTTGATGAAGTTTTTACAAAGAATAAGCCAGGAAACTGTCTTGTTTATCAAAGTAAGTCTTCTGTCATAAGGAAATGTCTACAAGGAACATATTTTACCAGCTGGATTTGGTAAAACACTATCCAGATGTTTTTAATTTTTTTTACTGTGCTGTAAATTTTAGAATACATTGGTAAAACATGGGCTAAATAGCATGGTTGAGTTGTCCCTTAAATATGTCCTATATTTAAAATATACTCTTTTGAAGATGTACACTTAAAAATAGGCTAAAAGCTAATAGATTGTAAAAAATAACAATACAGCTTCTAGTTTATCACTTTGTACCTTTGTTTTTTTTGCTGATGAGCTTCTAAAAATAAATGGAGATTTTGAATGTAGAGGAAGTTTCTGTTTGCATAATGGGGATGTGGCAGCTAACACTGCCAATGCTTTCAGTGAGCCTAATGGAAAATTAATTAGTTTACAAGGACACACTTTCCTCAGAACGTAATACACAGAATCAGGTTCCGAAAAGTAATGTAAAGGTAGTGGAGTTTTTTTTTCCTGCTTTTTAAAAACATTTTGCCCGTTATCAAGCTTAATTATTCAAGATACAATCTACAGTGATCCTATAAAACAGGGTGGCTATGAAAAATATCAAATATCAGGGAACTGAAGGCTAGAAAAATACCTTGTTGTGTATTGGTTTCAAATACTAGGCCCAGAAGCCTAACTCCAAATATAACCACAAAACATTTTATAAATAAACACTAGTGTAATGACACTAGGCCCAGAAGCCTAACTCCAAATATAACCCCACAGCATTGTGCAAATAAACACAAATGTAATACCACTAGGCCCAAAAGCCTAACTCCAGATATAACCCCACAGCATTGTGCAAATAAACACAAATGTAATGACACTAGGCCCAAAAGCCTAACTCCAAATATAACCACAATACTTTTTATAAATAAACACTAGTGTAATGACACTAGGCCCAGAAGCCTAACTCCAAATATAACCCCACAGCATTGTGCAAATAAACACAAATGTAATACCACTAGGCCCAAAAGCCTAACTCCAGATATAACCCCACAGCATTGTGCAAATAAACACAAATGTAATGACACTAGGCCCAAAAGCCTAACTCCAAATATAACCACAATACTTTTTATAAATAAACACTAGTGTAATGACACTAGGCCCAAAAGCCTAACTCCAAATATAACCACAATACTTTTTATAAATAAACACTAGTGTAATGACACTAGGCCCAAAAGCCTAACTCCAAATATAACCACAATACTTTTTATAAATAAACACTAGTGTAATGACACTAGGCCCAAAAGCCTAACTCCAAATATAACCCCACAGCATTGTGCAAATAAACACAAATGTAATACCACTAGGCCCAAAAGCCTAACTCCAAATATAACCACAATACTTTTTATAAATAAACACTAGTGTAATGACACTAGGCCCAAAAGCCTAACTCCAAATATAACCACAAAACATTTTATAAATAAACACTAGTGTAATGACACTAGGCCCAAAAGCCTAACTCCAAATATAACCCCACAGCATTGTGCAAATAAACACTAGTGTAATGACACTAGGCCCAAAAGCCTAACTCCAAATATAACCACAAAACATTTTATAAATAAACACTAGTGTAATGACACTAGGCCCAGAAGCCTAACTCCAAATATAACCTCACAGCATTATGCAGATAAACACAAATATAATACCATATAGGCCCAAAAGCCTAACTCCAAATATAACCCCACAGCATTTTATAAATAAACACTAGTGTAATGACACTAGGCCCAGAAGCCTAACTCCAAATATAACCACAATACATTTTATAAATAAACACTAGTGTAATGACACTAGGCCCAAAAGCCTAACTCCAAATATAACTACAACACATTTTATAAATAAACACTAGTGTAATGACACTAGGCCCAAAAGCCTAACTCCAAATATAACTACAACACATTTTATAAATAAACACTAGTGTAATGACACTAGGCCCAGAAGCCTAACTCCAAATATAACCTCACAGCATTTTGCAGATAAACACAAATATAATACCACTAGGCCCAAAAGCCTAACTCCAAATATTACCACAAAACATTTTATAAATAAACACTAGTATAACCATATAGGCCCAAAAGCCTAACTCCTATCAAACATGTAATATTTATATACATCAGCTTCATTACATCTATCTATCACTGTTATATGTTTCCTGCTTTATTAAAATGTTACAGAACTAAATTTTTAATGAAATGCTCCTTGTCTTAGCTTTAAAGTTGCTTTCAGTCTCAGAGCCACAAGGTTTTTTGAAGTACAGCCACGAAAAAGGGAGATGTTTTGTACGCTTCATTAAGCGACATGGGCAAAATACAACCTGTCCTCCATAAACTTAAATGTGTTTATCTTTTGTTCACAGGAGTTAATAGATGTTGACAGCGATGTTGTTTTTGAACTAGCCGCATATATACTACAGGTAAGAACTTTTTTCAATCCTAATTATTTATTAAATATTTGTCTTGTTATTATTAAAGCTTTTTTTTTCTTTTAAACAATGCTTTCAGTGCACACTAAACTGATTCAGATGTTTAAATGTTCTTGAGGCTTTCCCCTTTTAGGAAAGGAGTAGTAAAATAGATATTACTGAGTCATGCTTGTCTGCTATTGAGACCTACATATTACAGTATGCCTTGTAAGTTTCTTCTTATTTTCAAGGAAGTATAAACCATTTTTGCTTTAATATATTTTTTCACACAAAAAACAAAGGTTATAATATTTAACTCATGAAATGTATGAAATAAATGTGTGTCTCGTGTCCCTTTAATATAGCTTATCAAGTGCTTGTAGGCTGTTCTTGATATTAGTTTATATTATTCCTTTGAATGTATATTTGTTTTAGTAAATTAATTATGGTGGAATTAGTTTTCTCCTCAAGCAGAACTGTGTATCTCCTCCTACCTGTGTCTATCAGGGGTGTGGCCAGCTCTTCCTGTGTGCAGGTCTAAAAATAAATTCAGATCAGTCTAGGTTCTGCTTCAGACCGAGCATGCTCAGTAAAGGGCTTGGGCCTGAGATGCATTGCCACTGGATGGGGCCTATGGGGCTGCTGCATGCATGTTACAATAGAGCCACTAACTCTGTGTAGGCAGTGGGTGCGGAGCTAATGATGTTGTGGGGCAGGGCCAACCCTGGTGCTTCTAAGCTCCATGATAGTTCAGCACACAGACAGAGCTGACCACATTCCTGACATGGGTAGGAGCAGAAAGGCAGCTCTGCTTGAGGAGAAAACAAACAGTTTTAAAGCAAAATGTTAACTTTTTTATTTTAAACAACATATTGTTTTTAACAGTCTATGTGCTGCAAACAAACTTATGAACTTTACTTGTGAGTGCACTACAGTGGTCCTTTAAGTGTTAAAAAGAAACAGCCACTTAGTGCTTGGGAATGAGTAGGCAGCTGAATTCAAGCCAAGGTGTAACCACATCAATCTCTTGCTCAGAAGCCACCAGCTGAGTCAGCCTTTAGTAGAAAGAAAGCCACGACTCACTGACAGGGACACCAACAGAGCCTTAATTCATACTGTAATATTAAAGATATATGTTATTATTTTGGTTTGCGGAGTAACATCCATTTTATCCGGATTAAAAATGTGTCTTATTTCATCTTCTCTTCATGTTGAAACCAACATTTTGTGTAAGATTGAGGTTCTGAGCCCCTGTGATGTTCTGAAAATGACACAGAATTGTTAAATTATCTGTAACCCGGTGCAAAAAAAAAAAAAAAAATAACAGGGGCAGCGGTATCTCCAGCTCTGTAGGCCAGGCCAGAACAGGAAATCATGAATGCAAGCTTACACAAGATGTCGGCATCAAAATGGACTTCAAGATGAATCATATATATTTATAACTTCTCCTACAGCAAGAAGTGAATATAAATAGTTCCTTATAATTTACTTGACGAATTTGATTGGTTGCTAAAATTTTTCCTTGAGTGATTGAGGTTGATAAACTTAACAGTTTAAGCATACATTACCTTCAAGGATCCTCTTTCTCAGCTAGTAGTATTATCTCTGGTTAATAATTAGCTCTAATGGAGGGGATGATAACCAGGAAGAGCATATCCAAATGGTTATAAGGACTCTGCCACTTTATTTTTATAAGTTATTCTTATAGAGCATAAAAAACTATCCATTTGATTCTAAAGCAAATCATTCCAGAGTTAATCAGTTATTTTCAGTTGTATTTTATGTAAATGAGCATCTCCCAAATACTTATTAGAGAAGCAGAGTATAATTCGAATTTACATTTTCTATCTCAGTGGGGTAAATGAATGCTCCCTAAGATTATCATGCAGCTAAATCCCCTCCACAACCCGTATTAAGAAAAAAAAAGCTGTAAATTGGCATATTGAACTGGACATTAGCATACAGGAGCTGCACATTCAATGCTGAATATCTCAGAAATGATTTCCTGTACGGAAAATGGCTTGTACAATGTAGAATCAGTTTTAATGCTCTTTCAGATGAAACCAACTTCCTGACTTTATTCTTATCTATAATAAATGGACATGCTTTTTACCTCTGCTATAAGATTGAATCATCTTAGAAATCTGCATATAAATCAGAACAATATAATATCCCGTATTTTTCGCCGTATAAGACACACTTTTTCTTCCCCAAAACTGGGGGGGGGGGGGGGCGGGGGGGTTGGAGTTGGTGCGTCTTATCCGACAAATACACATTTTGCCTGCATTAAAACTGCCCCTAACTTTGTGTGGTGCTTGCTCGCAGTCCTCTTTCTGCCCCTCTTGATCCTGCCCTTGGCCCCCTTTAGATCCCCACTCCCGTACCCCCCCATTGGTGCTTCCTACAGCACCAGCAACATGCCTCTGAACTGCATCTTGTCTGCCGGCGCATCTTAGTGACGTCACACACGCGACGCAAGGGAAGGCTGCAGTACAGGAGGAGTGCTGGTAGGCAGCGCTGCACGATGGGGTGAGCTCAAGATGGGCCAAGGGATGATCATGGATGGGCAGAGGGGAGAATTAAGAGAAGAAATGGGAGGATCAAGAGGGGCAGGGGGGATCAGGAGGGTCAGGGAGGGTCAAGAGCTCCTGGATGCTCCCAAATGCTTTAAATGTGTGTATATATATATATATATATATATATATATATATATATATTTGTGTGTGATGTAGGTGTGTATATGTGTGTGAAGTGTATTTGTGTTTGATTCAGAATATTTTTTTCTTGTCTTCCTCCTCTAAAAACTAGGTGCGTCTTATATGGCAAAAAATACAGTACATTAAATAAGTAGTATTGTATATTTGTTTTGATGCTAAAAGGACTTCCAGTGCATTTATGTACTTTTTTTGGTGAATTCCCTAATTGTATTGCACGTGTCTTTTACGCCATTGCTGTTTTTCTCCTAGAACGCCTTGAATATATTTTAAGCCCCCATGGACTTAACATATTTACTATTATACGGTTTCAATAGGAGTTAGGCTTCTGGGCCTTCACACATTTGCTGCTATTTCTTATCATTTCTGGTGGCAAGTTTGTTATTCACAAAAGCCTTTTCTGTATATTTTGAATTATTAACCATATACATAATATGTCTGAGGAAAACCTGCGGTGCTTTTCACTGTAATCTGTCTCATTTAAATATCGCTAAGTGACACAATACAGCTGAGGGAATATAAAGAAAGAGAAAGCTTCTAAAAAGGATCAAATGCAAAAAAGTAGATCCAGACAGAGGATCCTAGCAACCGTTTTGTTCCTTGGAAGTTACTGCTGGTACTTGGGAATATAAAGTAGAGATGAATAGTCTTCAGAAATGCAGGAATTTTCTGCATCATTAAATTAGAGGCAGCTCAGAGGTTGTGGCCTCCTCTGGGCTTCTAATTGTAAATGTTCGGAAGATGAGAGACATAAAAGATGGGCCTAGATACTTAGCGCTTTAATTGGTTGACTGGGCCTCTTTGTAGTAGCTTGGAGATGAATTGACCATAGAAGTGCAGTGTGTCTTTAAGTAAAGCTCTATTTGCCATGGGAACAAGTCTTAAGTCAGAGAATACCCTTGGCGGGATTTTGTGTTCCTCGCTTGATAATATGCAACCCTGTCTATATGGTAATGTCAGTTTTGTTGTATATATTTTGAAACAGACCTTGAAATGTGTTTTTTTTTTTAATTTCTGCTTTTAAGAAACAAAAAAGTGACTAAATGTGCATCTTGGTAAATAAGTAATAATTTGGAAAAAAGGTCAACACCATTATAGCAAAAACATGGATACTCTACTAATATATATATATATATATATATATATATATATATATATATATATATATTGTGGTGACCTACCTACTCATAAAGTCCACAACACAGGCTGAGATCCCGCTCCATGCTGATGATAGCCAGTAAGCTTGAAACAGCTGTACATGGATTGGATACTCAGCTTGTGTTTATTCCAACCTTGGCTTTGCATTAAAGCTGTGTAATACAGCATGCATAAGCTTAAAGGAAGCCATGTTTGATAATGGCTACGGAATGAAGAGCAAGGCATTTGTGGGCACATTAGCATGTCCCAGCTCAGCTTCCCAGAATTCAGTGTAATAACTGTTTTTCTCGGAATACTGAGCTGGAAGCAGGTTTTTAAACTTGTTTTAGACATTAAAATGTGAACACAGATGTACTATTTATTTACGATATATATATATATATATATATATATATACACATATATATATATATATATATATATATATATACACACATATACACATATATACACATACACACATATATATATAACTAGCGAATTGCCCGTCAAAAAATGACGGCAATGAAATTGTAAGGTAGCTAAATTAGTAAATGAATATAGTGTACCTATTTTGAAGCATTGTGATGAAGAGCTGGCAATCTGTGTTGATGTTGCTGCAGCATTAGTGGTGTGGAGCTGCTGTATAAGCATGCTGAATGTGTGCAGTGTAACACTGTGCGTGCGCGAGACCAAACCGTTAGCGTAGTCGTGTACTTCCGCATTGGTGTAAAATGGCGAGTAATGTGTGGTATAGGTCTGTATCGGAATATCCGTAGGTGTTTTGTGGTGTTTTGCGAGTTTCTTGTGGTGTTTTGCGAGTTTAGAGTGCTGTAGCCTCGTTTTCGTTTTGTTCGGCGGCCATTTTTTCTCTCGCTTCGTTTTTTTTTTAGTCTCTAAACTGTTTTATTTCGAGTAAAATCGAGGTGTAAGTTGCATTTTTGAGGTCCTGGGTGCTCCCTCTTGGTGTAGGTAAGTTTTTTATGTATGTGCTGTGTGTATGTATTGTGTTTTAAATGTTTGTATGTCGGCGTGTTGCGTCCGATGTTTGCGAGGTCGTAATGTGTGGTAACGTGTTTCGTACGTTGTTTGCGTGCCTCGTAAAATTTAGCGAGTGTCGTAATTTGTGTGTCGTGTTTTTTGAGTAGCAACGTGAATTTTGCGAGGGTTTGAGGCCCTTGCCCAGTGACCTCGCTAGCAACTGAGGCCCTCGCTTCGCGAGGGGCCTCAGTTGCTGACATGGAGCGCCTTCGGCGCTCCATGCCAGCAACTGAGACCCGTGCCCAGTGACCTCGCCAGCAACTGAGGCCCTCGCTTTGCGAGGGGCCTCAGTTGCTGGCATGGAGCGCCTTCGGCGCTCCATGCCAGCAACTGAGGCCCTTGCCCAGTGACCTCGCTACGCGAGGCCCGCGGCTCGCTGTGCGAGCCGCGGCCCTCGCTTCGCGAGGCCCGCGGCTCGCTATGCGAGGGCCGCGGCTCGCTTCGCGAGCCACGGCCCTCGCTTCGCGGGGGCCGCGGGCTCGCTATGCGAGCCCGCAAGCGTGAGCAACGACTCGTACGCTCACAACTATATATGTGATCTCACCACCTCTAACGCAGGCTTTGCAAAGTGTTACTGGCCCTTTAAAGGGCTCTAATAATAATGCCTGCTCCACCTATATTATTCATAACATATTCATAATGTCTGAAACACTTGTATAATTGTTTTGCAAGGCAGAAAATAACTCCTCATGGAAAACGGGATTATGTTATTTAGGAAATCCTACTTTTGAAGCTTTGTCAGTCAGTAGAGCCCGATGACATGTTGTTGTTCCTCTTCTTTAATAGACATAAGCTAGGGGATTTAATGGTATTGTCTCTTTAAGAGGTCTGGAACACCCTTATTTTGTTTTGCACATTAGAAAAATTAAAAATGAGTGTCATACAATGTAGAATAATAGCATTAAAGTGAGATGGGGAGGATTGACTTCACCTCTTATCACAGAGCCATAGGAATATATTGTGTGTTAACCAGGTTTCAATGTATTACCATAGATTTTGGACCAAATCAGTTTGTTTTTTTATGATATATAAACCTGGCTACATTATATTAGCCACTTTTTTCTAAAGTGGATCATTGCTGAGACAATCAGTATTATTTATGCTGCATTTGCATATAGATGAGCAGCTCCTGAATACTAATTAGCTGCTTTAATGTGTTAATTAGAATTACAGTCTGTTTGACTGTCCCTGTGGTGGCCAAAACAATGTTGTCATTCAGTGAGAAGCCCTCTTCCACCCTCACCAAGTACTCTGAGCCTCGAATTAGCATATTGAGTCTTTTTTTCCCATTGTTCAGTCGTTTCCAACTCTTTGTGGCCTCAGGGACCATAACACACCAGGCACATCTTTATGTCCATGCTCGTGCTGATCCACTTGGTTTTCATGGCAGAGATACTGGAGTGGGTTGTCATTTCCTTCTCCAGTGGGCTACAGCTTATAGCTCCTGGTATTCCTAGGTGGTCTCCCATCCAAGTACTGACCATGCCCAACCCTGCTCGGCTTCAGGGTGGTGTGACCTCTTTGTTCCCTGACTGGAATTGAACCCAGGTCACAGTGGTGAAAGCACCAAATCCTAACCCCTGGACCACCAGGGAATCCAGATTGAGCCTTACATTAGCTTAACAAATAATGCTGTATTGCTCAGGTCTTATTTACTGTTGAGAAAATAGACTAGTACAATGTATAGCCAGTTTATCATGATATTTAATATTAAACCAACTTCCTGTTGAGGTGATAATGTCCCTTTAAACAGAAACATTAGTGACTAGCTGGGAGGACTGGACCTTTAAACCATTTTGCAAATAATGTAATGGAGTGGAATGATAGAAAATAAAATATGTTTTTATTGCCTAAAATCATGCAAATTTGTCCTGCTTGGGTCTGCCCTTGGCAGCTCCTGAAGACACAGACTCTGTAGTACTGACTTTGCAGTGCCTCATACTAACCAATAGGTGACCATCTCTCAGCAACGTGCTGCTGAGAAATTGTCACTGATTGGCTAATTTAAAACACTGCACTTCAGAATTTGTGTCTTCATGAGCTGCAGACCCATGCACAGACTATTTGATTGATTTTAGACAGAGCTTATAAGCACTTCCTAATAAAATAAAGTACATACAAATAAATAGATACACATGTATATTATATTCCTAGTGAAATCCAGGAACCTTCCATGTCCCTTTAAATCCAGCTCTTGCAAATGCATGATAGATTTATTTTATTTTGTGATGCTCTTTTAAAATAAATCTAAAAATGTTACTTTATTTCCAATTTTAGTTTCATAGAGAAAAGCAAGTAAAATTTCTCAAACAAACATTTTCTTTTGGAACACACAGAAAAGACAACAAACAATCGCTTTCTTTTAAAGGGACGTCAGCCAATAAAAACAAATACTCCTCTCTATTGTGTTACTGTATAAAAAGAAAGGAAGTGGTGTCTGTACATAGTGTGTGAACTCAATGAAATGAGAGTAAAAACAAGCTCAGCGCCAGATATGTCCAAATAGGAGAACCCTAGTAGTGATGGAGCTACTGGTGATGCAGCAGGTGCCAAGCACCCTGGCTCACTAGCAGTGGGGTGGAAAAAAAACATCATTATTTTTATAGAAAGATGATCTAATCACATTAAGCATGATCTGACCACCTACATATATTTTTAGCTTTTTTTATTTAACCCTACCTTACCCTACCCTACCTAGAGAATTTGAAAAAGAGTGGATCCAAATTATTTTGCCCCAGGACCCTCCATTCACTTGCTCCTCCACTGACACCTGTCTTAGTTAATATATCTTATTTTCAGTTTCTGACAAAGAAACTCCATTTTTATAACAAAGTTATCATTATTATTCCTGCTGCTCATAAATAGAAACAAGAGCAATGATAAGTTTTTTTAAAAAAAAGTTATTTTTATAAAGCTCTAGAAACATTTAATTGGCACTCAAATTGGGGAAGTTATAATGGATTTCAGGTGCTAACGATCGTGCTCTAGGGACCCACCATGATGTAGGGGCTTAATGATAGTGTTCATTGGATCCATATGGAACCCCATGGTAATAGTATAATATGCCATGGGGATCAATAGGGACACCATTGTATAGGGTTAATGTTAGGTGCCATGGGGGTCCATAAGGACCCTCATGGTTATACTTAAAGACGCCAAAGGGACCCTGATGGGGTTAATCTGCGCCCCCCAAAATCACAACACCCACTGGGTGTTGAGGGGGATCCAAAGGGATACCAGGCTCAAAGGGGTTTACAGGCTACTGTAGTGTGTTAATGTTATATAGATATATTATTAATTTGTAGCGCCTGACCTTGCATGGGCATGGTATTATTTTCCAGAGTTTGTTGTTACATTATTGACATATTGCCACCATTGCCAGTTTGCCACCCAATATGGCGCCTGCATCGACTGACCTTACTGCACATACCTGACCACAATCACAATATGTAAAGGAGTGGATACACAGTGCTGCATTTGGGCTTTACCATGGCTCATCTCGGAACTAATTATAATACCAGTGATTCTTCCAACTCTTCCCAAATACTATTATGACAATTGTTTTGTGTTTGGCAAACCAATGAGGATGTTTATCCGTCATTATTGATTTCTATGCAGAGTGAATTTACTCCCTGTTGAGAATAAGTTACCGTGTGTGTTGGATTCAGTAGGTTGACTGCTGTATCCATGAAATAAAACTTACAAACATATCTATAAAGTAAAATAAATAAAACTAAAATAGTAGGCATAACCAGCCTGAAGATGATTGATAGGTTTAAGGCACATACGTATTTTTGACCTTTACACCATCTGCTTTGATATACATTTCTTTGATGTTGGTCAACTAATTGTTCATTTTTTTTCTTTTTTAGGAGGCGAAAGGAGATTTCTTAAGGTAAGATTATCGTCCTTAATGTATTACCAATCCTGTGTTGTAATAATGATGGATGGTAAGAAAATAAATGTGTTGTCCTTAGACATTGTGGCTTTGCACAGCCCAAATCTGCCATATATCTTATATTATTGGACCTGTCATATATGATGTTATCGGCTTGATTAATTAGGGAGTAGGTGGCCTAATTTATGAACTAAAAGATAATATCAAGGTTGATAATGTTTTTCCGTCATAGAAACAAACTGGTAAACAATGCCACTAATTACCAGGTTTAATTAACGTACATTCTTATTATCATTTTAATCAGTAATGGTCTATAGACCACTGCAGGGCATTTGAATGTCCTAGCCACCAGGGGTCACTCATGAGTCAATTAAAACAATTCTGAGAGTTCTGCTGACCTCTATTCAGTCTATTTGCTGAAAACATGTGTATGGTGGTATAATTAATTATTCATAGTCATTTATGCAATTGACAAATATATTAACTTGACTGTTTTATTGTGTTTATTATAAATTATTAAAAACAATTCCCTTGTTTAATGGTTAAAAGAAAAAATATGAATTTACAGACATTACTGTTAATATTTTTACAAGTATTATAACAAAAAATATGGTAAATCATTGTTTATGTCATGAAAATCACATAAAGAATATCAATATTTAAAGAAAAAAATGTCCTTTGTGGTTCTTGATAACTGTTCAAAAGCAGCCTTTCACGTATTATTCATGCATCTTAAGGAGACAGTCCTTTCCATTTTGAAATTCGGCACAAATTTTCCAGCAGTGGCAGCAGCAGTGCCACCCACCATACTCTAGACGGCACTGCCGAATTTTGGTGCCGATACTATAGGGTTAGGTAAACTTTTAGGGTTATAGTGAGGGTTAGGGTCAGTTTAAGGGTTAGGGTAACCTTCTAAGGTTACAACTTGTGTGAGTACTATTGAGTCTTCAGGAGCTTTAGAGGACAGACCCATACAAGGACTAATTGTCTGATTTTTAGGCAGAGCTTATAACCGCTTCTTAAAGGTATATGCAAGTAAGCTGGGTTAGGAATGCATCTGAAAAAATACCAAAATAAACATTTAAACCGTTACCCTGAAGTTTGGGAATTTCTTGCATTTGCAAACAGTTTTCTATCAATGTTGACGCCCCCTGAAAATCGAAGGAAAAATGAGCATAACTAATACATTGTATCTTTTTGGTCTGTGAATTGAGCTGCAGCTTCCCTTTAGATTTCTGTAATACCCAGAACAAGGTCTGTGTCCTGTTTACTGATTGTTTTATCTACATAACGTCCCAGGTGATACTTCTCCCAGCTCCAGTGATTTGCCCCTGTAATCCCCCCCAGCCCAGTGATTTACCCCATCACCTCCCCCACCCCCAGTGAATTATCCTGTGACCTCCCCCAGGCCCAGTGAATTGCCCCATCACCTACCAACAGCCCCAGTGAATTGCCCCATCACCTACCAACAGCCCCAGTGAATTGCCCCATCACCTACCCCAGCCCCAGTGAATTGCCCTCCAGTAGATAGATAGATCAGTGGATAGCTATATCTATATACGGATAGGTAGATAGATAGATAGATAGATAGATAGATAGATAGATAGATGAATAAGTAGATAGATGGATAGATAGATGGATGGATAGATAGATAGATGGATAGATAGATAGATGGATATCTAGATAGATGTGTATCTAGATAGATAGGTAGGAAGGTAGAGGGATAGATGGATATATAGATAGATAGACACCCTTATTATAGTCATTCAGAGGAGGTCTTGTCTGCACATACATGATAACAACATTTTTTTTTCCTAGAAAACAATTTTGTGTAATGTTTTAAATAAGTTTCATTCAAAAAGTCTTCCACTGTAAATATATGATATAAAAATGACTTAAGTTTCCCTTTAATTCATGTTAATGGCAGTTATATTCTTATTAAATTCTCACCTGGCATTAAATGAATCAAGTCGCACTAACTATAATCTACAAAGTAAATTTTACCTTTTTTCTTGAGGGATTTGCCCAGGCTTATTCCTTTCTTTTTTTCTTGAATCTCATATCATATTTCTCTGTGAAACCCTCAGATTCTGCTATTTATCTCAGTGCACATTTGCTTGTAAACTGATTCTACCCATGAGGTCTGGACACATGGCATCTGCAGACAATTTGATTTTATTTTGTAATTTTAGCAAGTTGTTGTTTCTATGTGTATCATTTATTTTCTTAAATAAAACCCTGTAGAAGCATATTTGGATTATGCTTTGCTCTTTAATCCAATACCATTTCAAACATGGCACCTTTTAAGCATATGCGTGCTGTATTACACAGCTTTAAGCAAAGCACAGGAGGGATTATGCACAAACCTACCCACAGTCAGCTGTTTCAAGGTTACTGCCTCTCATCAGGGCAGGGCCGATTCCTAGCTTGTGTAGTAGATTTTATCACAACAATCTGTTATCACACTGCATTCTGGGAACTTGGGCAGGGACATGCAAATGTGCCCAAAAAAGCTTTGCTTTTAATTCCAATACCATTTCAATCATTGCTTCTTTTAGGCATATGCCTGCTATTACACAGTTTTAAGCAAAGCCCAAGATGGATTAAACAGGCGCTTCTTCAATCATTCTGATTGACTCACCTGAGCACAGAAAAGATATCCTCAAATCCTGGCGTGTGTGGGGCTCTCCAGGACCGAACTTGCCCACCGCTGCTCCAATCTATTACCTTTACATGCAATTATATTGCTGTGGATGGCACCTTTTTGATTTTTGACAAAAGGGAGAAGGCTTTGAATGCAGAGGAAGTTTCCGGATCTATCCTGTTATGGTGTCGGGACAGGTCCGTCGCTTCAGTGCAGCCTCTAACCGCTAGATGGCGCTCTCTATATTTTGCAGCGCTGCGGATATGTGAGAGAAGCTCTAAGCTTATAATGTTAGCCTAACCCTTGAATTCACCCTCACCCTAACCCTAACAGTTTACCAAAGCCTTGACTCTATGACATGGCACCGGAATATCGGCAGCACCATCTAGCAGATGCTCACCGCCATTGCTGCTGCCTTATGCTGCGCTACCATAACAGGATAGGACCAAGTGTCCTTCTGCACAATGGAAATGTGGCATCTTAAGTCAACAGTGATTACAACAGACTAATGTAAAGCTCATTGGTTTACAAGAATACCCCCCCTTCCAAAAAAAGTAGCAATAAAATGGAACCATAAAATAAAGATTAAAAGTTAAAAACAAAAAAGTTGTGTATTTTTCAAAAAATTATCAAGGATAGTTATTCAGAATAACATATAGATAAATATGACCTTTATTGGTCCTTTAATACATAATATACATTATGCCTGTGCTCTGCCTTCCTTAGTACATTGCGTCCTCTCTGCGCGCTTTATCGTGCACCAGGTTGGTTGGCAGACCCTTCTTACTTATTGAAGTTAAATTGTTTCACACCATGAACATCTGTGCGCCAAAAATAAAAGAGAGAGCGCCAAAAATATTTTACTATCATTTTTGGCATAGTGCAAAAATCAGGACTTATTTTGTGGGGGCCGGTGCACACAGGTGCAGCATTCCCAGCGGCAATTTATCTCTTAAAGGACCATTGCACAATGAAACTAAATATGTGTTTGAAAACTTGAGTCTGACTAAGAGCATAATTAGGCAGGAAAAAAGTCATACAGATAGGTTGTTAATTATAAAATGACCCTGGAGGGATCCATGATACATTGGTGGATGTTGTGTGTATGTGAGAGGGGGGTTACATGATACAGGACCCTGGAGGGATCCATGATACATTGGTGGATGTTGTGTGTATGTGAGAGGGGGGTTACATGATACAGGACCCTGGAGGGATCCATGATACATTGGTGGATGTTGTGTGTATGTGAGAGGGGGGTTACATGATACAGGACCCTGGAGGGATCCATGATACATTGCTGCAAGTTGTGTGTATGTGAGAGGGGGGTTACATGATACAGGACCCTGGAGGGATCCATGATACATATGTGGAAGTTGTGTGTATGTGAGAGGGGGGTTACATGATACAGGACCCTGGAGGGATCCATGATACATTGCTGCAAGTTGTGTGTATGTGAGAGGGGGGTTACATGATACAGGACCCTGGAGGGATCCATGATAGATTGGTGGAAGTTGTGTATTTGTGAGAGGGGGGTTACATAATACAGGACCCTGGAGGGATCCATGATACGTTGCTGCAAGTTGTGTGTATGTGAGAGGGGGGTTACATGATACAGGACCCTGGAGGGATCCATGATAGATTGGTGGAAGTTGTGTGTATGTGCGAGGGGCGTTACATGATATAGGACCCTGGAGGGATCCATGATACATTGCTGCAAGTTGTGTGTATGTGAGAGGGGGGTTACATGATACAGGACCCTGGAGGGATCCATGATAGATTGGTGGAAGTTGTGTGTATGTGAAAGGGGGGTTACATGATACAGGACCCTGGAGGGATCCATGATACATTGGTGGATGTTGTGTGTATGTGAGAGGGGGGTTACATGATACAGGACCCTGGAGGGATCCATGATACATTGCTGCAAGTTATGCGTATGTGAGAGGGGGGTTACATGATACAGGACCCTGGAGGGATCCATGATACATTGCTGCAAGTTATGCGTATGTGAGAGGGGGGTTACATGATACAGGACCCTGGAGGGATCCATGATACATTGCTGCAAGTTATGCGTATGTGAGAGGGGGGTTACATGATACAGGACCCTGGAAGGATCCATGATATATTGCTGCAAGTTGTGTGTGTGAGAGGGGGGTTACATGATACAGGACCCTGGAGGGATCCATGATACATATGTGGAAGTTGTGTGTGTGAGAGGGGGGTTACATGATACAGGACACTGGAGGGATCCATGATACATTGCTGCAAGTTGTGTGTGTGTGAGAGGGGGGTTACATGAAACAGGACCCTGGAGGGATCCATGATACATTGGTGGAAGTTGTGTGTATGTGAGAGGGGGGTTACATGATACAGGACCCTGGAGGGATCCATGATACATTGCTGCAAGTTGTGTGTGTGAGAGGGGAGTTTACTCCCGGTACCCGGCTGTATTATTATCACGCAGATTGTATTCCTGTCAATGACGGACAAAGTTCTGCTTTTTTATTTTTTGTTTTGTTGAAATCAGCTCAGAACTTGCTGATCTGAAGCTGTGACTTCACATGTCATGGCATGATTTCCACGTGTGATGATCTCTGAATAGTAACATGCACTAAAAGGGTTAATCACTCAGTTCCTAAAAAAGAAAATTCCCCACTGCAGGGAAGCTGTTTTGAGGTTATTTCTTAAACATAGAAATGTATGTAATATAAAGTATGTGAGCAGATTTGATAGCTGAACATATTCTATGTATAGATATATAGATATCTGATCTGCATACCTGGAAACTTCTAGAATAAGATTACCCTAAGACCAGATACAATACATAATTTCACACACATGTGTATTCATATATATATATATATATATATATATATATATATATATATATATATATATATATATATTAGATAGATATACATAATCAGAGTACTGCAGTATATAGTGATACTGTTTATATTGGACAAACATATTCACACACCGAGCTTTCGAGAGATGCACCTCTTTTTAAAAATCCGAAGCAATACTGCCTTGCTTCTGACTTGATAAAGGGAGGTGCATCTCTCAAAAGCTCGTAATTTCAATGTAACATCAATATGTTTGTCCAATAAATAAATAGATAAATAGATAGATATGAAGAGTGAGCTAGCTGCGAGTGTCCAGTAATCTAACAGTATACAGATATACATTAGATTTGGACAGATAGATGGATAGATAGATAGATAGATAGATAGATAGATAGATAGATAGATAGATAGTTAGTTAGATAGATAGATAGATAGTTGGATAGATGGATGTATAGGTGGATGGATACATGCACTTGTAGGTGGATAGATAGATAGGTGGATAGATAGATAGATAGATAGGTAGATAGGTAGGTGGATAGATATGTAGATAGATAGTTGGATAGATGGATGGATAGGTAGATGGATACATGCACTTGTAGATGGATAGGTAGATGGATACATGCACTTGTAGATGGATAGATAGATAGGTGGATAGATAGATAGATAGATAGGTGGATAGATGTGTAGATAGATAGTTGGATAGATGGATGGATAGGTAGATAGATACATGCACTTGTAGATGGATAGGTAGATGGATACATGCACTTGTAGGTGGATAGATAGATAGGTGGATAAGTAGCTAGATGTATAGGTAGATGGATAGATAGATAGAAAGGTGGATGGATAGAAAGGTGGATGGATAGCTAGGTAGGTTCATGTATAGACGGATAGGGGGCTTGGGACAAGACTCAGTACAACCATATTCCCATTAACCCAATATTGAACAATCACGCCAGTTGCTATTCCTATTTTAAGACACCCTGTCCAAAAAAACCTCCATTAAATTCCCACCTATGTTTCCATGTATATGGACCAGTGCTTGCTCTGATACTGGAGTCATTTCACAGACAATTTGGGGCAGACCTTGTATACTACGCTATCACCTAATATTGCCCCTGACCTGATACATGACTCCCTTATGTCGTCCCTCTATGGTTATATCGGTGGCACCGGGTGCAGTCCGGATTCCAGTTAAACATTTTACTCTGGAGCATTGATCCTTTGCTGGGCAGGAAGGACGATTCCCATATGGGACATAGATCGGAAATGTTGTGCTCGCTTTCTCTGCTTCCTTATGATCAATAAATATATCAATGCAGGATGA
Source organism: Discoglossus pictus (assembly GCA_027410445.1). Taxonomy (NCBI): domain Eukaryota; kingdom Metazoa; phylum Chordata; class Amphibia; order Anura; family Alytidae; genus Discoglossus; species Discoglossus pictus. Next base: position 382,034,382 of record CM050167.1, read on the forward strand.
GTTATAATGTGAGGAAGGATGTGCTGTAAGTATTAGTAATAGGGACAGAGATGGAGAAATCCCCTGCTGCTTTCTGTACTAAGTGGCAGTTTTTATATTCCTTTTAAAGGGACCCTAACAATTTTTTTTTTCTTAAAGAACATTAAAAACTGGCTGTACATCATACTAGCTGTTTTCTCTACAGTTGTTTTTTTTTTGGGGGGAATGGTGATCTGGCCCCTGTATACAATGGTTGTTGTCAGTCATGTCCGACTCCTTTGAGCTGCAGTCGGTCAGAGTCACATATATAAGTATCTGGTTGTGCTTATCCATTAGCTTATCTTGGTAAAGATACTGGAGTGTGTTGCCAGTTCCTTCTTCTTCAGTAGACCACAATTTGTCTGACCCCTCTGCTATGACCTGCCTATCTTGGGGGACCCTACACAGCTTTATTAAGGCACTCAAGCCCCTTCACCACGACAAGGTAGCAATCCAGAAGGAGCAGTATACAATGCTGTTTTGGAAAGGACCACTGTAGCCCAGACCTAAAAGCTCTAGGTATGGGACCCGATTTTCTATTAAAAAGGTGCGCATTAGATTCAAATAAATACGTATATATTTATATATATAATAAGTAAAACCCTTTTACAGCTTCTCTGCTTGATTTTAAATGCTCTGCATGATGGTGCCGATTAGTGTCTATGAGTTCTGAGTCCCTGAACAGGGCCTAGAAATACTAGAGGTGTGTGCAATGTGAGATGTAGTGCGGTACGTTACTGCAGATATCACTATAGACATTTTTGGCTATAACTTTCCCTACCAGCGACTTCTCTACTCTCCCAGTAAGCCCTTGTGGAAGTGCAAGGGTTAAAACCCCGAGCATAGCAAAGTGAATTTAATATGCCCTAAATCTTTCTGTCACATCTCGTGCCATATGGGAAGGGGCTTTTTTCCCCTCAATGTTTCCCATAAGCACACACAGAAAAGCCTTTTAAGGAAAGCCGTGAGTGTGTTTAATAAGCAATGGAAAGAGATATCCTGTTTGTAGGATTAATTACTCTGCTGAAATGTGATATAATAAATTAGAGAGATTTCATCACGCCGCTCGTTACTGTAACAATATATGGAGCCCCACACAATGCCATGATTTGTGTCTGTGTAGATATATTAAAGGGATATGGAGGGTTCCTGGATGTTACTAGGTATATACTATCTCTGGGTATCTATTTCATTTTATGTACTTTATTTGATAAACAATTGCTTATAAGATGTGTTTTTACTACCTGCAGACACAGACTCTGTAGGACTAGTGTACTAGCCTATCAGGGACCATGTTCCAGCGGCATGTTGCAGAGAGATCTTAACTGATTGGTTTGTATGAGACACAGCACAGCAAGTACTACAGAATCTGTGTATTTGTGAGCTGCAGAGGGCAGACCCATATAGGGACTATTAGTATGAATGTAGGCAGTAAAAACAGAGCGTATAAGCACTTCCTAATAAAATAAAGTACATAAAAGTAAATACATACACAGTAACATCCAGAAAATGTCCAAATCCCTTTAAGTTATAAAAATAAAACATTTTCATAGAAATTTCTAAAAACTATGTTTAAGTATAGAATATTCCATTTTGTCTTTGTTTATCTGCTTCCTCTTAGCTCATTCATGAGGATTTTTTAATTTATAAGTAAAGTGAGGAGTGGAGAAATTAGGAATAATTGTCAGATAATTTGATTTTACCGAATTCAACCCTGTCCTCTTTGCCTCATTTTACTTGAATTTGACACCTGTCCCCTTTCCTGATTTTACTGAATTTGACTTGTGTCCCCTTTCCCTGATTTAACTGAATTTGACACAAATCCCCTTTTCTGATTTTACTGAGTTTGACACCTGTCCCCTTTCCCTAATTTTACTGAATTTGACACGTTCCCTTTCCATGATTTTACTGAATTTGACGCACGTCCCCTTTTCTGATTTTACTGAGCTTGACACCTGTCCCCTTTCCCTAATTTTACTGAATTTGACACGTTCCCTTTCCATGATTTTACTGAATTTGACGCACGTCCCCTTTTCTGATTTTACTGAATTTGACACCTGTCCCCTACCCCTGCACAATCTCAGAAGCCGTCAGCTTGCATCAGTATATGAAAATGCTCACGCACACAGCTTCCCCAAAGTGTCATGGATGCCTGTAGGGTCCGGAGCTCGATTATTTTTTTCTAATTTAAACTAGCTTCCCGGGCTAATTATGTCCTTAGTCTGACTGAAACTTTTCAAATGTAAGCTCTTGTTTCTTTGTTCAATGTTCTGCGGTTTACATTTTTTTAAAGAAGTCTTTAAAATTGCAGAGGGCTGCAGGGAAAGCCCTTCCTCTTTACTACATATGGCCCACTGTGAGTGACAAGAGAAGGTGGCTGTTTATGGGTACTGTACCAAAGTACTACTTGTGAAGGAAGTGGCAGCGACAAACTTTGTAGCAGGATTCAAGCATGCCTGTGATAAGCAGCAGGCCATCCTTTAGGTAAATAGAATGGGTAGGCTAGATAGACCTTTTGGTCTAAAACACTTATTGGTCATTTTCTATGCATAAACAGAGCAATGTTGCAGACCAGTTTGCCTTTCCCCCCAGACAGTGATTGGCTGGACAGTTAAGTTTTCCCTCCTGTATATATTTTATGTGATGTCAGAGGCTGCTTTTTGTCCAAGGAATAAAATCACATTTTCATTTAAAAAGTCAGATATTTGAGTATTTCAAGTGGAAAGTCCCTAGGTGCTGTTTCTCCTTGCCACGCCCACTCACTTGCAATGATTGTTTCTGTTTTCACTAATCCCGGAAGGGAAATTTGACCCGTTTTTTACGTCTGTTGACATAACAGAGGTTGCTTGGCTCTGGGCCTCTGTTTCTATGTTAACTTTATATTATAAGAAGACATGTTTGTGTAGAAAACAGAAGGAAAACACTTTTTAAGTGATATTATTATGAGGTTTTAAGTGCCGTGGAGCGTGGCGCAATTCATCATTCAAGTACTGTCATGATAAAGACACACAAAGGATTATGGGAAATAACAAAAACATATGCTTCATCTTATGTGTAGCAGGCCATCCTGCCAGTGAAAGGGTTAATATTCTGTAATTTTACTCACTTCTGTTATATGTGATTATATACACATCATTTCTGTAAGTTGAACATCATTGTGGCAGCTCTTTCAGTAGTTGGGAACTTGATTGGTGTTGTTTCTCCGTAACTCTATGGACCACAGCACGCCAGGTGCATCTCAGTCACTGCCCCTCTGAGCTCCATCAAGTTCATGCTCATTGCTTCAGTGACCTAATCTATACATCTTTGCTTCTGCCGTTCCCTTCTTCTTGTGTCTTCAATCTTTCATTGGCATCAGAGTCTTTTCTAGGGAATCTTGCCATCTCATGATATGGCCAAAATATTTGAGCTTCAGCCTCATGATCAAACCTTCTAGTGAACAGTTTGTCTTGATTTCCTGAAGTATTGATTTTTTGGATCTTCTTGTAGTCCAAGGGTCTCTAAGCAGTTTTCTCCAACACCACAATTCAAAAGCGTTAATTCTCCGGCGCTCAGACGTCTTTATGGTCCAGCTCTCACATCCGTATGTTACTACTGGGAATACCATAGGTCTAACTATGCAGATCTTTGTTGATAGTTTAATATCTTTACTTTGTTTGGATTGTTATATACATCCAAATTGCCAAATCAGATTAGGAAATAACTAATGCCTGCCCACTGTAAAACATAATTGCATGGAATAGTTAGTTCAAAGTCAGGACCTCTTTCTTATTAACTGTACTGCACCAGCTGAGTTATGAAGTTTTACCAAGAAATCAGTTGTTCTTAAGACTGGTCATATATTATATTAGTGATTTTTTTTAGAGATATTTAGCATTGTTTATGGGACATGGAAGGTTTCTGGATTTCACTAGGAATATAATATAGCTATGTATCTATTTACTGTTATTCACTTTATACAATTAAGAAGTATTTATAAGCTCTCTTTTTTGTTTTTCCTAAAATCATACAATTTGTCTCTAGCTCTGCCCTCTGTAGTTCATGAATACACAGACTGTGAAGTGCAATGACCTCTCTCAAGTAGCATGTTGCAGAATGTAGGTACGGATGCAAATACCCGATTTCTGAGTACTAAGTAACTGCTTTGATTTGGTAACTAGTCATGTTTGTCTGTCTCTTTGGGGGCAAAAACAATGTCCCCAAATGTTATCAAGCAGTTAGATCCCCCATCCTTATCAAGCACTCTGAACCTCAAACTAGCACGCTGAGATGCATATTTGCATATATATTTACTGCAGAGAAAACTGGATAATACAATGTAGACATTTTTTCATTCAACATTAGTAGAGTTGACAGTGTCCCTTTAAATAGTTTAATGGTTCTTTAACTATGTCTGGTATGTTTTAAGCAGTTTGCTCTCTCTGGAAAACAAACTTAGATAAGAAGCCACTTGAAAAAAAGTCTAAAAAATATCCGTGGTTAAAGGCAAGCCCATAATCTGATCAAATAACATTTCTGAAATAAATTCTGTTTTTTAAAGTATAATAAATTTCTGGAAATTTGTTTAACAGACATTTGTGTATCCTGTAAAACTAAAATAAAGTTATATTATGTTTGAGTGAGGGATGGGAGGTAAAGGCGGGCGGCAGCTGAGGTCTATACGGTGATGCAGCTGCTGTCATGCAGCGTGTGATTAACCGCAGTGACTGACTGCACTTGTCTAGCAGAGCACTTTGGAAGTCCCCATTGAAACCCGGACATTATTCTTTTATATGCTTGTCATGTTAAAGCAGCCTACAATAGCCAGATAAACCAGTTGCTTAACTCGTCGTCTTAATGCTTTCAGACGCCGGAAATGGCAAGACGCTGTCTGTAAGGCACTGTTTGTGGTTAAACAATGTTTTATTCTTAGTCAGCATATATACTGTATATATATATATATATATATATATATATATATATATATATATATATAAATTCATCGGGAAGAAGCACGGGCAGGTTACCCAAAGTATAAAGTAAAAGTGCCACTTTGAAATTTCTACATCTTATAAGTATTAATTATAATTATAAAGAAAAAAAAATGTTTCCTGGCTCAACAAACAACAAAACGCTATTGCCCATACATTTTGATCTTCTATGAAGCTGAGAGTTCAAAAAGTATGGAATGCTATGGATTTTCTCAGTGGCGGGGCTACTACTGGTGCAAAACACTGGGTCCCTCAACAGGGTAGGGCCCCCTGCTACTGGCAGTCAATGAGGATTCTTTATTTATTAGATCAGAGTGGCAGATACTGTAGTTACTTTATAGAATTGTGATCTAATAGGGTACCCCAGATTTTTGTGGTGGCAAAAACAATGTCCTCATATGTTACCAAGCATTAGATCCCCCACCCTTATCAAGATCTGATCATCTACATTTTATTTTTAGCTTTTTTATTGGAGAAGTTTCCAGGGAGGTCACAAATTATTTTGCACCGGGGCCCTCAATTCACCAGCTCCGCTACTAGATCTTCCTAGAACTGAGATAAACAAGTCCTTGAGGGCCACACAGAGGATGTATTTGAGGATATAAGTAAAAAGGTCACATGTATGCAGCGGGGAAATCCTCAAATCCTGGCCTGTGTGTGTTGCTCCCCCAGGACCAAAGTTGCTTTCCCCTATCCTAGAAGTGTGTGTTTAAAGAAGGTAGTGAGTGAGAACACAGATGAATTTAAAGCAAACCAAGTACAAGTTAGCCATAGTTACACTTCTAGGTGCCATAGAGTTAAAAAAGGACCCCTATGGTCATAGCAACAGGTGGCCCGGAGGCCATATGCGCCCATCCCGCACTTTCCATACCGGATGGGTGCATTTGGCCTCCGGGCCACCTGTTGCTATGACCATAGGGGGCCTTATGGAGCTCTATGGCGCCTAGAGGTGTAACAAAATATAGCAAAGGCATATCTATTCTCTGGAGGGGGAGACCCTCTTCAACAATATACAGTACATTATATCTCTATAAAAATACCAAACAATACCCAATTGTACTCCTAACTACTTCTCATCATTATCTATTCCTTTATTACCAATTCATTATTTTCCCACAGCAATTTTACCGTTGTGTTTTGTCTAAAATAAAAAACAGATTTACAGCTCTGCAAGGACCTTTTAAGGACTCAGTGGCCACATATAAGACCCTTCAAGTGAAACAGATTGCCCATCACTGCTGCAGAGGGAATGCATAATTACTAAATGGCTTTATAAATTCTAATGTTGAATAATCCCCATGAAGTTGAATTTAAACCCATAAACCAATGAAATATAAAGCACTTTGTACGCTCAGGGATAGCTCCAGCGAGGATTACCTGAATGTCATGTCCCAGCACGACTACAGTGTTATTAAGCAGCGAATACGGTATAAATACAATGGTTGCTTTTAGTATTCTTACCATGGATAAAACAGACAACATCACTTTGATTCCTGCAGGGCTTCATATAGACTTGTTTTGATCATGCTTATAATTTTACAGTAGCTGAACCTCACCATAAACAACTTGAGGAAAAAGTCATTTTTTTTATAGAAAGCGAGTGATCAGACCAAATTAATTTTACAAATGAAAAGGTACATATACTTGAACTTTTTCTAGTTGTAATATTCCTTTAAACAGCAATGTTTAAAGGAATTTATTCTACCTATTTATTTTTATGTACTTTATATAATTAAGACATGCTTATAAACTCTTGTTTTTGCTTCCTAAATCATAACATTTTGGAGCTGCCCTCTGTAGCTCATGAATACACAGACAGGGTTTTAAATTAGCCTGTCAGTGACCTCTTTCAAGTATCATGTTGCCACTGATTGATTACTATGATATGCTCTGTACTTAGAAGTACACTGTCTTTATAATCTGTGGAGAATCCAATTCGGAAGCATTACTAAAAGGTTAAGAAGAAAAAATAGAGCTTTTAAACACTTCTTAATAAAATAACGTACCCAAAAGTTGAGGTACACAGGTGTTTTCCTAGTGAAATCCAGAACCCTTCCATGTCCCTTTAAGGCACATTGCGTGTAGAATTTAAAGGGATATGTAAGTTTGCTGGTTTATGTATGCATCTGATAGAGTAGTGTATGCAACCATTTTTTGCATGAAAAAAATCCCCAAATAAACATTTAAACACTTACATTGAAATCAGCAAAATCTCTTGTAATTTCTGATAGTTGGAAATCAGGGTTAACACCCTCCAAACCCAGGCTAAATTAACATCAAATTTAAAATGATTTGTTTTGGCCAATCAGGTTAGCTGAAACTTTTGAATTAAATCTGGGTTCCTGTTAGTGGTGCAAAGCAGCCTGGGATATGTAGTCTATCACTGATATGTGCTATGTATGAAGGGTTCCTGTTTGTGCTGTAAAGCAGCCTGGGATATGTAGTGTATCACTGATATGTGCTATGTATGAAGATGCAAGGAGATTTGTTGCGCAAGCAACAGCAGGTAAATAGTGGGTAAATATTGCTTCCCTGATGCTGCATGCTGATTGGGGGCATCATATTTGAATCTCTAAAACAAGTTAAAAAACGTGTTTCCTGCTCAGAATTCAGAGAAATACAGTTATTACACTGCACTCTTGGAAGCTGAGCAGGGACAATGAGCCCACAAATTCCTTGTTCTTCAATCCATAGCCCACTGTAAACATGGCTTTCTTTAAGCTTATGCCTGCTGTATTAAACGTCTTTTATGCAAAGCCAAGGTTGGATTATACACAAGCTGAGAATCCTATCCACGTTCAGCTGTTTCAAAGTTACTGGCTATCATCAGCATGGAGCGGGATCTCAGCCTGTGTTGTGGAAATTATGAGTAGTTAGTTCATCACAACAATCATTTATAATATGGTGGGCAAAAGAGCGATAGAAGCCTCCACCGTACAGTAGTACAGTAAATAAAAAGTACATCTGTGTTCACATCTGAATGTCTAAAGCAAGTTAACAAAACTAATATAATCTTATTTAAATATTTAATATACTGTTATCATGTGGTTGAAACGCGCGCTGGTAGTTAATACCGTAGCAAGATTTGTCTTTAGTAAATTTGGAGAACTTTGATTTTCCTGGTATGCCGCACATAACACACAATAACACGCCTTAACATGCCGATTAAACACCCCGTTGATGATAATTCGCTACGACCCGCATATGACTTCCTGTTACCACAGAACAAACCTTTAGTAAATTGCACAATGACCAGAGATGCTGGATCACTGCAGGCTATCGCACCAAGTTTCTGCAGGCTATTGTACCATCGTACCCTCCAGTGTTTGCTTCTGTCCTGTTTTTGTGTCAGTTCTGTTCTGTGTTGTGTATTTGTCTCTGTTGTTATATTTTAGCGTATTTCAGTCCTGTGTGTGTATCTCTTATTTATGTGTTTTTCTATCTGTATACAGTATTTGTTGCTCGTTTTCGCGTCCTCTTTGATACTGACATTTTTTGTGTGACCTCTTTTTTACTTAGCTGCCAAACTTATGATAGGATATTTTTGTGCTGAGTTTCCATAACACAAGCAACATGACAAGTTGGCGATTTTGGTGCCAGAGCCATGGAAGTATTTGTGCAAAGCCAAGTGTTCAGCTTATGTTATTTAGTTTTATACTGAGCTCTGTATCACAACTGATTTTTTTTCTTTTTTATATACAACTAATCATTTACCCGTCATAAATGACCGGATAATATATATTTCCCCCCCCCCCCCACCCCCTTCCCCTGTATCTCTTTCCCCCCTCTCGCTCCCCTATGTCTCTTTCCTCCTCCTTTCCACCTCTGTCTCTTTCCTCCCCCTCTCCCTCCCCTGTGTCTCTTCCCCCTGTGTCTCTTCCTCCCTCCCGCACCTGTGTCTCTTTCCCCCCTCCCTCCCGTGTCTTTTCCCCCCTCTTCCTCCCATGTGACTCTTCCCCCTTCTCCCTCCCATGTGACTCTTCCCCCTTCTCCCTCCCATGTGACTCTTCCCCCTTCTCCCTCCCCTGTGTCTTTTCCCCCCTCTCCCTCCCCTGTGTCTTTTCCCCCCCTCTCCCTCCCATGTGTCTCTTCCGCCACTCTCCCTCCTCTCTGTCTCTTCCCCTATCTTCCCCCTCTCCCTTCCCTGTGCTTCTACAATATATAGCCAGCTTTAATGCTCATTAAAATGAAATGAACTCCCTGTTGGGGTGGTAGAGTTCCATTTAAGAATGTGGCACATGCTGAGATGAAGAATGTTTGCAACAATAACTGCAAGCCCTGTCCTGCAGAAACTTCCTTTGCATTCAAAGGAAGGAAGTATAATGGATGCCTCAAAATGTATTTATAATTAAAAACTAACTTTGTTAAATTTTCCATCCCTAATTATGCTTATTTTTTTTCTCCAAAACATTATATACTTCCCCGGCCTAATAGTCTTGACACAGTCCACCTAGGCAGCAGCCAATGAAATGTCCAAACAAAGCGGGGAAACACAATGCGAGAGCTGGTGAGGCGCGGGCGAGAGATGAAAGGGGTATCCGCATGTGAGCAATTTAGAAGGATTTACAAGCAGAGAAAGCACACGGCTCACTTGTTTCCAAGAAGAAGGTTTCACATTGAGTAAACATTAGAGCGGATCTGGCTGTGCAGATGTTTAAGTGGTTGGGCATTCACCTGCTTTTTGGGCAGGTGCCATCTCTCAACAAACATTTTTACCAAAGAATGAAATCATTCATACCTCACACTCGTTTATTTCATGCATCTATAGGGGCCTGATAGTCTGGAAAGAACACATTGTGATGTAAAACAGACAAATACATGTATTTTTATTCAGAACTGGAATCTTGCAAATGGCAGAGAAATAGTACCTCACTATTAAATCATATAAGACAATAACCATTTTTAACTGCATTTCAGGGGGAAAAAAAGCCACAATCATGGAAAAGTGTAATGTTACATGTGTTTTTATATATGCAATTAAAACAACGTTGAAAACATTATTTTCTTTGTTGCATTTGAGTAAGATTATTTGGAAATGTGTCCCATTCTGTTTGTCAGCCCAAAAACAAGTCGATTCTTAAAGAGCATGAAAAACTGGCTATATGTTGTGTGCTAACGTGTATCAATCATGTGAATATGCAATTGTGCGACTCAGGCATATTATTTATATGCTTGTCTGTCTTTGTATTGGTCAGAAAAGAGCTGCAATGTTATATGGCAGTTAATCCCTCCCTTTTCAAGTACTCTGAGCCGTAAATCAATTTGAAATATTTCAGAAATTATTTCCAGAACATCTTCTAGTGAAATGTATAGCCGGTTTCACTGTTCTTTAAAATTAAATCAACTTCCTGTTGAAGTGACAAAGTCCCTTTAAAAATGCTTTTAGAGCACGATATACTGATTCATACGTTTAACTGATCTGGGTTCTTGTCTATAGATGAGACTTAGATATTTACTGTAGTAAGATTGTAACATAGTAATTGAGGTAAAAAAAGATAATATTTTTATATTTAAGTAATATATTTATATTTAATATTTTTATATTTTATTTTAATTTATAATATATTTAAGACGTTTGTTGAAATGCATGATAAAATACTGCGTTCCATGTCCCTTTAATAAAATGGATGTATAATATGTATCTATGTATGTATATGTATATTCCTTTTAAAAAAAACGTATCTGTTCTATTATCTAGCCGCATAGAGTGTGAACGCTGCGCCAGAGCCCACCCATAAAAAATATTCTCCCATCCGATGTGGCGCAACTAGATGGCGATGAATCAACAGTGAGGCCATCGCTATGTTTGGCGCGGGCACTCTCATAGCTCAAGGCCTCTTCTATCGTCGCACCATATGCGCCACGTCGGAGGGGGGAATATTGTTTTGCCTGCACTACCTCTTTTTCACCACTTGCGCTGTGGCGCAATGTTCAACCGCAGCGTTCACACTCTGTTCGGCTAGATAATAGAACAGAACCAAAAAATAATAATTAACATTATTTACACCTCAGATCCCCTTCCCCTCAGTTACCAAGTATTCTGAGATAAAAGCTTATGGAGCCACACTTTAGCATAAAGGAATTGCACAAACAATGCTGAATACCTCAGAAATATGTTGTTGTTGTTGTTGTTGGGTTACAGAGACCCCTTAATTACAGCTACAAGAGACTGAAAGAGGTCTTGGAAGAAACCCTTAGGAACTGGACTTAGTATATTTGGGAATTATTGTTTAATATTAGTCCTATGTTTTTATCCTCTTCTATAAACATTGTAGGAGCTGCCATCTTTTGCGCGTTGGCACAAATTTTACATATGTAATTACACAGTAATGGAGGTTGAACAAGAGACTTTTAGCGAATCATGCACAGCCTACTTAACCAGCACGCGCAATGCGCAGGCAACTGCACAGCACCCAATGGACTCAATGCCTGTGGACCTTATCAGTAATTAATACAAATGTTTATTAACAAAAGATTAAAATCTATTTTGTGCATGGATAGGGAATTCTGACTGAAAATTCAAAATGGCAAACTTTATTGTTCTTTTACAGTAGGAAACTGCAATGGATAAAGTACTGGCTATTATTGTTTTAAATTAATCAATTTTTGGAACCTCAGAAAAGTATAGTATATGCTGTATTAGTGCAGTTTCTTGTTTTAGATTTAACTGATACTTTACATTATAAAACAAAAATGAAGTAGACAAAAAGATGGAAGACTTTATATTAATCCCTGTTGGGTAGAAAAAAAACAAAAAAGCAGGTTCTCTGCAATGATAAAAGGACGAGCTGAGATTCTACATAACAGCATCAAAAGCATGAGATACATTGGTGTATTTCATGTTTTTATTGTGTGTATGGGACATAAGACAATAAGTGAAGTTTGATCCTTTAATATCAGCTCTCTAATAACAGGACGGCATTATTTAATCACACAATAGCCAAGTAACAAAAGCGGCCTGGATTCTGTGAGCCGGAGAGGGAACAAGCGAGGTGCCACAGAGCTGCCTTTTGTCTTCTGCTTTTTCCCATCCTTGCCTCTTATAGGGAACGTCCCAGCTAAACATACCTGTAGGTTATTTTTATATGAAAGAGCAACAGTTAAAACAATTAAATATTATGCTAAGGGGATTTTTTATTCTTACATTTTACTGCCTCATGTTAAGGAGATAGGGAGGTAGAGCTTTCTTAATATTGTGTGTGTGTGTATATATATATATATATATATATATATATATATATATATATATATAGTACATCTGTGTACACATTTGAACCTGTTTACAGCTCAGAATTCTGAGAAAAACAGTTATTAAACTGCATTCTGGGAAGCTGAGCAGAGACATGCAAATGTGCCCACAAATGCCTCGCTCTTCAATCCATAGCCCATTATAAACATGGCTTCCTTTAAGCTTATGCCTGCTGTATTGCACAGCTTTTATGCAAAGCCAAGGTTGGATTATACACAAGCTGGGAATCCTATCCACGTACAGCTGTTTCAAGTTTATTGGCTCTCATCAACATGGAGAGGGGTCCCAGCTTGTGTTGTGGATTTTTTTGAGTAGGTAGTTCACCACAACAATCATTTAATATATGGTGGGCAAAAGAGCGATAGAAGCCTCCACCATACAGTAGTACAGAAAATAAATAGTACATTTGTGTTCACATTTGAGCGTCTAAAACAAGTTTAAAAAAAACAAACAGTTTCCAGCTCAGTATTACACTGCATTCTGGGAACCTGAGCAGGGACATGCAAATGTGCCCACAAATGCCTCGCTCTTCAATCCATAGCCCATATTAAACATGGCTTCCTTTAACATGTCCCTGATCAGCTTCCCAGAATGCAGTGTAATAACTGTTTTTCTCAGAATTCTGAGCTGGAAACAGATTTGTTTAGCTTGTTTTAGACATTTAAATGTGAACACAGATTTACTATTTATTTACTGTACTGTGGAGGGCTTCTATCACTCTTTTGCCCACCATATATTAAATGATTGTTGTGGTGAACTATATATACTGTATATAAAGGAACATTGTTTTCCTGAAGAAATGCAAAATCTATAGTATAGTATAGTATATAGTACAGCATGGTAGTCCAGTGGTTAGGATTCAGTGCTTTCACCACTGTCGACCGACCTGGTTTCTATTCCAGTCAGGGAACCAAGAGGTCACACCACCCTGAAGCCAAGCAGGGTTGGGTCAGTACTTGAATTTGAAACCACCTAGGAATATCAGGAGCTGTATGCTGTGGCCCACTGGAGAAGGAAGGGGCAACCCACTCCAGTATCATGAATACCAAGTAGATTAGCATGATCATGTACATAAAGATGTTACAGTTCATGCGGTCACTGAGAGTAGGAAATGACTGAACGACTCAACAAAGAATGCAATTATGCTGCAGTGGAGTCTATAATTTTGGTTTCTGCTGAATAACTTCCTGAAGTCTTAGGAGACTTTGAATGTAGAGGACACATCTTAACATTTGGATGTAGCAGCTAAAATGACCAGATGCTTTCAATTGGACTGATGGAAAGCTTATTCATTACACTCCCGAGAAAGTAGAAGACAATATAATCTTAGCATAGAAATTAGAAAACTGCTTCAATGAATAATTGCATGTAAACGTAGAAAATGTAAAAACTGTATTTTATTTTATTCATCATCAAGTTGAGTTATTTTATAGACTGTGTAGAAAAAAGTGTCCAAAGTGGTCCTTTAAGTTGAAGTTGAACTTCCCCTTTAAATACTGAATTTTCTGCTAGTGAACATAAAACCTGTTCTTTTCATTTTTATGTACAGGTTAAGAAAAAAAAAAACACATTTTGCAGTATGAGAAGAAAAATACAGACTATTAAATTTGCCATTTACTGCTTTTGGTTTTTATGACCCCAGTGTTTTTTCTGGCTCTTTTTAGAGTTTTGAAATGGTTTCATATACATTTAAATATATTTGAATGCTTGTTCCCACTTACTCAGCAGTTTTATCCAGGTTACAAAGTACAGTGAGCAGTTACACTGAACAGAATCCTTACAGGGCACCACTTTTATGCCTCCAGATGCCAGATGATGTATGGGAGTTTGTATAAAAGGTTAGAAAATGGCATTAAAAGGTCAATAAAAAAGCATAAAGTTAAAAATAAAAAAAGAATATAATATTATCATTTGAGTACTTATTGTTATTGCTGGCATGATCAAAGCGTACTATCAAATGTAATAATACTGGTATAAATTTGGAGAGTAGTAATTCATGGGATTTATAAAAAAAAAAATATATATTAATTAAAGTCACACTGTTTTTAGGAGGGGAAAAATCATGTTTGTGAAGTATGTAACATCCTAACAGCATTAGAGCGCTGAGCATAAAAACATTTTTAGAGAAATGTTTAGCAGATGCTGCTTGTGTTATGGGTGATTTTATATTGGTCCGCTAGTTGGTCTGTGGCTGGGGTATCCTGCTGTAATTGTTGACAAATTTATATGAAACTTAGGAGCCAGTTAAATTAGCGAGGTGCAAGTCAAACCTTTTGTAGGAGCCAGGGAGGGGATTAAATAAAGAATATATGGGATTTGTCCTACTGGGACTTGCTCTTCTATTAAGTCCTATTGTAACGTAGCCAGGATATCATTAGGACTGAATATAGATGCAGTCTGCATTCAAGGTTCCTCACATTTTTTTTCAGGCAGCCATTAAAGTAAAACTGAATACAACCATTAGGAAATTGAAAGAGCACTGTAGTTCAAGAAAAAAAAGATTTGTATGTACCAAACTAACAATATTAGCAGCTGTGACATGGACATAAAGCATTTTTGGGAGCAAATCTACATGTCTAAAGACTGTGTTTATGAGTACAGGAGTCCATTTTGTGTTTGTTACATCACTTCTTCAGAGCTGAATCATGAGGGTGGGTGTCTTGGCTCAGTGGAGAGAGGGTGGGGAGGAGGGAACAGAGAACCTTTACAAATATTATTGGATAATACTAAAATAGACACAACAACCATCCCCTTTACTGGCCCAGAAGCAGACTCCTTGCATCATTCACTGCAACAATACCTCTCCAGAAATGTAAACGTCACTCACACACACAGCGTCCACCTTGGACCTCTGCAAAGGCATCAAAATGTATTTTTTTTATCTATGTTGAACTTTTCCTGCTTAATTATGCTTACAGTTTTCAAACAAATATTTATTTTTCATTGTGATTTATTTATTTTGGTCTTTTTATTTACTTATATTTATTTATTTTAAACTTTCTAAAACATTTTACCGATTACCAAGAGCCTACTATAAATATGATGCGTCAGCGGTTTTTTATACAAGGTATAGCCAGTATTTATTGAATAGGATTCAATGTGTATTATAGCTTCATATTAAAGTCAGAGAAACCAGTGCCTTATATTGAAGGCAAAAATTACACTCAATATCCACTTACCATCGCAGCCTTCTGCAGCCATTAACTTTCTTATATTACTGGGGGTTATATTTATTACTAGCGACTTGCCCATCAAAAAATGACAGCAATAAAATATTAAGCCAGGCAATGCTGTTTGCCACACAATGCGAGGCTCTGCCCTCTCTGAGCACCTTTGGCGCTCTTTGTGAGCCCCACGTTTCGGTGCTCATTGCGAGCCTCTCCCCCCCCATGTAGTTTAGGGTCCTCACAATGAGTGTTACTGACTTGGGTTAATTCTTACTGCCTTGAGTTAAGTGTAACTGCTTTGAGTTAAGTGTTACTTTCTTTGTGCTCTTTTTCACTGCCTGCTGCCGCGTTTTCATCCAGTTATGTTTTTCGTCCGCCATTTTTTTTCTCGCTTAGGATATTTTAGCTCTTGTAAAAACACCAAATATGCCTCAAATTAACTTACAACCTCACTCACAGGCTCCCTGACTACCCCCCCCCCCCCCCCCCCCCCCCCCCCCCCCTTGTGCTGTGTGTGTGTGTGTGTGTGTGTGTAAGTAAATTTGAGGCATATATTTTTTTTTTTGTTGGCCTTTCAAGTTCTGTGATTCAGCTATTAAATTCGTAATTTTTGCGTGCTCCGCAATTTTTGCAAAGTCCTACGGCACTTGCGATGAGTTCAGTGCTCATCGCTAGCCCTGCAATGAGCACCTTCGCTGCTCCTTGCAGCCTAAGCCTAAGTCCTACGGCCTCACAAGAACCATGTACTGGGGGTGATGCAGGTTGCAGATGGGGGTACGTGCTTCAGCTACTGGCAGGTACCAGGTACTGGAGGTGATGCAAGCCCTGCGGGCCGCTAGCCTCACAATGAGCGCCTGTGGGGCTCATCACCACTGCAATGAGCACATTTGGCGCTCATTGCAGCTAAGTCCCGTGGGCCTCCACCCCCGCGACTGGACACAGCTGCGTCTCTCGCTTTGCTTTGCGAGGCCCACAAAGTGTAACAACAACTCGCAGTACTACAACTATATAGGTGATAAGATATAAGATTGAAAGACTATATATATTATAGTTGCCTTTTTCTTTATCTTGCAAAGAATTGTATACTCAACCAAAAGGTACATCCTGTGGCAACTTAATATCACAACTAATTACTCTACAGACTAGGTAAATGCAATAGTAAGTGAGTTTGGGACATATTATACTATAAAAGCATTGGATTCATTGCTATAATTTATTTCCACCTGAATATAGGGTTTCTTAGACAGATTTGGTCAATCTAGATGGGCCTTCTAATTAGGAGGAACCTCGTTGAAGGTGATAGCTTACACCATAGATAATCATTTGTTCTAATCATCATTTTCACAACCCCAGTATTTACTTATTTCTTTGGGTTATTGAACCCTATTGAGTGATACTACTTCCAAATCATTATGCTCTCTCGCTTGGTATCTTACACATGGCGCTCCTCTGCTAATAACCATAAAACTCTATATCTAGACATTGTTTTTAATTTATTTTAATTGTCGGGCATTTTTAAATATATTAATAAAGTTTAATAATTTATTCCTTTACCTTATTTCCTATATTCTAAGATGTACGGTAATCACTGTGTGTTTTCAAAGCTAAAGAAAAAAAATATATAAAAAGCCTATTTTTTGTCTGTAATTGGTCCAGATAAGTTTACATTTACATGCTTTTGGGAGCTAACCTTTTCCATTCTCCAGGTCACGGTTAATGGGCTCGTATTGACCGTTCTCAAGTTTTTACTATATTCACAAATTACAGATCAAGATTCATTTTGAAGGGTATTAAGACACAAGACAAATTCTCATATTTCTTTAACCCTTCTGGCTCCACGTCTTCCATGGTTTATTGCATTGTAGAAGCAGAGCTGACGTATATGGGATTAAAGTAACACATGCCGAGTGGTGGGACATAGACAGCTGCTCAGGTCAAGCGCACAGCTTTGTTTTGTATTCTGATCTCCTATGTTTGAATTTTATCCCTTTTAGTGACGAGAATACAAGAACTGATCTCAAGAAGCTGCCAGCCCTCCCAACGCAGGCCTTAAAGGAGCACCCTTCCCTCGCCTACTGGTATGTCACTAAATTAATACATAGTATACTGTATGTGTACAATGTTCCACCATTTTGTTTTTCCATATTTGGTAAGTGATCGCTTGAATCATTTTTATTTTTCACTTAGGTTAGTTATAATTTTTCCATTCCTCTTGTCTTACAAATGAAGTTGTCCAAGGAGAATGATTGTAGCGGTGGTGGAGCTAGTGAGTAGAGGGTCCTGGTGCAAAATAAATTGGTCATTCAGTTGCGTCGGCATACCTTGACCCTATAAACCGCAGCACGCCAGGCACAATTGTTATCTCTGGTTGTGCTTATGCCTAAGGTTTCCTTAGCAAGGAGACTGAAGTGGGTTGTCAGTTCCTTTTCCAACAGACCTCTTTGCTATGACCTGCCCATCCAGGGGGATCCTGCATAGTATAGCTCACAGCTTTATTGAGGTACACAAGCACCTTCATGATGATAAAGTAGCATCCAGAAGGGAATACACCCTGTAGGGTTTAAAAAAAAGCCACAAATATATATATATCTATGTTAGATGACCCCCTAGGCTGCTCACTTCCCTAATAAATTAAGAGTCCCTCTTTACTTCGCAGAAAGTAGTAGAGGACTCTTATCCTGATGTGGGCCCTGGTGCTTTGTGCTCCGCCATTACTCTTTAGTGCTCATACAGTACAGTTTTATAATAGTTTAATAAGTGCTAAGTGGTAAAATACGGTATTTCAATAAAAAACTGTGTTTTTAAAATTTACATTTGAATTTTAGATATGCTTCCCCTCACCCACGCTGAGGTAGCTAGGGAGTGAGAGAGATTCTGTCCAGGAGGCTGTCTCGATAAGAGACTTAATCGCCTTTTTCTAACCAGTGAACAAAAAAAAGGACACCCTCCTGGGCAGATTCTCTCCCAACCCCTGGACACCAAATATGGGGTGGAGCAAAGCAGAATTGCCTGTTCCTGCAACATTAAAGTTCATGTGTAAGTTTTAAAAAAGTTATGTAATTGATAATTAGCTACTAAACAAATGAGCATTATATTGGCTTTTTAACTCTTTGTGTTTCGCACGCCAAGTTACAGTATATATATTATCCCTCCATCGTAAACATTTTTTGGCTCGTCTCCAGATGATATCTATCCGGCAGCGTGCCGCCACAGTGTTAATGGCTCCAGCACTTTCTTGTAGTCTTTACAAAGAATTTACGATATCATTGGATCTGGTGGGCAGATTGTAGCCGTCCTGTAGCCTTGATATAGGCAGGTGGGTCACTGGTAGACAAGGAATTTTCACAGCTGCCAGGGAATGTTAACAGCGCAGCAGTTAGTAGGAGAGCAGCTGAAGTGGCGCTACGTGCTTCTACCTAATGCTAGATCTTTATGCTTTTTTATTATATTTTATTTTAGTTAGCAGAAGGGTTCGTTGCAGCAGTTAGAAGGGCAGACCCATACAGGGACTATTTATTTGAAATTAGGTAGTAAAAACAGAGTTTATAAGCACTTTTTAATAAAATAAAGTGCATAAAAGTAAATAGATAAACAGGTATATTATATGCCTACTATATATATATATATATATATATATATATATATATATATATACAATCAGGTCCATAAATATTGGGACATCGACATAATTCTAATCTTTTTGGCTCTATACACCACCACAATGGATTTGAAATGAAACGAACAAGATGTGCTTTAACTGCAGATTTGAGGGTATTTACATCCAAATCAGGTGAACGGTGTAGGAATTACAACAGTTTGTATATGTGCCTCCCACTTGTTAAGGGACCAAAAGTAATGGGACAGATTAACAGTCATAAAACAAACTTTCACTTAGTTGCAAATCCTTTGCAGTCAATTACAGCCTGAAGTCTGGAAAGCATAGACATCAACAGACGCTGGGTTTCATCCCTGGTGATGCTCTGCCAGACCTCTATTGCAACTGTCTTCAGTTCCTGCTTGTTCTTGGGGCATTTTCCCTTCAGTTTTGTCTTCAGCAAGTGAAATGCATGCTCAATCGGATTCAGGTCAGGTGATTGACTTGGCCATTGCATAACATTCCACTTCTTTCCCTTAAAAAACTCTTTGGTTGCTTTTGCAGTATGCTTCGGGTCATTGTCCATCTGCACTGTGAAGCGCCGTCCAATGAGTTCTGAAGCATTTGGCTGAATATGAGCAGATAATATTGCCCGAAACACTTCAGAATTCATCCTGCTCCTTTTGTCAGCAGTCACATCATCAATAAATACAAGAGAACCAGTTCCATTGGCAGCCATACATGCCCACGCCATGACACTACCACCACCATGCTTCACTGATGAGGTGGTATGCTTTGTATCATGAGCAGTTGCTTTCCGTCTCCATACTCTTCTCTTCCCATCACTCTGGTACAAGTTGATCTTAGTCTCATCTGTCCATAGGATGTTGTTCCAGAACTGTGAAGGCTTTTTTAGGTGTTGTTTGGAAAACTCTAATCTGGCCTTCCTGTTTTTGAGGCTCACCAATGGTTTACATCTTGTGGTGAACCCTCTGTATTTACTCTGGTGAAGTCTTCTCTTGATTGTTGACTTTGACACACATACACCTACCTCCTGGAGAGTGTTCTTGATCTGGCCAACTGTTGTGAAGGGTGTTTTCTTCACCAGGGAAATAATTATTCGGTCATCCACCACAGTTGTTTTCCGTGGTCTTCCGGGTCTTTTGGTGTTGCTGAGCTCACTGGTGCGTTCTTTCTTTTTAAGTATGTTCCAAACAGTTGATTTGGCCACACCTAATGTTTTTGCTATCTCACTGATGGGTTTGTTTTGTTTTTTCAGCCTAATGATGGCTTGCTTCACTGATAGTGACAGCTCTTTGGATCTCATATTGAGGGTTGACAGCAACAAATGCAAATAGCACACTTGAAATGAACACTGGAGCTTGTATCTGCTCTTTGTAAATGTGATAATGAGGGAATAACACACACCTGGCCACGGAACAGCTGAGCAGCCAATTGTCCCATTACTTTTGGTCCCTTACAAAGTAGGATGCACTTATAATTTTAATTCCTACACCGTTCACCTGATTTGGATGTAAATACCCTCAAATTAAAGCTGAAAGTCTGCAGTTAAAGCACATCTTGTTAGTTTCATTTCAAATCCATTGTGGTGGTGTATAGAGCCAAAAAGTTTAGAATTGTGTCGATGTCCCAATATTTATGGACCTGACTGTATATATATATATATATATATATATATATATATAATGTATATATATATACACTAGCGACTGGCAATGCTGTTTGCCACACAACCTGAGCACATCGCGTGGCTTTCAATGAGCGCCTTTGCCACTCATTGTGAGCCTTTACCCCAGTCTTCTTTACAGGCCTTGCCGGTCATTGCAGGCGTCGTCCAACCCGCAAGTTTGTTGCTTTGCAATGAGCACCTTCGGTACTCATCGCAAGGTCCTGCGTGTCTGCATTGTTCGGCTAAGTGTTACTGGCTTTGGCTAAGTGTTACTGGCTTAGGTTAATAGTTACTGGCTTGGCTTAAGTGTTACTGGCTTAGGTGTATAGTTACTGGCTAAGGGTTACTGGCTTCGGCCTTGTTTTCATCCTGTTTGAGAAAATGTAAGTTTTTTTCTGCGGGCCATTCTTTTCTATCTCCTAAAAATGACAATTATGGGTCAGAATAGCTTGCAACATCACTCAAAGGCTCCCTGGCTGTCCCCCTGAGTTGCGTGTGAGGTTTTAAACTTATTTTGTACATTATTATGGGTCTTGCGAGTTACGGGCTTGGGTAAAGTGTTACTGGCTTAGGTAAAAAGTGTTACTGGCTTGGGTAAAAAGTGTTACTGGCTTGGGTAAAAAGTGTCACTGGCTTAGGTAAAAAGTGTCACTGGCTTAGGTAAAAAGTGTCACTGGCTTAGGTAAAAAGTGTTACTAGCTTGGGTAAAAAGTGTTACTGGCTTGGGTAAAAAGTGTCACTGGCTTGGGTAAAAAGTGTCACTGGCTTAGGTAAAAAGTGTCACTGGCTTAGGTAAAAAGTGTCACTGGCTTAGGTAGTGTTACTGGCTTTGGTAGTGTTACTGGTTTTGGTAGTGTTACTGGTTTTGGTAGTGTTACTGGCTTTGGTAGTGTTACTGGTTTTGGTAGTGTTACTGGTTTTGGTAGTGTTACTGGCTTTGGTAGTGTTAGTTTTGGTACTGTTACTGGTTTTGATAGTGTTACTGGTTTTG
Source organism: Discoglossus pictus (assembly GCA_027410445.1). NCBI lineage: Eukaryota > Metazoa > Chordata > Amphibia > Anura > Alytidae > Discoglossus > Discoglossus pictus. The sequence goes on from CM050167.1 coordinate 382,056,062, forward strand.
GTAGTGTTACTGGCTTTGGTAGTGTTAGTTTTGGTAGTGTTACTGGTTTTGGTAGTGTTACTGGTTTTGGTAGTGTTACTGGCTTTGGTAGTCTTACTGGTTTTGATAGTGTTAGTTTTGGTAGTGTTACTGGTTTTGGTAGTGTTACTGGTTTTGGTAGTGTTACTGCCTTTGGTAGTGTTAGTTTTGGTAGTGTTACTGGTTTTGGTAGTGTTACTGGCTTTGGTAGTGTTAGTTTTGGTACTGTTACTGGTTTTGATAGTGTTACTGGTTTTGGTAGTGTTACTGGCTTTGGTAGTGTTAGTTTTGGTACTGTTACTGGTTTTGATAGTGTTACTGGTTTTGGTAGTGTTACTGGTTTTGGTAGTGTTACTGGCTTTGGTAGTGTTAGTTTTGGTAGTGTTACTGGTTTTGGTAGTGTTACTGGCTTTGGTAGTGTTACTGGTTTTGATAGTGTTAGTTTTGGTAGTGTTACTGGTTTTGGTAGTGTTACTGGTTTTGGTAGTGTTACTGCCTTTGGTAGTGTTAGTTTTGGTAGTGTTACTGGTTTTGATAGTGTTACTGGTTTTGGTAGTGTTACTGGCTTTGGTAGTGTTAGTTTTGGTACTGTTACTGGTTTTGATAGTGTTACTGGTTTTGGTAGTATTACTGGCTTTGGTAGTGTTAGTTTTGGTACTGTTACTGGTTTTGATAGTGTTACTGGTTTTGGTAGTATTACTGGCTTTGGTAGTGTTACTGGCTTTGGTAGTGTTACTGATTTTGGTAGTGTTACTGGCTTTGGTAGTGTTACTGGCTTTGGTAGTGTTACTGGTTTTGATAGTGCTACTGGTTTTGGTAGTGTTAATTTTGGTGGTGTTACTGGTTTTGTTAGTGTTACGGCCTTTGGCTATGGGCGTCTTCAATCTCTTTCCATCCTCCATCGGTGAAGCGTAATGGGGCAAATTACATCTCTGACTGGACAGAGGACCCTTAGAGGGACCTTGAAAAGACACTATTTGTCGCTTATTGCAGCAAAGTGCTGCAAGCCTAGCGATGAGCGCATATGGCGCTCATCTTGAAGCCATCTTCCATCTGTTATAAAGTCCTACATGAGTGCCTCGCGATGAGGACTATGCCTTTGGCACTCATTGCAGCCTAAGTTCTATGGGCCTGACGATGAGCGCCTTGCTGCGTGACGACAACACGCAGATAGACAACCATTATAGTTGATATATATATATAAGTGACATGCTGCCAGATTTACTAAGCTTTGCAATGGCTGTCAGCTACATCAATGACGCTCTCATAGCAATTTCTCTGGACCATACAACGCTCAAAATCTTGTAATCCTGACTCAACAGTGATTTTAAAAACATGTTATAGAAAATAATCTGTTTGTTTTGCACCAATACTCCTATTTCTTTCTCATAATAATGCTTCTGTTTAACTATTGAGATTGTTAACATACGGTTTTGTTCGCCTTTTCAGTGAGGACAGAGTTATAGAACATTATAAGAAACTCAACGGCCAGTCAAGAGGACAAGCTATTGTAAAGTAAGTAATGCTCGTGGTATCATCACATTCTGGCAATAGTATAAAGCTAAGGACAAATCATTTATCACATATAAAAACAGCATTAAATATCTGTCATACAATAAATATTTTAGAGCCTCAATCACATCAAAATCATATAGTTTTTTGGTTATTTCTAAACAGTATGAAAATGGATTTTACTTTGTACTAGCCATTTTTCTATGTGAATCGACCCCATGATATTTATAATAGTGTTTAGACTTCATTTTTATGCAAATGAGTGGCTCCTAAATATTAATTAACTGTTTTGATGTGCTAACGAGAATTACAGTCTGCTTGGCTGTCTATGTGGTTACTGATGTTATCATGCACTTAGAAGAAAAGGTTAGTACAATGTATAGACAGTTTTTAATGCTCTTTAAGATGAAACTGACTTCATGTTGAGTTGATGGAGTCCCTTTAATTTAAAATAATAATATATGTTTCTTAAAGGACCAATGTGTTCATAAATTAAATATAATCTTTTGAAGAACTAATTTTGAAAACAAGCAACATATTTTTAGATTTAAAACAAAAAATACATTTTATATGTAATTATGCTGCTGCATCTATCATATTTATTTATAGTTATTTACAGTGCTTTCTGATGTGAGGGAGACTTGAAATGCAGAGAAGGAGTTCCCATCAGCACATGGGAATGTGGCACCTGCAATTACCAGTTCTCTCAGACAAATTGGAAGCCTGCAACAGAATAATTGAATATAAAGGTTTATTTTTTACTTAGTTAAAACATTTTGCTCAGTATCAAGTTTAGTTCTCCAAAAGACCATATAGAAATGAATGGCCTCAGTAGTCCTTTAGAATTTGAATTACCCCTTTTTAAATGCTACCATATATTTGAGAAGAAAACAGATGTTTATAGGTTTAATATTTCTTGTCTTTCAGTTATATGAGTATTGTAGAGTCCCTCCCAACATATGGAGTGCATTACTATGCAGTTAAGGTAAGCTATACAATTAAAGGATGTGTGTGGGGTGTGACATTTTTTGCAAAACAATTCTGCAATAGACAAAATGAATTAAAAGCACATAAAAAATAAACCAGGCCAAATGATGTCACTATTGCTAAGACCTAGCTGGACCTTCAACAGACTTCTTATGAAACTCACTGCACGCTCCCTTACAAGACCACTTTAGTTCTCACTGTGCTCTCTCTTAAAGGAGTACTGTAGTTCAAGAAAAAACGTACTTGTTTTGAAGTTTATAGCAAACCAACAGAATTATCAGCTGTCTAATTGGCTTATATGGTGGTCCAGTGGTTAGGATTCGGTGCTATCACTGCTGTGACCTGGGTTTGATTCCAGTCAGGGAACCAAGAGGTCACACCACCCTAAAGCCATGCAGGGTTGGGCAAGGTCAGTACTTGGATGTGAGACCACCTTGGAATACCAGGAGCTGTATGCTGTGGCCCACTGGAGAAGGAACTGGCAACACACTCCAGTATCTCTGCCAAGTGCATCACCATAGAGATAAAGATGTGCCTGGTGTGTTACGATTCATGAGGTCACAGAGAGTTGGAAACGACTGAATGATGCACAATTAAAAAAAAAATAGCTTAATGACTTTTGCCTGCCTAATTATGCTCTCACAAAAAAACAATTAATATGTACAAGCCCACTATGGTGTCTCAAAGCCTTCGCCTCCCCCTGGTAAATAGGTCTCCCCACAAGCCTGCTACTAAAAGACCTGAGACCTGAATCTCTTTCGCAGGATTTGTTAGTTAATGCCGAAACTATTAACTAAATGTGACTTTAATGTAGCCTAAAAGATGTCACAGGGATCAAGCTTTATGTTCTAAGGAAAGAGTAAAATGAGACATAGAAAAAATGCAATTTGTCATTAAGAAAATTGAATTGTTTTAAAACAAAATATATTATAAAAATGATTTATCTTAATGTTGTCAGTATTACACTGTAGGTTGCTGAATCATTATGGTGGCACCTTAAGAGCTCATGCAGTCACAGAGGGATAAGGTGAAGGAAGCTGAATTATTGATAAGCAAGGAGTTGGGATCCCACCAGGGAAGCACATTAGTCTTTCCTTACATTACCTAAATTGAATAATAGATCATCTCAAGACAGGGGCTCAGTCAGCAATCACAGCTGGGTCCTTTCGGTGATAAAGCCTGCAATTAGACAACTTTGTGGGAACCTTGGAAAGATATTTTAATTCTGAGTTAGACCAATTAGCAAGTTTTTCTTTCTACGTGTTTATATTTCTAGTTACACATTACCTTTTCCTGGATTACTGCCCCATTGCAAGAGATTAAAAACAATCTCAGTTGGGGTAGATATGGCCATGTTTGCGGTAAAGAGATGTGTGTGTAGAAAGCAGCATAAAAATGGCATATTAGCTGTAGTATAAAATGATTGGTTGCCATATTGGTCCTTGACAAAAACAAGAAAACTTAAATGTAATTTATCATATTCCTGCCACATTACTAGTGTTAGCACGTTTATTCATTAGGTAAATGCTCCATATTAGCACTGATAACCTCTAACGGGGGGTTTAACTCTGCTGTTAATCATTTTTATTATGCAATACTCCAAGTACTCCCTAAACTTGAAAGTATATGGACATTCATCACTGAATAAATTATTAAACTGCAGTGAACTTCTTTGAACTGCTAAATGCTGTTGTGGAATATTTAGTAAAGCTTTTTGCTTAAGCTATTGCTGCTCATTAATTTCTGCATTAACCGGGGCCTTTGCTTCATAACTTTAATTAGTCCTTTTAACATATATCACAGGCTCTTCTTTGTATTCAGCAGCCCTACTAATGCATATCCTAAATTCTTAAGACAGATGAGTAATATATCTCCTTATGAATGTAATGACTGTCCATTCCATGGTGGGGTCAAGTGTCCTACCTCAGATTTACTTAGTCTACATTGTGCCTCCCACAGGACAAACAAGGAATCCCCTGGTGGCTGGGTCTGAGCTACAAAGGAATATTTCAGTATGATCATCACGATAAAGTGAAGCCAAGAAAGGTATGTCTGCTACTATTATTGTACTGATTTGGGAAGTCACAGATTAGAATTACTGATAAATGATACACACAAAAACACAATTTGGAAGATGGTTGATTTAGGTTAATATGTGAAGGAAAGAAGGGTAGTAGATACTTGGAACAGAAGAAATGGTAGCCAAGCATTATATATATATATATATATATATATATATATATATATATAATTAGGGTGATTATTACTGAGAAATATTGCTAGTGTCTATATATATATACATAGTACATTTGTGGAATGTCTAAAAGTAACTTATAAATATATTTCCTGCTCAGAATTACAAGGAATAAAGTTACTGCACTGCAATCTGGGAAAATGGGCAGAAACATGCAAATGCAGTTTCACTCTCTAATCCAAAAATACATTGTGGACTAATTTGCATGTCCTTGACCCGTTTCCCAGAGTGCAATGCAATAACTGTATTTATGGGCATTCTTCGCAGGAGACAGATATTTTTAACTTATGTTTAGGCATTGAAATGTGAGCACAAATGTACTATATATTTATTTATTTATTGCATTCTTTTTGCCCACCATAATCTAAACGATTTTGGGGTATGTATATATATATATATATATATATATATATATATATATATATTTTTATTATTTTTTTTTTTGTATATACACAAATATAAATAAATATATATACTTATATATATATACTTGCACACACGTATGCCACATTCTAGTTTCATTGTAGCTCAGCGGCTGTGAACTTGCGTCCAACATCAAAGCCATTGAGATTTTTTCAAATAACAGTCAGTAGAGTAGCTATTAAAGGTCTGTTTGCATTGTGAATATTTTACTCATCCCTGGAATGCGCTGGGAATGCAAGAAAAGAGAATTTACCTGGTTAAAAATAAACTTCTACTGTGGCCGCCAAATATTCGTTATAGGTGCCTTCTACATTACTCATCCCTTGTCCTCTATACACCACCAGGAACTTAACATGGAAAGCCCCACATTCCTGGTAAAGAATCCCCCGTGTGATTAGTATGCAGAGCGTTTTCTATAAATGAATAATCTTCTTTTTTGCCAAGATCCATACGCACCTCTGTAGTTAAGACAATCGAATCAATGTTGAAATATTTTCACTTACTTCTGTAGTGCTCAAGACAATGAGAGAAATAGGGAGGGGTACAGCAGTGGCAGTTAATGATGCACACAGCATTTTTAAAATATATTTTCTGTTTAAAGATTCCCTGCTGTCTGCACATGTAAATTTAATGTTAATTAATGGAGAACTAAAAAAAAAATGTTTTAACATGAAAGGTGTGTACACTGGCCCTTTAAGTATAAAGCCGACAGAACAGGCAGGTAGATGGTCTTTTTGTTTGTTAAAATGCTGTTTTCTTCCTACGCATTTATTTGTACACGTATTCTAATGCATTTAAAAGGGCACAGGAAGGAAGTTTACACAGTGAAGGAGAAAGGACGCTGTTCCATTAATAGTTTATTTATGGCTATTAATAGTCTTAAAGGAGATTTTGTTATAATTTTAGCTAATTGGTGCTCAGCATAAGGCCGTCCCTAGGTTTAATTAAAGAGACATGGAAGGTTTCTGGATTTTATTAGGTACAGTGCCTTGCAAAAGTATTCACCCCCCTTGACTTTTTACCTGTTTTGTTACATTACAGCCTTAAATTCAATGTTTTGTTAATCTGAATTTTATGTAATGGATCAGAACACAGTAGTCTAAGTTGGTGAAGTGAAATACGAAAAATATATATGTAAAACTATTTTTTAGAAATAGAGAACAGAAAATTGTCATGTGCGTATGTATTCACTCCCGTTGTTATGAAGCCCATAAAAAGCTCTGGTGCAACCAATTACCTTCAGAACTCACATAATTAGTGAAATGATGTCCACCTGTGTGCAATCTAAGTGTCACATGATCTGTCATTACATAAACACACCTTTTTTGAAAGGCCCCAGAGGCTGCAACACCTAAGCAAGAGGCACCACTACAAACACTGCCATGAAGACCAAGGAACTCTACAAACAAGTAAGGGACAATGTTGTTGAGAAGAAGTCAGGGTTAGGTTATAAAAAAAATATCCACATCTTTGATGATCCCCAGGAGCAAATCTATCCTATCCAAATGGAAAGAACATGGCACGACAGCAAACCTGCCAAGAGTTGGCTGCCCACCAAAACTCACGGACCGGGCAAGGAGGGCATTAATCAGAGAGGCAGCACAGAGACCTAAGGTAACCCTGGAGGAGCTGCAGAGTTCCACAGCAGAGACTGGAGTATCTGTACATAGGACGGCAATAAACCATACGCTCCATAGAGTTTGTCTTTATGGCAGAGTGGCCAGAAGAAAGCCATTACTTTCAGCAAAAAACAAAATGGCACGTTTTGAGTTTGCGAAAAAGCCTGTGGGAGACTCCCAAAATGTATGGAGGAAGGTGCTCTGGTCTAATAAGACTAAAATTTAACTTTTCGGCCATCAAAGAAAACACTATGTCTGGCACAAACCCAACACATCACATCACCCAAAGAACACCATCCCCACAGTGAAACATGATGGTGGCAGCATCATGCTGTGGGGATGTTTTTCAGCAGCCGGGACTGGGAAACTGGTCAGATTTGAGGGAAAGATGGATGGTGCTAAATACAGGGATATTCTTGAGCAAAACCTGCACCACTCTATGTGTGATTTGAGGCTAGGACGGAGGTTCACCTTCCAGCAGGACAATGACCCCAAACACACTGCTAAAGCAACACTTGAGTGGTTTAAGGGGAAACATGTAAATGTGTTGGAATGGCCGAGTCACAGCCCAGACCTCAATCCAATAGAAAATCTGTGGTCAGACTTAAAGATTGCTGTTCACAAGGGCAAACCATCCAACTTGAAGGAGCTGGAGCAGTTTTGCAAGGAGGAATGGGCAAAAATCCCAGTGGTAAGATGTGGCAAGCTCATAGAGACTTATCCAAAGCGACTGAGCTGTGATTGCCACAAAAAGGTGGCTCTACAAAGTATTGACTTTAGGGGGGTGAATAGTTATGCACATTTACTTTTTTCTGTTATTTTGTCCTATTTGTTGTTTGTTTAACACAAAAAAAAACATCTCCAAAGTTGTGGGCATGTTCTGTAAATTAAATGATGCAAATCCTCAAACAATTCATGTTACTTCCAGGTTGTGAGGCAACAAAACACAAAAAATGCGAAGGGGGTGAATACTTTTGCAAGGCACTGCATATAATATGCCTGTGTATCTATTTTTACTACCTAAAATCAAGCAAATGGCCCCTGTATGAATGGGCCCATTGCAGCATATGCAGACATAGGGCCTCATTCAATTGTGATTTTGCCAATTGAATAGGGCTCTATATAAGCGCAGAGCATATTTTTTTTACAGAAGTTTTTAGTTAGTGAACTTCTATCTAAAAGCAAAGTCTTCACTAACTAAAAACTTCTGTAAAAAAATATGCTCTGCGCTTATATAGAGCCTGATTCAATTGGCAATTTGCTATTTGAATGATGCCCATAGACTCTAAAGGGCTGGATGTGGCTGTGTATTGTCCTAGCCTATCAGACACCACTTCTCAGCAGCATGTTGCAGAAAGATTGACACTGGTTAGTATGAGACAGCACAGTAAGTACAGCAGTCTGTGTCTTCATGATACAGAGGGCAGACCCAAGCAAGGACTATTTGTTTGATTTTTAGTCAGTAAAATTAGAGCTTATAAGAACTTCTTAATAAAATAAAGTACATAAAAGTAATTAGATGCACAGGGATATTATATACCTGATAACGTCTAGGAACCTGCCACTAAAACATATTAGAGTTTTCAGATATTATATTAGCATTATCTCAATACTATTTTCTTACATATATGTTTATTTAACACTTTTTTATACAAACAAGTTATGACTGTGATCTTGCTCAACATGGCGATATTGGATATGTACGGTATATAGATATACTGTATACGAGTTTGCACAGTACAAACAGTTAAAGAGACTTAGGCCCTCATTCAATTGCGATTTGGCCAATTGAATAGGGCTCTAAATAAGCACATAGCATATTATTTTTACATAAGTTTTTAGTTAATGAAAAACTTGCTTTTGGATAGACGCTTACTAACTAAAAACTTATTTAAAAAAAATATGTTATGTGCTTATTTAGAGCCCTATTCAATTGGCAAAATTGCAATTGAATGAGGGCCATGGAATAGAAGTAAAACCTATTTAAATGTCATTGAAACTAACAGGAAATGCAGAGAGCATGATGTACATATGCTTATCTCATTGGCTGACAGAAGGCAAGCCCCCTAAGAGCAGTGTTATGTTATGGTGCTCTGAGAACTTTATTTTTTTTTTTAAACTCTGTGACACATCAAATACCATATTTCTGATACAACAAAGAAAAACACATGTCCCTTTAAGATCTAAATAAAAAAATAAACATATATTTTATTAAGTCTGTATAGCTTGGAGGACAAAGGAAGATGGGTCATGTGATACAAACCTTCAAATATAACAGATGATTTAATAAAGTTTAGGAGGGAAATATCTTCCAGAAAGATAGAGTGAAGGAACAAGAGGCCTTGATGTATTGCTAAATGGTAATATGTGTAAATACTACTTTTCAGGTAGTTAAATGGAACAGCCCTCCAGGGGAAACTGCTTACAAATACAGTACATTCAAGCATGCCTGGGAATTATAGTTAAATAGAAAAGGCTGACTAGATAAGCCAATTGGCTCTTAATTGTTGTGAAAATCTCTTCTCTTCTATTCTTAACCCTTGAAATGGTTTATTTCCATGGTAGCCACAGATCATTTTACTGGCAGTCTCTACAGGGCTTGATGGATAGTGGGATTAGCAAACCACAGAAATCCCATGGGGCTCCAGGGCGGGGAGTTTTAAATATTGATCTAGCCCCTGCTGATAAATTGCCCCCCAACTGGGAGTATTGTCTATAAACATCTCTATCTTAGTAAAAAGAGTGCAAAGTACCCTAAGACACGTGAATAGCATTATAATAGTTCAGTTAAAGTTTATTATTATTATTATAATGTTAAAGATATATGGAAGTTTCATGGATTATGATTGCATCTGATAGAGGAGAATCAGTAGGGTATGAAACATTTATTTGCATGAAAAGCTGATCGGGAGGCAGCCCTGATACTGACAGCTGATTGGATAGGACACAACTCCGCACAGCTCATTGGCTAGGACGTTCTGCCTACATAGGTGCCTTGAGGGGTGGAGCTCACACACAAGAAATTTGAAATGTACTTTGAATTACAAATATACAGACTTAATCAATAAAATCATTTGATATGAGACGCCCAATCATACTTTTAAACACTGGATATCCCACACATAATATTAATATTACACATAATATTAATAAATACTACTAATTTTAATAATGTGAATGTCCGTATTGTTATTGCGTGTTAGTTTCTGGATTTGGAGTATTATCTTGTGATAATACTTTAGTATGTCTTATTTCATTGAGCAATAAATACAAAAGTAAAAACACTGTAAATATGGAAAAATGTAAAATGTTCCTGAGTAAAATCAATTAAATATTCTGTATCCTAGGCCAGGCATTAACTGGTAAAATTAAACAGACACATGGTAGGGATGGGGTGGGGTGGCGATCACTGCACACATCCTGTCTAAGATGGACTGAGTCACTGGACAGTAACAGGATGGACGAGAGACCACTGTTCAGCCAACGTCTTATTGAATTTTGCTCACGTCAAGGGGCCTTTTAGACAGAGCAGATAGCGGAAAAGAGCTTTTATTAATCCAATTCCAATCCATATTGTGCATTACTTATTAAATGATCCAGAGCCCTGAAAAAGAGCCTAATAGCATTAAGCCTAAACTCAATTCTTATCTACCTGGAACATCCATGAGAACACAAATATAATTGCAGATAAACTTGATGGCAATTTTTAATAGTCTACAATAAGCATATTTGTTAAGAATAATAAAATATTCAAGACTACAATGTCACAAGAAAACAGGATAATTTGATACAACAGATTTGAGGTGCCTACTCAAGACGGACTGATAACTCATTTATATCTCATATTACTTTCAGAAATAGGCTGACTTCTTATTGATATCTCATATTATGCTGAAAGTTGGCTGATATCTTATGAAAACCTCTTATTACTTTAAGAATGGCCTGACATCTCATCTCAATCAGAAGGACTAATATCTCTTAGATATCTCATATAACTATCCAAATGGGCTAATATGTCATACACTGTCAGAATGAGCTCATGTTTCTTAATACTATCAGAATAGGTGAATATCTCATATCACCATCCGAATGGGCTGATATATCATATTACTATCAGAATGGGCTAATATATCATACACTGTCCGAATGGGCTCACATATCATATTACGATCAGAATAGGTGAATATCACATATCACCATCAGAATGGGTGAATATCTCATATAACTATCAGAATGAGCTGATATATCATATTACTATCAGAATAGGATGATATATCATATTACTATCAGAATAGGCTGATATATCATATTACTATCAGAATAGGATGATATATCATATTACTATCAGAATGGGATGATATATCATATCACTATCAGAATGGGATGATATATCATATCACTATCAGAATGGGATGATATATCATATCACTATCAGAATGGGATGATATATCATATTACTATCAGAATAGGATGATATATCATATTACTATCAGAATGGGCTGATATATCATATAACTATCAGAATGGGATGACATATCATATCACTATCAGAATAGGCTGATATATCAGAATAGGCTGATATATCATATTACTATCAGAATAGGATGATATATCATATTACTATCAGAATGGGATGATATATCATATCACTATCAGAATAGGATGATATATCATATTACTATCAGAATAGGATGATATATCATATCACTATCAGAATGGGATGATATATCATATAACTATCAGAATGGGCTGATATATCTCATATAACTATCAGAATGGGATGATATATCATATCACTATCAGAATGGGATGATATATCATATCACTATCAGAATGGGATGATATATCATATTACTATCAGAATAGGATGATATATCATATCACTATCAGAATGGGATGATATATCATATAACTATCAGAATGGGCTGATATATCTCATATAACTATCAGAATGGGATGATATATCATATCACTATCAGAATGGGATGATATATCATATCACTATCAGAATGGGATGATATATCATATCACTATCAGAATGGGATGATATATCATATTACTATCAGAATAGGATGATATATCATATCACTATCAGAATGGGATGATATATCATATAACTATCAGAATGGGCTGATATATCTCATATAACTATCAGAATGGGATGATATATCATATCACTATCAGAATGGGATGATATATCATATCACTATCAGAATGGGATGATATATCATATTATTATCAGAATGGGATGATATATCATATTACTATCAGAATAGGATGATATATCATATCACTATCAGAATGGGATGATATATCATATCACTATCAGAATGGGATGATATATCATATTACCATCAGAATAGGCTGATATATCATATCACTATCAGAATGAGCTGATGTTTCTTATTACTGTCAGAATAGGTGAATATCTCATATAACTATCAGAATGGGCCCATATATCATATTACGATCAGAATAGGTGAATATCTCATATAACTATCAGAATGGGCCCATATATCATATTACGATCAGAATAGGTGAATATCTCATATAACTATCAGAATGGGTGAATATTTCATGTAACTATCAGAATAGGCTAATATGTCATACACTTTCAGAATGAGCTGATGTTTCTTATTACTATCCGAAAAGGTGAATATTTCATATCACCATCAGAATGGGGGGATATCTTATATACCTATCAGAATGAGCTGATATATCATATTATTATCAGAAGAGAGTAATATATAATACACATATTAGAATGGGTGGATATATCATAATATTATCAGAATGAGCTGATATATCATATTACTATCAGAATAGGATGATATATCATATTATTATCAAAAGAGAGTAATATATAATACACATATTAGAATGGGTGGATATATCATAATATTATCAGAATGGGCTGATATAGTTACATAGTTACATAGGCCCTCATTCAATTGCGATTTGGCCAATTGAATAGGGCTCTAAATAAGCACATAGCATATTTCTTTTAAATAAGTTTTTAGTTAGTAAACATCTATCCAAAAGCAAGGTTTTCACTAACTAAAAACTTATTTAAAAGAAATATGCTATGTGCTTATTTAGAGCCATATTCAATTGGCCGAACTGCAATTGAATGAGGGCCATAGTAATTAAGGTTGAAAAAAGACTTTCAGTCCATCAAGTTCAACCTGTTAAGATCTCCTCTGATCTGCAATATGCGGATTAGTTATTAATTAAATTATTGATTAAATAATTATTAATAGTATAGTATTGGAGGATGAATAAAGAGTTAGTCCATCAAGTTCAACCTTTTTAGATCTCTATTGATCTTTTTAATGTGGACTATTTATTATTATTTGTTAATTGTTATTTGATCCAGAGGAAGGCAAACAGAAAAAAAAACCCCATTGAAACTTTGACAATGGTCTCCTAAAGGGAAAAAAAAGCAAAATTCCTTCCTGACCCCAGAAACTGACTTTCAAATTTCTCCCTGGATCAATATTCCTTGCTAGTTATCTAGGATAGCCTTGAATGCCCTCTTTATTCAGAAATATATCTAACCCCTTTTTGAAGTTGTCAATCGAATTCGCTGTCACCACCTCCTTTGGTAGAGAATTCCACAGTTTAACCACCCTAACTCTGAAGTACCCTTTTCTTTGTTTAAGGTGAAATCTTTTTTCCTCTAACCTCAAGGGATGTCCTCTTGTCAGTTGAAAATCTCTTGCTACAAGAAGCTCCCTTGACAAATCTTTATACTGACCCTGGATATATTAATATAAGGTAATCATATCTCCTCTTAGACGCCTTTTTTCTAGTGAAAATAAGTTTAATTTGGTTAGTCTTTCTTCATAACTTAGCCCCTCCATTCCCCTTATTAGTTTTGTTGCCCTCCTCTGTACCTTTTCCAGCTCTAAAATGTCCTTTTTATGAAGTGGTGCCCAAAATTGTCCTCCATATTCCAAATGAGGGTGACTAGGGATTTGTATAGTGGCAGAATTATATTTGCTTCCCTGGCTTCTATACCCTTCCTAATACATGCTAATATTTTATTTGCCTTTGCAGCTGCTGCTTGGCTTTGAGCACTGTTACCTAGGTGGTTGTCCACAAGCAATCTCAAA
>CM050167.1:382074989-382084989 GCA_027410445.1 Discoglossus pictus
GAGGGTCTAACTGCCAGAAAACATTGCAGGTCTTTATTTTGTCCAGTACAGAGACCGAAATCAGACTGTAATGCTAATTATTATGTAATGCTAAAGTATCTAAATAATATTGTGAGTGCGTCATACAGTCGTGTCTGACTATCCGCGACCTTATTGACCACAACACACCATGCTAATCCACTTGGTATTCATGGCAGAGACACTGGAGTGGGTTGCCAGTTCCTTCTCCAGTGGGCCACATCATACAGCTCCTGGTATTTCTAGGTAGTCTCCCATCCAGGCCCAACAATGCCCGGCATTAGGGTGGTGTGACCTCTTGGTTCCCTGACTGAATCGAACCCAGGTCGCAGCGGTGAAAGCACTGAATCCTAACAACTGGACCACCACTTATTTGCATATAAATACAGCAAAAACAAAATGGAATTTCCCAGGATTGATCCACTTTATAAATAAATGAATAATACAACATATAGCCAGCTTTCATGCTCTTTAATAGGGGTGGGCAAGTTCAGTCCTGGATTTGAGGATATCCCAGCTGCATACAGGCGAGATTATTGCTTCTTCAGTCATCTTTATTGACCCGTGCACAGAAATCCTCTGTTGTAAACAAAGGCATTGGGCCATATTTGCTAAATTGTTTTGGATTGGAGGATCTCTTGTAGATGTCAGATCTTAGTGCATGGGCCTCATATAATAACATAGGAATAGAGGAGTGCTCGATGCCTCATCTCTTAGTACATCTGTCCCTGTAATTCAAGCTTTGTTTTAATGTTATAATAACTAGAGAGGTCATGGTGATATCAGACTGTGCATCTGCCACAAAATTAATCAAATCAGTTTGGAAGCTCAGTGTGTCCGTGGTTGGATTGCTTGGGATTCATTCAAGGAACATCTTGGTTACATTAAGAGGCCATATTGGAAAAGGAAAAAACAGCTTTTGTATCTACACAGGATGCCAACAGCGCACCGGAAAGAGACGTGTTTTGTCTTTATTTTTTTGTATTCAGATCTGAGACATTTGCATCATTTGGGCAGAATGTAAGAATAATTTATTACAAGACGATGTGTGGCTGGGAGGTTAGTGATTAATGTCTGGAGGATAAAAGAAGCTTAGACCACCGGGACAAAAACTTGTAAAAGTTCATGACTTTTATAGGATTGTACGCAGTCTGGAGTCTGCACATCCAGATGGGATTTGGTTAAAGGACCACTGCACATCGAAAACAAGAATATATATTTGAAAATTGTGCGCCCAATTCAATTAGAAGCCCGCATCTCACGGTTTACAGGCTGTATGTCTGCAGGCGTGCTGCGGGCTACGATTCCAGTGCTATTCTATTGAACAAGCCCGCAAACCGTAAACCATGCAATTGTATGTAGCGGTTCAGGTCGGGAACATGATCGATTAAGCAAGGCCGTAACCACCAATTTCGAAATTCGGAATTGTAGCAATTGAATAGCGATTTGCGATTTTAACGATCGTAACTCTAGCGGACGGGAAACTTCAAAGGCTTCAGGAGGCTGTAAGTTCCTGGTTTAACAACCGTAAGATCATCAAGCCCGAAACACGTAGACTGTTTTGAGCCCGCCAAAAGATGCCAATTGAATAGCAAATTAACTTACGGCCTCACTTACGGGCTCCAGTAACTTACGATTGCTCAAACAGATTTTAATTAGAACAAATACATGTTGATGCCTCTGGGACTGAGAGGCATTCATAATGCACTGTTGTTTGTGAGAGAGGGGCGTTTATATTTCTGGAGGGCTATGGTTGCATTGAATGATGCAAGGTGTCTGCTTCTGGACAGGTGAAGGGGAAGGGATGTGGTGCCAACTGGTATAAATGTTTTGCATCTGTGAGCTACTTCTTATTTTATAATGTTTGTGTGTGAGAGGTGCCTCTCTTTATATATGTTGTGTATGTGCAGCTACTTCTTATTATATGTGTTGTGTATATGCAGAAACCTCTCATTATATATGTTGTGTATGTGGGAGCTGCTTATAATATATGTTTTGTATATGGAAGCAATTTCTTATTGTATATGTTTGTATGTACACATACTCCTCGTTTTATATATATATTTTTGTGGTGCTCCTTTTCAGTGAAAGCAATGTCTTAAACACAATCTTACAGAAAATGAAAGTGTCTCAGACTAGCAGCTGTTTATTTTCTTTCCAAAGCCCAGTTTACGGTTAATTTAAGAAGGGAAAGAAATGACATCCTACTGGGGTTACCCTTGTAATGCGCCTCTAGTAAATGAGTCATCTGTAGAGGAGCACTAATTGCACTGTAATGCTGTGCATTAAACTGGCAGGCAGATCCCAGGGGTATTGGTGTAACTCTGTGCTGTGAATCAGGCTCAGTAATCCCCTCTACCTCTGTGTCTGGATTCTATCAGGATATTTGCCGTTGGATGGCATGTGCTGTATATAGTCGTTTCTAGTCATATATGGGCATTGGGCTTATGTATACAGTGTGAACGTATTTTAACTGTGAATATATATATATATATATATATATATATATATATATTATTATCAATAATATAATCTAAAAGACCAGGGAACACTAACTAGTTATTTAAAATGTGCAATGTATTCATGTGATGACAAAAGCAGTGCACTGTGGTTTAAATGCCTAACTGATCTGGGGGCTTGTCCTTTTTAGCCAATGAGCATTAATATAGGACTCATACTTGTCTGCCAATCAAATCAATGGATGTACATTTGCTCTGTACACGAGTTTCAGAGTTCAAACAGGTTTTGCTTATTATTTTTTCATACAAAACACAATTTTGGTAATGTTTAAAGCTGCTCTTTATGACATGTCCCTTTAAGTGTAGACGCATGCTTGCACACTTAGATTTCTTGGCCTGGTTTCCTCCTCTCTTCCCTTGCATGTTGCTGGCAGGAACATTACTTAGTTTACAGTTTTATTTCTGACTGGAGTGTGGTAGAATATTTCGGTTCGGTGGTCGCTCCTGCAGTTGCACTTATGGCTTTGTCTGTGTGTGGTACAAATACTCCTGTTAGTTAGAAGTTCATACAGGACGGGGCTTTCTCCTCATTTTATTTATGACATATCCCATCCCTGTCTGTTCATTTAATCCCTTCACCATCAGAGAGGCCTCCTGGAGGGATACTGTGGCCAATAAGTTGTTTAAAGCTGTAGTGCACTCTATATATGTAGTAACTGAGGTTGACAAGATACTTTTAGTTCATCAAGTTCAACCTTTTAAGATCTCCTCTGATCTCTCAGTATGCAGATACATTTTTAATTGATCCAGAGGAAGCAAACAGAAAAAAACCAAGATGAATTCCTTCCTCACCCCAGATACTGGCGATCGGATTCCTCCCTCGATCAATACTCCCTCTATAATTAACCCTCTCTAATTGTACAGTTTACCTGCAGCTTAAAGGTCCACTTAATTCAGCACAATTTGGACAACATCACAGTAAGGACACAGTATATGTATATATTTCCATTCCAGCTCAATATCCTGTGTTAAACCGGAAAAAGGCAATTACACATCGCGACTGAGTAATTAGTGATGGGATCGCAGGGATATTGAGCTGGAATGGAAAACAGTGAAAATCATGACAGAAAGTGCCCTTAAATATATGTGTAACACAATAAAATCTTATAAAATACACATTTATTTATTTCAGAATTTTGGGCTCCAAAAATAGGGGTTGTCTTATACATGGGGGGTGTGTGTGTATATATATATATATATATATATATATATTTATTTATTTATTTATTTATATATATATATATATATATATATATATATATATATATATATTTGTAAAAAGGCAACTATAGTGTCCCAACACTCTATATTATGTGATCCTCATCTAAAAAAGGACCTAAAAGGCCACCATATTGCTTTAATACTATTATGCTATAGTCCACAGTACGATACACAACATTGAAATACCTTTAAAATGCAAATTTACAATAGTGAAATCTCTCTTGTACATTAAATGTTTCCATCTCTGATCAGAAATATGTCTCCTCCTATCAGTAGTATAAAGCATATCTGGTGGCATAATGTCATTATGGGGGTCTATTCTCATATATCTCAGACAAATCCAAAGTTACCCATAGTCATTTTTGTAGTTGTTAAGTCCTTCAGTTGTGTCTGACTCTCGGTGACCTATGAAGGCAGCACGCCAGGTACATCTGGCTGTGTTTCTGGTTGTGCTTATCAATATGGTTTTCTCAGCAAAGATACTGGAATGGGTTGCCAGTTCCTTCTCCAGTGGACCGCAATATCTCTGCTATGACTTGCCCATTTTGGGCGACCCTACTTGGTATAGCTCATTTGAGGTACACAAGCCCATTCAACACAAAAGTAGCGATCCAGAAGGGGACCCTTAGTAATAGTTTTTGATACAGAATTTTAAAACAGGGGCATCACAAAACATGGCACTGGAAGCAGAATTTGGTAGATTGTGTTATGACGCTGTACATATCATTTATATTTAGGGTGGTCAAATAGGGATGCTATAACACTACACTGCTGATATATTATGTACACTGTATACAAGTTTATATGCCAGGGATGAGTAACACCAGCAATTAGAGGAAGAAAAAAGGACACTTTAAAATTATTATTTTTGCCTTTCTTAGTATAATGCAAAGTTGTTTATCTTACTGTACATAGTATTAGAGTATTAAAGTCTAGGTGATAAGCTCCTATACAACAGACTCTGAAATTCCTTTTAGTATTAAAGAAAGCACTGAGTATTTGATCAGTACTTATCTGTGTATGCCAACACTCCCTGTGTAGGAATGTGATATATGTTGTAACTTTTTAAGACAAAAGATGTGCTTGAAAAGTCTGATGCAGCTTAAATTATGTCCATAAAGGGACACAAGTCCCTCAGATGTTCTAATGCATTACAATTAGTGCTTCAGAAGTAAAATAAATATCTGTACTGTTTATTAGGACCTCCCTCTGGCAAACCCTGATGATGTGGGTGTGGCCAAATACTGCACCAGGGGAGTTATGGAGCTCTATGGAGATCATTTTAATCTCTTTAGAATAGGGGTTCCTTATCGGTAAATTGTGTGTCCCAGGTGAGCTGTGACATCCTGTCACTTGAGATGCAAACCACTGTCAATATTTTGTAGTCCTGAAGACCAAACATTTTTTTAAATGTTGGCATTTTTTTTTTATTGGGATTAAAATGTGTTTTTACCTTTACCATGCCCTCTTTGCGTGCAAAAAAAGGTTTAAGACTGCTTTTGTCCCTTTGTGCAAAAAATAGACATCAATTTTGCTTTGAACTTTTAGCAACCGTATGAATTTAGACCATATTAGTACTCTGGCCAAGTACTCCAGTATTTTAGGGCAAGCAACCTTTGGAAATTGAAAACAAGCTGGCAGGAGGGACAGCGCTTGTTGTTGTGAGCAGTGTGGCATTTTGAGAACATTGCGTCCACATTCATGCCTATTTTCAAGACTATTGTGTTGCTGATTTAGTGATTGGAGGAATTTGAAACATTTCCAGAAATCCGGCATATCAGTCGTTTCCCAGTTCCAGGATATTGCAAGTAAACAGGCTGCGTAACTCCTGCTGGTCTTTGTAGTTTGTATCATAAGTAAGGACCACTGTATGAATAAATATATAAATATATATATATATATATTTATATATAAATATATATATATATATATATATATATATATATATATATATATATATATAAATATATATATATATATATATATATATATAAAACAAAAAATACAAAGTATATATATATATATACAGCAATTATTTCACATATGGTGGGCTAAGAGTGATAGAAGCCCTCCACCGTACAAAGTACAGTAGTACAAATAAGGAATAGTACATTAGTGATTACACTTGAATGTCTAAAAATAAGATAAAAACTTATTTCCTGCTCAAATTTCTCAGAAATACAGTATATGCACTGCAATCTGGGAAAACTGGGCGGGGCATGCAAATGAGGCCACATAATGCACCATCACTCTGTATATATATATATATATATATATATATATATATATATATAAGCAAGACTTTAAATATATAAGCAGTATTATATTATTAAGCAGGGAAAAATATATCATAAAATTTGTTTTAATTTTCAAAAAAATGGATGCCTCTGCTGCTCCCGGGAGGCATCCTTGATTCTTTGGGGAAAGTTGTGTGTCTGAGAGTGGCTTACATTTATCACAGCTTTATAATGTGGTGATACTGAGTGCTTAAAAAGTATTGTTATCAAATAATAGCGTAAAGGTTATTACTTTTGTTGTTTAGTTGTTCAGTTTTGTCCGACATTCCATGGCATCAGGCACATCTGTCAGCCTCTGCCCCTCTGAGCTCCATCAAGCTCATTTTCATTGCTTCAATGACCTCATCTATCCATCTCCACCTCTGCCTTCCCCTTCTTTGTGTGCCTTACATTTTTCCCAGTTTCAGAGTCTTCTCTAGGGAATCCGGTCTTCTCATGATATTTGAGCTTTAACCTCATGATCAAACCTTCCAGTAAACAGTTTTGCTTGATTTTGTATAGTATATCACTACATTTTCCTTTATGGCTACAGAGCCAATGTGTTCATTACTCGTGTACAATTGTGAAAGTGGAATGACAGCATCAAGATATATTACAGCAGACAGACATCATGCAGTGAGGACCCTGGCCAGTGTTTATACAGCCTATAAATAGAGAGGCAGGGTCTGTAATAACAAATGTATGTCTTAGGAAAGGAAGTGTGAGTGGTCCCTGGTACTCCTTAGCACCGTGATACATCAAGCCCTGACCTAATCCTTTGATATTATCAGGAAATAGTGCCCAGGTCTAGCTTTCATTCCTCAGAGTTAGGGTCATTTCAAAGAAATTGAGACATTTAACAAAAAATACAAAGTACAGATTCCCATATTACTCAAGAAAGCAACTTTATTACAGCAAAACCTTTTAGTCGGCCGGCTGGACAGTTTCTAGATGATTTATTTATTTATGTAGATGAAATATTTTTTCTTAAAGACACTTTCTAGTATCCATTCATATAGTCAGTCTACTACTGCTTAGTAATTGAAATTCTGTAAGACTTTAAAATCCCACCTCCATTTTTCAGTGATGTAATTCTGATGCTCTCTTTTGCCATTGGCTCATCTGAACCCATAACTACGGGTTTGACTAATTGGCAACATTCCAACTCTCACATCCGATGTCCGACAGATGATTTCCGAGTTTGCCTCTCCGTCCCGTAGCTCGCAGCAGGTTCCAATTTAATAGCAACGTAAGTAGGTAGAATTTTGAGCACGCAGCCGTTGCGGGTCTCACGTTGCACTTACGGGCTTCCAATTTTATGTGGCTGTAAATGTGTCCTCATATAGTGCTTTGCTAATTTGTTATTAAATCCTCTTGTAGCTTTATACTCCTGAGGAAGTGATTAGTATGGCCCACTTGTAGTTGTACTTCTTAGTAAGTGTGTCCTTTTTGTAGCTGTACACTCCATAGGTACTGTGTCTGTACATTCTTTAGTAAGTATGCCCTCCTGTAGGTTAACACTCCTTACTAAGTATGTCTTTTTGTATCTGTATACTCTCCATAGTAAACGTGCCCTGTTGTAGCTTTACAGTCTTTAGTAAGTGTGCCTTTGTGAAGCTTTACACTCCTTAGTAAGTGTGACCTTGTGTAGCTTTACACTATTCAATAGGTGTGCCCTTTTTTAGCTTTACTCGCTCTAGTAATTATGCCCTCTTGGAGTTACCCTCCTT
Organism: Discoglossus pictus; assembly: GCA_027410445.1. Lineage (NCBI taxonomy): Eukaryota > Metazoa > Chordata > Amphibia > Anura > Alytidae > Discoglossus > Discoglossus pictus. Next base: position 382,082,754 of record CM050167.1, read on the forward strand.
AGTAAATGTGCCCTTGTGTAGCTTTACACTCTCTGGTAATTATGCCCTCTTGTAGTTACCCTCCTTAGTATGTGTGCCCTTGTGTAGCTTTACACTTTCTAGTAAGTATGGCCTCTTGTAGTTACCCTCCTTAGTAAGTGTGCCCTTGTGTAGCTTTACTCTCTCTGGTAATTATGCCCTCTTGTAGTTACCCTCCTTAGTAAGTGTGCCCTTGTGTAGCTTTACACTTTCTAGTAAGTATGGCCTCTTGTAAAGTTACTATCCTTAGTAAGTGTGCCCTTGTGTAGCTTTACTCTCTCTAGTAATTATGCCCCCTTGTAAAGTTACTATCCTTAGTAAGTGTGCCCTTGTGTAGCTTTACACTCTCTAGTAATTATGCCCCTGTGTAAAGTTACTATGCTTAGTAAGTGTGCCCTTGTGTAGCTTTACACTCTCTAGTAATTATGCCCCTGTGTAAAGTTACTATGCTTAGTAAGTGTGCCCTTGTGTAGCTTTACACTCTCTAGTAATTATGCCCCTGTGTAAAGTTACTATGCTTAGTAAGTGTGCCCTTGTGTAGCTTTACTCTCTCTGGTAATTATGCCCTCTTGTAGTTACCCTCCTTAGTAAGTGTGCCCTTGTGTAGCTTTACACTTTCTAGTAAGTATGGCCTCTTGTAAAGTTACTATCCTTAGTAAGTGTGCCCTTGTGTAGCTTTACTCTCTCTGGTAATTATGCCCCCTTGTAAAGTTACTATCCTTAGTAAGTGTGCCCTTGTGTAGCTTTACACTTTCTAGTATTTATGCCCCCTTGTAGCGTTACCCTCCTTAGTAACTTCACACTCTTTAATAAATGATCCTTCTAGTAACTTTACACTATGTAGTACATATGTTACACTTGCTCTGCACCAGCTCCTCAGATGAACATCTCATTTTCTGTAATAATCCTGTTGACTAAACAGGAAATCAGCTGCTCATCGTACTCTGTGCAGACAATAACAGGATGAAATAGGGAGATATTTACCGGAGCCACAGATCTGTGTTCGGGTGGAGACAATACATCATTGTTTATTAAATCTAACAATTTAATAATCCTCATTCACTTTGTAACGATAATACAGTCATTATGTCGCAAGAAATTGGTCTCATCAGCCAGATGTTGGCTCATTTCCTGCTTCACAATCTAGTAGAACAATTCTGCATCAATCTGAAGCTGTATTGTATTTTAAATGGTCTGTCACTTTGGCTTCAGCATAAAGTAGTGTAGTTCCTCTATTTGTCTTCAATAATTACTTTGTAAGCAACGCATAATAAACCACATACTGTACATATAGTGTATGTATATATATATATATATATATATATATATATATGTTGTTTTGATCCCTATCGCTGTATGGAGCCCTAGAGTATATATGATCTACCACCTGAGATAACACTTCCCTGTTGTTTTACCCCAGGTTTGTGATTTTAGATGGACATTTTCATGTTTGTCATTGTGATAATATTGCTTTAAAATGTTACCAATTAAATGATCCTAATTGATATAACACAACCAGGAAATGTCATCACTAGTGTCAGCAAAAGTGATAAATGATCTAAAACCTGGTCCTATATATAACAAAGTTTAATATAACTTTTCCTTGGTAAGTGGCAGATGCTGGGCCTTTCCTTTTATAAGAGCGCCAGTACACCCCCAGCATAGGGCCTCATTCAATTGCGATTTGGCCTATTGAATAGGGCTCTATATAAGCACACAGCATATTTTTTACAGCAGCTTTTAGTTAGTAAAGACCTTGCTTTTGGATAGAAGTTTACTAACTAAAAACTTCTGTAAAATAAATATGCTATGTGCTTATTTAGAGCCCTATTCAATTTTCCAAATCGGAATTGAATGAGGCCCATAGGCGGCAGCAGCGGTGGTGAGCATCCGCTAGATGTCGCTGCCAAGATTTTTGCTGCCAATGTCATAGCTTTAGGGTTAGGGTAATGGTTTAAGCTTGGAAATTGTGTATGATCTCAGCAGCGCTTACAAACTGTGTACAATTTAAGCAGCGCCATCTAGCAGCTCCTTGCTGCAACTGCTGCTGCCATTACCAAAATCTTGGCAGCAACATCTAGATGCTCACCGGCACTGCTGGCGCACTCATAAAAGGAAAGGACCCAGATTCCTTCAAAAGTAGGGTTTCCCATGTGAGGAAAATGCCTGTTCACTTCTCAACAAAGCTTCGATATAAAGCCACATAGTTGTGAGACGT
>CM050167.1:382089989-382242489 GCA_027410445.1 Discoglossus pictus
AAAGCTAATTAGTTCACAAGAAGACAACCTTCTGAGGCAACAGCAGAAAGCACAAGCCCAGTGAAGAAAATGGAACACTGCAGTACAGAATAAAGTGAAATATAAAACACTGTGACCACTGTCAAGTTTAATTGTTTAAAAGACCATATGGAAATAATTACCAAATTGATCTGTTTTTGTGCTAATAATCTAAAAAGTAAGAGTAGATACATAATAATACTATTCTGTAGATGCCAGAACAATAGAAATGGGGTTAGACACAAGGATATCGTCCATGTTTTACATTTTTATCTATTCCTGTGATTCAGGGCCTGTCCAAGCACACAGACAGTACTGTACACATTTGTCTAGTAATTTCATGGATTAATGAAAGCCAGTGACCACTGTGATTATTTGCTTGCCCTGGACCGGGCAGGATGTAAGCTGTTTCTGTTCAGTCCGGTTGTAAACTGATTTATGCTTCCTCTCGCATGTCTTCCTTGTGTACCCAGAGGAAATCGCAGCTCATTCTCTCTCTCCGTGCAGGGCCTCGGTCACCAGGCGGACGTTTGGACATGGTGGGATTGCTGTACACACATGGTATGCATGTGCAGCCCTCATAAAGTCCATCTGGGCTATGGCCATTAGCCAACACCAATTCTACCTGGATAGAAAGCAGAGCAAGGTAAGGAGCTCAAGATTTTGTTTCTGTGCATCTGGAATTCTTATTTCCATTGACTGTTTACTTGTTTAGGTCTTGCTCACTGTGCCTTAGGGAGTTCATCTACACCTCACTGACGAGGCCCATGGAGGCCGAAACGTACGTCTGGGGTTTGCTGTTTCTCCCGTTCAGGGTAGAATTGTCCTGTATTTCGGGGCCAGTGAGTGGGACCAGACTGATATACTACAGGATATTTATCCCTGTGAAGGGCAAAGGTTGCTCTCAGAGTTGGTTATCATGTCCATAGAACTAGCCTATTAAGGTTAGTTTGTTCTCTGATTGAACGTCCATGACTTTGTTGTTTTGTTTATGCAAATTACCCTTAGGAATTAGTCTCCCAGACATGGTCCCCTTGCTTATTGTGCCTTATGAAGTTCAGCTACATCCTACTGACGAGGCCCAATGCAGGCCGAAACATATGTCTGGGGTTTGCATTTTCTCCTGTGGAATTGCCTGGTATTTCGGGGCTGGACCACTCTAGTGAGTGGCACCAGACTGATATACTACAGGATATTTCTCCCTGTGAAGGGCACAAGTGAGCTAAAGGAGGTTGCTCTGAGTGGGTTATCATGGCCATAGAACTAACCTATTAAGGTTAGTTCGTTTTCTGATTGAGTGCCTATGACTTTGTTTTTTGTTAAGTGTTGTGAAGCCAGAAAACAAACTTCATTAAAGGGATATGGAAGGCTCTTGGATTTTATTAGGTATATAATATCCCTATGTATATATTTACTTCTATGTACTTTATTTTATTAAGAAATGCTTATAAACTTAGTTTTTTTTTTGTCTTAAACAAAAACTGCAGCATATGCATACACAGTCTCTGTAGGACTGGATGTGCAGTGTAGTTTAGTGTTAGCCTATCAGGGACCATGTCTCAGTAGCATGTTGCTGAGAGATAGTCTCTGATTGGTTAGTATGAGACACAGCACTGCAAGGATAATAGAGTCAGTGTCTGTGTGAGCTGCAGAGAGCAGACCCAGACAGGGACTATTTGTATGATTTTAGGCAGTAAAAACAAAGCGTATAAGCACTTCAGAATAAAATAAAGTAAAAAAAAATAAAAAAATAAACTGTTATATTACATACCTAGTAAAATCCGGGAACCATCCTTATCCCTTTAACATCTTAATGCATCAGTTATTACCATTGTACTAGTTCTCTCCAACATCGCTAGCAAGTATAGGACAGATTGAGGACAGCAGCAGTTTAGGAAAAGTAAATCATATCTTTGTGAATTATGAGACAAATTAACCACATTAGCAGACTCTGCTAGTGCCTGGAAGCTGCCATGACAGTAATACTTCCTTTCCAAGGCATGAGGGGGCTGGTACAAAGCAGGGCAAGTCGGGATTGCTTTTACTAAGCTTGTGTGGGAAAGATGTCAAGTGCTAAAATCTTATTTATATCAATAACTGTCACTCCCAAGTCATTACTTCCCAGACAATAACAGCACTGCAAATCTGCATTTCCGGATCATTTTTTGTAACTTCTGCAAATTCGGTTAGTAATGTGTAAAGTCTGCAGGAACAACATGAGTTTAATGTCCCTGTTAGTGGTACAAACTTGTGTATGGAGCATTACACCTATGTGTAAAACCTGTATGTACACTCACAGCTTCTGGAGACTCTCATATTAATAATAGGAATGTCATATATCCTCATGCCACTAAAGTACGAGCAAATAGTCAGGTAACTAGTGTATTATACAGTGCCATAACTATATAATGACAGCTTATTCAGAAGATGACACAGTTACATTTAGCGACCACTGTGGACATGTATTTAAAATTATACTATTCAGAGGAACCTCTCTTTTTATTTATTTATTTATTTATATATATATATATATATATATATATATATATATATATATATATATATATACATATATACATATATATATATATATATATATATATATATATATCCACCCCAGACTTTGCTTAAAGCTGTGTAATACAGCAGGCATATGCTTAAAATGAGCCATGTTTAAAATGGTATTTGGATTAAAGAGCATAGCCTTTGTGGGAACATTTGCATGTCCCTGCCCAGGTTCCCAGAATGCAGTGCAATGGTTGTATCTCTCAGAATTCTGAGCCTGGAATAAGTTATTTTTTTTAACTTATTTTATATGTTCAAATGTGAACACAAATGTACTATTTATTTACTATATATATATATATATATATATATATATATATATATATATATATATATATATATATATATATATATATATATATATACACATATTATATTGTAAGTAGCGAGTTTCCTATCTTGTAGGGTGCTTTGTAAAAAAGCACTTTCTACAAATATTCTAAGCTCAAAACAGGGCTCTCCATTTTCTTCAGTTGGTAATATTGTATTTTTTCCTGTACAGCGCTACGGAATATGTTGTCGCGTTACAAATAAAAGTTAATAATAATATATATATATATAATCTTTAATACCAACGTGTATAGTGCTTTGCAAACACTGTCGATGGGTTACACTTTGACGCCTTCCTCTAAACTACATTTAATGTGACCCGCCCATGTAAGTATATTGATATTTGCTGAAGTGCAAGGTTTGTTTGAGACAGATACACCTGATCTAGGACATTTCACATAAATCTTAGTTTAAATAAATATGCTTTTTCTTTTCTCCGTCTGTACAAATGTTTACTGAAAGACGGCTTCCCATTTCTTCTTAACTGACAAGCAAGTCAGGAGTGGCTCGGCTGAGTAAAGTGCTCTCAATCTTGTTGAAAGCTAAAATCAACAGTCTCTTCCCTCCATTCTTTTCATCTGTCACTTGTAAATGAGCTGAGATTGAAACCATGCGTTATGCGGCTTTACATGAAATGGCCTTCCAGCATAGGTGGTAATGGATATAGTGTAGAGATACATGGAAAGGGTCTTATGCTTTAAGGAATCTGTCTAATATATATGTTTTCATGTGTTCCCAGTCTGTATGGATGTATTTATTTGTAGTGGTCGTGGAGGGCAAGTTCAGTCCTAGAGGGCCACATACAGGCCTGTATTTCAGGATTTTCTTTTCTGTGCACAGGTGAATCAATCAGGATTACCTGTACGCAGCAGGGATATCCTCAAATTCTGGTCTGTGCGTGATCCTCCAGGACCTAAACTTACCCACCTGTGCCATACACTGTATACTCAGTAAAGAAAGAAAATACTATTCCGAGTACACTTACATGTCTCAAGCAGCCAGGAGACATTTACAAGTATTCTGGGTAATGACATGCAAATGAGGTATTGTCACATTTGCCTGTAGTACATGTGATTATCACAAATCTGTACTATAAGAAATTCTGCCTTCTTGAGACAAGTAACTGCATACCGGATCCCAGGGGGCATATTCAGGCCTTATTCAAATTTGAAAAAAGAAAATAACTTTCCTTTGACAAAGACGTGGTACGTCGAAACGCGTCAGGCTCCTAGCAACGACGCTGCGCACGTCATCACGTTAGACGTGCGCTGCAAACCTGGATGTCGATCCCCTTTAGGAAGCACGATATTGCTCCTATTACGGCCTAGTTTAAAGCCCCTTATACCACACTAATGACATAGCATGCCTGCTAGTATCAGATACTACCCATTGTAACCCCTAGAAACGGGGCACAGCCTCAATCCTCTTTATACAGCTTTAGGCACTTGTTTGTGCCATACCACAGCTAGATTCCAACCAGCCTATATAGACACGGTTTGGATCACACGCTGGGTAGAATATACTAGTTAAGGCAACCTTGTCTGCACTCTAGGCTGAGCCTCTTTGCAATTTTGACTCTTATAGGTACTATCTTCTAGTACCTCATTTAACAGCAATAGGTGTATCAGTAAGGCATTTAGTGATCCATACTTCATGTCTATGCAAATATATTGCCTTCTTTAATGTACCCTCCGGACACTTGGAGGACATATATTTAGGCATAAGGGTGCTTTACAAATATACTATTTAGGATACTATAGGGCTTGTATGCCCCGATACCTATTTACACTTTCCATTGCTCGCCCGCCAGGTGTGAATAGTTATACCCACTTACTTAAGGATTAAATTTTGCACAATACCAGTGCCTTAGGGTATTTTACTATTCCTTACATTTGCCCCTTTTTTATTCCCCCTACTAGTGTTTTTACACTCACTGTTTTTAATATACGCCGCTGTCATTTACTTAATAAAAGAATATTTCTTGTATATATTTATCCCACTTTTTTTTTTGCTTGATCAAATTTGTACTACCCCCAACAACCCGCTTACTTACCCTCCTTTACTCGTGGTATAACCCAATCATAAGTTTCCCACACACCTATATAGAAAAAGTGTATATGTGTCTGTAAGGAAGTGACTGGTACACTTACCACATTTCAGTGCATATTTCATGGTATTGCATCAGTAACTTCAGGGTGCCCCCTAAGAATGTACTGCCCTAGGCGTGGGCCTTGTGGGATAGACTGAACCCCAGCCCCCCTCCCCCTCCCCCCCATGCTGGATCCATCCCCTTTTTGGGGTGTAGGGTGTGTGTAGGTTATAGTGGTAGATTGAGGCCAGATAGGAGCATCTCCAGTCTAGAAATGAGAGCCAGTACAGTTATATTCAGTGTAAGTTTTCTCATAAAAGATCAGATTTTTTTTTTCTTTTTGTCTAAATTTTTTAAAGTTGTTTTACCTGGAATCTACAGTAATTAGTTGACTTTGACATCACTTTGGTTCCTCAGTCAAAGCTTTAATTTGAGCGCTTACATATTCCTTATTCCAGCCTTTGACGGGGCAGAGGTTAATGACCAGTCTGGAATGTATTTAGTTTCAAACATTAGGAGATCACCACATAGCACAAGTCCAGAGTACATATTTGAAATGTTATAGTTCATACAGAAGTATGTTCCTCAGTGCTACGACATATCATAACCACCTTGTCATTCAAACCAAGAGGAAAGTATGTCAGTAATGTCAAATGACCGGTCTAGGAATGACCTGAGCAACCTGTGGACTTCTGAGAATGTGACACAGAAGTGAAACGAAAATGAAGGACTCGCCAATTAATCTGCACTGACTCATGCTAAAGACTGGGCAAGCAAATGAGTTTTCAAAAGGTATAAAGGTTAACTAACCACTTGAGTGCTCTTACAAAGGTCTTTCTAAAGAATAGTTAGTTAGGGCCTGGTGAGAGAACACTTTATTAAACTTGTACTGTGGATATAAACAATGAATTACTATTTGTATATCACCCAGACTATATAAACTCATTATTTCTATAACCCTGAGGATTGTCTCTCCAGTGGGAGCCGCCCAGAGGGGAATGCTCTCCATACTGTACTTGCAGTATGATAATGGGAGGGGACTAGAAAGTGTATTTGTGTACATTGCTAGCAGCTGTTATTAGACTACTATCTGCTACTAATGTCATGCTATAGAATGGTTAAGCAAATTAGTGTTCAAAAAGTATATAGGTTAAAGGGCCACTTCTTACAAAGGACCCTCTAAAGAATAAATAGATAGGGCCTGGTAAGAGAAAATCTTTATTAAACTTGTACTGTGTATTTAAATAATGAATTACTATTTGTAAATCATGCTAGATAAACTTATTATTTCTCCACCCGTGATGATTGGAGTGGGAGCCTCCCAGAGGGAATGGTTTCCAAACAGGCATACTGTACTTGCAGTATGATAATGGGAGGGGACTAGAAAGTGTATTTGAATACATTGCTAGTAGCTCATGTTAGACTACTATCTGCTACTAATGTGTCTTTTACTGAGTGGGCTCAAAAGATTTTCAGTTTGGTACTTCCACATGGGCGGCTCCCATTTCAGAGACTAAGCATTATTCAGAGGGGGGAGCAATCTGTAGCTTATACAGCCAGGGGGCGTGATTTAATATAAAAGTAATTCATTGTTTAAATGCATAGTATAAGTTTTTAATATATATTTTTTATAATCAAGCCCCACCTATCTAGAGGTAGAGAGGTATTTAAATACTGCCAGAAGAGTAAGAGTTCCCTGGTGGTCCAGTGGTTAGGATTTGGTGCTTTCACCTCTGCGACCTGGGTTAGATTCCAGTCAGCGAACCAAGAGGTCACACCAGGTCAACCAGGGTTGGGCCTGGTCAGTACTTGGATGGGAGACCATCTAGGAATACCAGGAGCTGTATGCCGTATAGCAGTTGCTCCACCCATTCCCACCAATGTAAGTGGGCGTGTCCCGCACCAGGACCTACCCACTGATGGCATTAAACAAAGTAGTATGTTTTAACATGTAACCTTATTAATAGTTGGATTTATTTTACATAGAAATGATTTGGCTCTGAAGATATTTCCACCATGTGCCTACAGCAACCAGTGCAATAAATCTTTCAGTTTATTTTACATTTCTTAAAAGGCAAGATCAAGAAGTCTATTCTCTATCGTATAATTTGGATAGGTGCCGAGAAGACTTGCCAAGAATTACAGTAGCTGACAAGGGGATTTAAACCTTTTCCTTCTTAAGATGCGGATACCCTTTTAACATCTGCCTTATCTATATCTGTGTTTAGTAGATATGCTGGAATCCTAACTGTGAGCTGTATAATACAGTGCTTGATAAATCCAGGAAGCCAGGGCTCCATATATCATACATACAGTCCATATTAGGTGTCCAGGAGGTAAAAGAGGATCTGCCCATGAGGCTGTCCTCAATCTTGATTCAGGTTTGTCTATAATAGCCATTGCAGAGAAGTACGTAAGTAATGTTATCAGGATAACCAAGGGCATCTGCAGGGCTTGTATCGCTCTTTGCCCACCATACGCTAAATTATGTGGTTGTTAAAGCCCTTCCCACAAAATCTGCAGCATGAGTTAGGTACCAGCCCCACACTGGTGAGATCCATTAGATGTGGGTAGGTCTCCTAACTTGTGCATAATCCACCCCATGTTATGCTTTAATGTTGTGTAAAACAGCAAGTAAAAGGAGCTATGTACAAAGTCTGTGGACTTATTTGCATATCTCTGCCCAGTTTCCCAGAGTGCAGTGTAATAACTATATTTATTGGGAATTCTGAGCAGGAAAAACTTTTTTTAACTTATTTTTAGATATGCAAATGTGAAGACAAATGTACTATTTATCTACAGGACCATTGATAAAGACTTCTATCAGGACTAAACACATCTGATGAAATCTAAAACTTAAACTACAAAAATAAAATTTGAAATCGGTGTTATTTTTATGCAAATACTGATTTTACTGCTAATTAGTTATTAAATAAATGAGTTGTATTCCTGTGTATGGCCATTACAGCAGGCCTTTAATATAACAACGAACAAACCCATTCGTAAATATGCAAATAAGCAGTTCCTCGAAAAGGAAATACCAATAAAATGTCAGAAAAGGTTAAACGGCACAGCAGAACGTGTCATTACTGCTATAAAATGACAGCCTTTTAAGAACTGGTGACCCCACCTTGTGACTTGGGCCCTAAGCCCTGGAGGAAGCCACAGGAAGCCAGTCTGTCGTGTTTCTTACTTTGCTACAGGGGCTTCTCTGGCCTGTAAAGACGTCTTATTCTGTCACTTAGCCATTAACACCCACTCTCGAGGGATCAGTCTAAGAGCTGACTCTTGGAATGCTCTGTGGGTGTACAACTAATGGCAGCGCATTGTCAGAATAGCAACACCCAGAAATAGGACTTATATACTTATTGTACAACAAAGCCAGGCTTACATCTCAGGCACCCTTAACCCATTAGCAGCTGTCCATGCCACTGTGACTGCTGCTCCTCTTCCCCTTTATCCCACCAAAAAACACACATCTATTTTTAAAGTTTTCAAGGTCAGATTGCTGTGTCCGATATGTTGCATTCATCATTTTTCATTTGTTTCTGCCGTGATAAAGTTCTGACACAACTTCTTAAAATTTGGATTACCAACGTCTTCTGTAATGCATAAGACACGGGTAATGCATAATACTCATCAGACTATTGAGGAGCCATCGTAGTGTGTGTAATATATATATATATATATATATATATATATATATATATATATATGTGTGTATGTATATATGAAGAGTGAGGTAGCCGTGAATGTCCAGTAATCCAGTTGAATAATCAGAGTATTGCAGTGAATAGTGATACCTTTTTTATTGGACTTTCGAGAGATAATGCCTCTCTTTATCAAGTCAAAAAGCAATACTGATACAAGTATGAACTAAAAACAGTCATACTTGTATCAGTATTGCTTTTTGACTTGATAAAGAGAGGCATTATCTCTCGAAAGTATAATAAAAAAGGTATCACTATTCACTGCAATACTCTGATTATTCAACTGTATGTATGTGTGTGTGTGCATATATATATATATATATATATATATATATATTTACATACATACACAACACACCCATTATATATATATATATATATATATATATAATGGGCTTGTGAACTTCAAATTATGGTCAGACAAATTGTGTTCCACTGACGAAAGAACTGGCAACCCATTCCAGCATATTTGCCAACATAACCTTATGGATAAGCACAACTAGAGACATTAGGATTGTGTCTGACGTGCTACGATCCATATGATCACATAGTGTCGGACATGACTGAGCGACTATATATATATATATATATATATATATATATAAAATCACAAAAAGACAAATATGTATGATGTATTTATATTATTAAATAATAATAATTCTCATTAAGTAATATTTGCTAACTTTTTATAACATTGTGTTGGTCTCACTGTGCAATTTTGTCTGTTGACTTTTAAAGAAAATGATATTTCTTTACTTTTAAACAGTTAATATAGTGGAATTTCAGTATTTTTAATAAATTAAACTTAAATTCAAGATTTGATTTGGAGGGTTTGCATTTCAGTGATGGTTCTCCAGCCCTAAGTAAGATATTCTCTAATGTATTTTTTAATTCTATTTTTATAGTAAGTTCTGAGGACATGAAACCCTTCAGTTCTGTGATCTCGCACTACTCGCCCACTGTCTAATCTTGTCTTCTGTGGGGGAGTTCTCATCCTTGTTAACAGCTGATAGGAAAAGCATGCAAGATTTCAGCTGTCAGTTCCTATCTTATTCTTTAGTCTGGAATCTGAAAACAAGTTTCTTGGTCTCTGGTGTTGGTATCACTACAATCCTAATGTACAAACAGGGTGACTTTCCAAGTGGTGTCGCCATTTTCGCCTTTTTCCATTGGTCAATGACTTCCATAGTTTGACTTCAAACCAAGCATTACAAGTTGGGTGTTATTATCCAAGTACAGTCATTAATAATGGGTAAACAAGAGAATATTGGGGCCATTCCGAACTTTTTAGTAGTCAAGGTAGTAGACTTTGTATAGATACATTTTGTGTGTGTGTTCTTCCATCGTTCTCGATGCGGAGCTCGACATCTCATTGATTGGGTAACTGGGCTTGGTGCATCCATAAAGGGCTAAATCGCTGTGGTGACACGGTCAGTGATGTCATACGGTATAGGTCTATTGAAGTGCCATTTATGGAGAACTTGGCAAAATTTTTGACTAGATGTTTTTAGAAAGTTAAGTAAAAATTAAAGGATGGATTCTTTATTACTGTATACTGAATTTTACATTAATGGGGATAGGCACTACTTTTTTTCCTAATACGGTTAGTCACCTTGGAGGGGCTTTGGATGTAGATGTAATCCATTCCGTTCTGGCCCAATGTTGTGTAACCTAACACACGGGTTGGTAACCTTTTCTGGAACTTAGGAGCCAGCCAGGTTATCCAGAAGCCAGACAAACTTTTTTTTTAGGATTATATATAGAAATATATGTGTAATAGCTAAAAAGTTAGGAGCCAGCAGTAACATTTTAGGAGTCATAGCTCATGGGCTTGTCCGTCTCTGACCTCAGAAAAGGACTGAATGGAAATGTAATGGTAGAATCGCCCGTGTTGTAGAGGTTCAACTACAATTCTCCTTTAAACCATACAAATATTTCAGAGACACTAATTTCGATCATGGGTAACTGAAATATTAAAATGGTGGTATTATATGGGCCAGGTATGTACCCTAAATAGATGAGATAGGACATATTTGTATAGTAAAATAATTTATCATGTAAAGTTTTAATTTGAATGGATTATCATCAATCAATAATATATTAAAGTCCCATCAGCATTAGTTTTGCTCTGGTAGCCCCTTCGGGCTAGTTTGAGATCTCTAAATATAGGTAGTCCTTGTGAGTGTAATTATAAGGCATTGACGTGCAAACTGCAACTTTAAGAGATGTCCCTAATTGCCCCATGGCTACAAAAATCTAAATAAAAACTAACTACCCCCTGAAAACAGTGGGACTTATGAGCAATGCTTTGTAGTGTTTTATCTGTAGCCTGAGGAGGGGTACATCAAACTAAATGGGGGGTGATTGGCCTGGATGCACTGGGGGTATTAGAGGGTATTTAACCGTAATCTAATTGGTTGGCATTTTATAAAGCTGAGAATTTGTCAACATGGCGATGTGTAGAAATATATTGACATTTAATCAACTTTTTTTTTTTATTAGTCCAAAATACATGCGGCAAGAAGCTTGAGTGAGATCGCCATTGACCTGACAGAAACGGGAACTTTAAAGACCTCAAAACTCGCCAACATGGGGAGCAAAGGAAAAATCATCAGCGGAAGTAGCGGGAGTCTGCTATCCTCAGGTAAATATTCAAATAAGGGAAAATGAAAGAATTGAGAATTTCACCACGAAAGGTAATTGTATCTCACTAGGATTTAGCTTAAAGGGCTATGGGAGTTTACTGGATTTACTAGGTATAAAATATACTGTTGTGTACTTTATTGTATTAAGAAGTGCTTATAAGCTCTGTTTTTACTGCATAAAATGATGCAGACACAGGCTCTGTATGGCCGGATGTACAGTGTAGTGTGCTAGCCTATCAGGGACCACGTCCCTGCAGCATGTTGCTGAGAGATGGTCACTGATTGGTTAGTATGAAACACTGCACTGCCAGCCCTTTCATGTAGTTTTAATAAAACTTAACTTTAGCTTGCTTTGAGTCATTTGATGCATTTGTTTTGTATAGATAAAACTTAATTGTCTGACAAACTCCTGGCACATAATGCGCTTTCCTGTGAAAGTGCAACTACTTTGCAGAGGGACTGGGACCAGGAAATGATTTGTAGTGGTGTTAAAACATTAATATCGGTATAATGAACAAATGTGATAGTTCTGCCAGTATGGCTGATGTTAGTGACTATAAGCACTATAAGTGTCTACATTCTAGGAAATTGTTATAATCTAACCGTAACATTGTAACTATTGCCAGGAGTTTGTGAGTCAGTTACATGAATGTACAGTATAAACAAAAGTTATCTTTTATTTTATATATTTTTTTTTTGCTTACATTTTCTTCCCTTTTAGTTTGTAAGTAGATCTATAATGTCATATGTTAGACAATGTCATTTAAAATGACTTTTTTTAATATATGACATTGTAGATCTTAATAGAATTTGGACAATTATTAGAAGAGTAACCAACTGTGATTTAATAAGTAATAGGAAGATGAACTGGTCACACCCTAACACAATGACACATAAACAGAGCAGTTTATTCAGACGCTTGCCAGTAATAATATTTTGGAGCCAGTATTCTGTCTTCTGGTATTAGAGATAATAATTTTAACAAGCCCTCTATTGACTGTTCGAAAGTGAATTGGTGAATTTGGCCGTAAACCCCACGCACTTACAAATAATGCAAGAAAAAGAGCAGGAATTTCAAGAGGAAGAGAAGTGAAAATGGAAAAAAAAAAATTCAAGTTCTTGCAAGAAAATCATGTGAGGTTATGAGTAATTTTCAGTACAGTTCAAGCTAAGCTAATTGTTTTTTTTTTCATAACAACAGAATAAGCCGGTCAAAACATGTAAATACTGACTAATAGGAGGAACAAATAAATTACAATTATGGAGATTTCAGAAATTCAACAGGATTATTTGAGAGTTAACTTGACAAGAAAAACTCAGTATTTGTGTTGTGTGGTTGTGTCCGACTCCCTGTGACCTCATGCACCGTAACATCCCATGCTGATCCACTTGGTATTCATGGTAAATATACTGGAGTGGGTTGCCAGTACCTTCTCCAGTGGGCCACAGCTTTAAGCTCTGGGTATTCCTAGGTGGTTTCCCAACCAAGTACTAACCAGGCCCAACCCTGCATGGCTTCAGGGTGTTGTGACCTCTTGGTTCCTTGACTGGACTCAAACCCAGGTTGCGGCGGTGAAAGCACCAAATCCTAACCACTGGATCACCAGGGAACCCTTTCAGTATTTGTGTACCAGTCAGTAAATTGCACAGGACACATAAAACTTAACTTTTTTATTAATACTTGAATTACGTTTTTATTAGTATCAGTCAAGTTGTAACATTTTAAAAGCTGGGCCAGTAATTGTAAATATCAATATAAACAACTTTTCAAGGTTAAATAAAAAAATTATAATCTTTTGCGAGAATTTTACTTATATTTAGGCTGAAGTTCCTCCTATTTTATTTTATTTTTTCAAACTGCTTTGCATTAGAGTGTACTACCACTTCCCTGCTGCTATCATTGCACCTTCAAAGTAAATTACACTCTGTCACCAAAGCTAAGAAGTTTGTAACCGAGTGAGAGCGTTGGCGTAAAAGATATGGGGGAAGAAACAGCTATTTTCAGTATAAGTTTTGTTACAAAATATCAACTTTTTTTAATCACAGTAATTTTTATACTGCCCTTTAAAGTTTAGAAACTGGACAATTACAGTGGTCTTAAAACAATTAATAGTGGCCCTAAAACAATTAAGTCTTATTACAAATGTTGTTATTAATAAAAGTTATGTTTTATTAGCTAGCCATATGTTTTTGAACAGCCTGTTTGATAACATAGATTTAGATTAAGTGGACAATGTAGTTTAGATGTTACTATTAAAAGATACATATTTACACAGTTATATTTCCATAATCTCTGCTGATGTTTTTACAGTAAAACTTAGTTTACAACGATTTCCGTTACTGCGTCGGCGACGTGAGCCGCGCAAGTGTCATAGGAAAGGTCTGGCGGCGATTGAGCATTTTTAACTCTAATTTTAGAAGCCATTGAACAGCTGTTTCTATGTTTTGCAAAAATGGCTTTGGATACAAGATAATGAAGAAAAACACACATACTGAGTTAATGTTGTCATTGGAATTAACCCCTCCACTGCCTCAGAGGTTGTTGTTGTAGTTCCTGCTCAGTGTTTTTGTTGGCTTCACCCATTCTACTGGTATTTATTCAGCTTTGAATAACTTCCTAATCTGGCCATGTGTGCAAAATAGTACAACAACCAATGAAGATAATGTATTATTAGCTAATTATTTGTTTGATAATGAACCAGTATCAGTGTTTGGGTTGCTATGCCCAGTGACAATCTAACTTCTATGCTTTGGAATGCATGGGTCTACCATTTTTAAACCAGAAATACATATTTCTGTTATGTTTGCCCATCCCTTACTCCCAATACTACAGGCGCACTTAGAGGAAGTTGAAACTCTGTTTTGTACTGTATTGAATGATGATTGGCTTCTCTGTAGCACACATTGGAGTGTACTGTATCAAGTGACGTGATTGGCTTCTCTGTAGCACACATTGGAGTGTACTGTATCAAGCGATGTGATTGGCTTCTCTAGTACACATTGGAGTGTACTGTATCAAGTGATGTGATTGGCTTCTCTAGTACACATTGGAGTGTACTGTATCAAGCAATGTGATTGGCTTCTCTGTAGCACACATTGGAGTGTACTGTATCAAGTGATGTGATTGGCTTCTCTGTAGCACACATTGGAGTGTACTGTATCAAGCGACGTGATTGGCTTCTCTAGTACACATTGGAGTGTACTGTATCAAGCAATGTGATTGGCTTCTCTGTAGCACACATTGGAGTGTACTGTATCAAGCAATGTGATTGGTTATTCTGTAGGACATGTTGGATACTACTGTTATGTGATTGGTTTCTCTGGATTATTCTGTATCAAGTAATAATTTTGTATAGAAAAGCATCATGTTGTCTTATCAGATAACCCATTAAAAACAGGACACATCCTTATCTTAATATTACTTCCCAGATTCCCTCCTAAAATAGTAAGTCCAGGGTGTGGTCTTTCACTTTTTATTCTCCACCATTTATCATTACTGTAATTCTGCCATCCTACACACTTCCGCCAATTGTCACAAAACTACACTGCTAAATTGTCACTGGTTTTTTTAGTTTTGTTTTCTTTACTAATGCCAACTCTAAACCCTGATCAAATCCTATAAGAATGTAAAGTGGCGTTTAGTGTCAGCCAGACTTCTTTCATATTTCACACAGATGTTTCCCTTTATACGGAACGTAACAGATGTGTATGTCACATAAAATGTGGTGCTTGTTTTTCTGCATATGAACCAATGTTGTTTCTATGGAGGGACCTAGAATATAGAGGTATTTTTCAGTCCTTTTAAGAGAACATACTAGAATATACTCTATCAACTTGCAACACAAAGTTTAAAATAATCTATAAAACTTAACTTTTTTGAAGTCATTATTAGCCTTCATGTTACTCACTTGTATGCATTCTGATGTGTAGTTTGGTTGTACCTAGAGTTTCAAGTTACCACAGATGCTACTTTCTGAGAAAATATGTACCATCTAAATTATTTAAACTTGCTTTGAATCAATTGATTATTAAATCAACCTGGAAAGATGTAACCATTAAAACCACAAACGCTTTCTTAAAAAGTTTTAGATATTTGTATTTTATTTTTGTTAATTTGCTCACATCTAGAGGAAATCAATTTTAAGGTCTCTGCCTGTTTCACCTACTCATGTCCAGATTTCTCATTAGGCCAACTAGGCAGCCGCTTAGGCGCACTTCTCTGTGAAAGGCGCCTCATTTCACACTTCTTCATAATGTTTATTGGCATAAAATGGGAAATAATTCAGTTCATATATTAACTGCTATGGGGTTACAGAGATTACAGAGGTTATAGAGTTACAAGAAGCTGCTGTGCCTAGAGATGTAAATCCAGCCTTATTTACTATTCTCCACCCTAGCGTCATCATCTGCCACAGTAATAGGCTGGCAGCACTGATAGAGTAATGCAAATAGTGCTCCTTATGTATATAAGTAGGGTTATTGTTCCTTTCAATTTTGGCCGTTATTGATAGGACTGTCCTACACAAAAATGTCCCCCATAGCTACTTCCTCTCCTGTTTTGATCCCCCACAGCTATTGCTACAAGACACACCGTATTTCTGTCAGTGAAGAATGCTCATCCAGACAGATGTGATCGCGTGTGTATCCTGTGATGAGCTCCCGGGGGTCCCTTGAATGAGAGACCCTATTGTCTGGTCTGGTGTATACGGATATCCTATCTGTTTTTTAGAAATATGTCATAGCGTTTTGTTTTCTGATTATTTTTTCAGCTTGGATATTTCACTTGGTAATGTTTTTTTTTTATCTTTAATGAGATTTAATTCTACACCTGCCACATAAATCACACGTGTTTGTCATGTGCTTAACAAAGGTGACCACACTTTGGAAAACTGTAATCATGGTTGTTGGGTGCGTGTGTTTGTGTATATTTGGCATAGATCATAGTCTGTCCTGAAGTGATAGGTTGAGACTATATTTTGTAAAGCAGAAGCACCGGGTTGACCTACAATCTTGGAGTATTTTATCTGCCAATACTTTTCTAGAATTTTTTTACATGTTCTACTGTGGTCAGCAGTAAAAATGGAGCACAGAAACAATTCCTGTTAATTTCTGCCAGCACATTTATTTTTTAGAGCAGTTGGACCTATATGTTTTACTAAGGTGTCCACCTCATGTTTTATCAGTAGACCTCAAATTTGGCCTCTGAGTAACCATCTTGTGAAAATTAGCCCCCAAAATGTCTTTTGAATGTCAAGTATTGTGGTGTCCTTGAGAGAGTTAGGAAAGATTTTTAAATTATGGGTGGCATTTGGTGAACTTGTTGGCCATTGGTCATTTTGAGGTCCTGGAGAATTGATGTGGGAACACATTTTGTGACCGAACCCCAGACTCCAAAAATGGCATTACAATCCCTCTTCTCTATCAATAGTTTTTGAGTTCAAATGTTTTTCTTTTGGGTTTAGTTCAGGTAGCTCTAGCTGGTGTAGACCTTTGTTGATAATGCCGTTGGCCATTACCAGCATACCATCCATTGTTCCCAAGCTCCCTTCTGGTTATACCATGGAAAGACTCTCATGATCGTGTTCTTCATGGCAAATTATTAACATTTGCTTGGTACTTGTACTCTGTCACTTTAGCGAAGCGTTGAATGCTTTACAGATTAAACTATTTAAAGTGTCCCAAAATAACACCTCTGGCTTCAAAAAATAATCCCTTTAAATAGAGGTTCTTGTTTTCCTCATCTCATGTAGATAAACTCTACAGTGTAATGTCTCCACTCAATTTGTCCGAGCCTCAGCCGGTGACAGATTACTAAGCAATAAATAGCTAGTTTTGGCATGAGCCCGAGTTGTAACACTTGTATATCTACTAGTGATGATATGGCTGTGTGGATTTAACAGACGTCTGGGGAACTTGGCAGTAGCTCAACTGATCTAGGTTGCTCAGCTTGGTAAACAGTGGGAAACTTTTGAAACCAGCTCGACCTTTTATTGTTAACCCCTTCTATGCCTTCTAGACTCATAATAGACATTTGTAAAGGGAATCTACCAAGAGAATTACCAATGTACCTTCATATGGAGAAATATCCTGCATTATATCGGTCTGGTCTCACCCAATCGAGTGATCCAGCCCCGAAATACCAGACAATTCTACCCAGAACTGGGGAAACCGCAAACCCCAGACATACATTTCTGCCTTAGTTGGGCCTCGTCAGTATGGTGTAGCACAGTGAGCAAGGAGTCTGATGTCCCCTATATCGTAAAGTAGGGGTAGTCAATTATTTTTATGTAATTCACTTAAGTCCAAGTGTATTTGTGAAAATGGTCCAGAGGGGAATGTCTTTGATTAATATCTTTTATGGATACACATACAAATATTTTAATGGAATGGCATTCATAGAGATGGAGACTTAGGTAATGAATACCATTTGGTTAATAGGTAAATTAAGGTTTCTGATGTTTTAGTTGGTATAGATTATAAATGTAATAATACAGTGGAGAGTTGAAAGAAAGGGATTGAAGGTCTTGAGTTGGACCAACTTATTTATTTATTGATTGAAGTTACATTTTATGTACATTTGTGCACTGCTCCTGATCCCTTGGGGATTTTGATATGTGTAGACCCAAGAGTGCACACCAACTACACCTTCTTTTTTCTCTTTTTCTATTAAGTTATACTATGGGTGTGTGCGACACCGATACTTGGAAATGTTTTCTGAGTACTTCTGGGGTCTGTAGTAAATGGCGCGTGTGGATTTCATTTTTCTATATTAATTAAGAAGTTCTCCAGGAATTCTGCAACACTTCACCTTATGGCTGGTATATCTGGTCCATTCTCGGAAATCTCTCTCTGTACAAACGTATAACTTCTTGTATTTGATTGTTAACAGGTGATACGTCTTCTGTATTCATGGGTACAACCTTCTTCATCTCAACTCATTAGATTTAAACATTTTTCTATTAAGAACTTCTTCTTTCCCATGTTTCCTTTGGGGTATATGTGCTAAGATTTGACATCCATTAGGCAATGTCTTAAATAATTGATGTTCGGTGGGTTCCCACACCATTGTATTAGTGTTTCTGCTGAGGTTTTAATTGCTCACTAAATAGACAAATCTACTTGTTAAAAATATTATAATAACAATTTGTGTAGGAGGCGCTAATTATTATATGACAAGCTTGAGCATGAAGCTGGCAGGTACACTGGCTGTTCTTATTGCTCAAGGCGTGTGCGTGTTCTAACATGACATCTGCCAGCTTGATATAAAGCATATATAACTGTTATATGCACAGGTACCTCGTGGTAACCTTTAAAAATTCCACACATTTTTCTTAGTATTGCACGATTTGCTGTGGTTTCTCAGTGGGGTAAGACACCTAAATGTGTTGCAGGTAATAACATGTATGGGGTTTAGATGTGGAATTCACACATGTTTATTAGTTAACCCAAGATCCAAGCCACGTTTTCAGGGTATATTGAGTGCAGGTGGGTCAGTCAATGGACCAGTCATTTTGATGTACGTATCGTTATGATGACACAGGGATAACCTCAACATTTCACCTCGCTCCAAGGACTAATATTGAACATGCTTGTTGTATTGAGTTACCGCAGGGATCGTCAACCTTTTAAAACCTACCACCCACATTTGATGGTAAAATGTCCTGACTGCTGTCCCTAGGCTCTCTAACCGGACAAGTGTGGTGCTGCGGCTCTCCGGCATGTGACGTCACTCTTCAGCGACGCTCACGTAGCTATTATCCTGCTGCCAACCATGAAAGCTTGAATCGCCCACTAGTGGGCCATAGGGACCAGGTTGACTACCACTGGGGTAGAGGAATGTTTTATCTCTTTGCTATGGCCTGCCCATCTTTGGTGACCCTATATGGTATAGCTCACAGCTTCATTGAAGTACACAAGCCCCTTCACCACAACAGGGTAGTGATACGGAATGGGAATATTATTTGCTTACTACTTCCATTCCCTGTTTTCAAGTCTGGGAATTCGTGGGCCTTTTTGTGTGGTCCTTTTGAGGACTTTGGGTCACATAAGTGGACCAGCCAAAATTGCAGTGGGTTCCTCAAACTATTCTGTTGCATGGTTTCCCTCGGTAATTGTAACATAAACTACTTACTAGAGATATAAACAGAGCATTCGCCTGAACAAATTGTTTTTGTTTCCAAATGCCTTTTTAATTTAATAAGTGCTAATTTTTGTAGCACCGTACAGGACTAAGTAACCCACGCAGCAATAAATAGCCAGGTGCTCAGAGCGGAAACAAACATCTGCTCAGGCGCGGTGAATTGCGTCCTCCATGTTTCTCACACATGAGAAGTGGAGGCTTTCTGAATGAAAACTCATTAATGCTCCAGATGTGCAGGCTGCTGTCAGCTGGGTGTAGTGAAATCATTTGTTTGTTTGACAGGTTCCCAGGAGTCGGACAGCTCACAGTCTGCCAAGAAAGACATGCTGGCTGCACTGAGATCCCGGCAGGAAGCGCTGGAAGAGACGCTGCGCCAGAGGCTGGAGGAGCTGAAGAAACTGTGTCTGCGGGAAGCGGTATGTAGCGGGCATCACTTCCTGGATAATGTGTGGCTTGTTTGGGCGAAATGTATGATTTAAAGGGATATGGGAGATTCCTGAATTTTACTAGGTATATAATATACCTGTGTATCTATGTACTTTATTTTTATGTACTTTTATCTTATTAAGAAGTGCCTACAATCAAGCAAATAGTTCCTGTATGGGTCTGCCCACTGCAGCATATACAGACACATACTTTGTAGGGTTGGATATGCAGTGTTGTGTCCTAGCCTATCAGGCACCACGTCTGAGCAGTATGTTGCTGAGAAATGGTCACTGATTGGTTAATATGGGATACAGCAAGTATGGAAGAGTTCTTTTGGGCCCTGGAGGCATCCAAGAGCCTTGTACTAAAGGCAATATTATTATTATTATCTTTATTTATATCGCGCCAACATATTCTGTAGCGCTGTACAGGGGTTTAGTACATGCCAAAAAACAAACATACACACCTTATAAATAATGGAGGGCCCTGTTTTTGAGCATATAATCAAATGTACATAGAGCTTGTTTCCAAGACAAAGACACACAATTGAAAACTCGCAAACTTACAATCTAAATGCTGAAGTGTAAGTAAACTCTTCATACCAGAGCCCCATAAAATAACAGGAAAGGAGAGCTACTTCAACATATCAGTATGTGTCGCATTATTTACAGCAAACTAAAAATTATTGGTGATACCTCTCTCTGGTTACAATGGAAAGACCACCATGTCTTGAGATAATATCCATAAGTAAAAAATAAAGAGGCTGTTACAGAGGAAATAGTTTCATTCATTCTTTCCACTCCCACTCCCCCAGGATAATACATTGTATGTGTCACTAACGTAGTCCAATGTCTCCATAGAGTAGACATCGACCAGTGCTCCACAAACCATGTAGTCAGACCGAGTCCAAATACTAATAAAACTTTACTGCTTTTTACTCTACTGAGCATATATCTATGTACTTTTACTCCTACTATAGCTTTAAGAAATCTCTGGGTAGCTCCAAAGTTTGTTTATCTCTTCATTAAATACCATTAATACCATTCAGCATCATATTACCACCAAGATGGCCAATCTACGGCCAAGTACAGTCAGTCACGAGCCATTGACTTGCCCAGTTTATAGGCCTAGAAAGGATGACTCACTGGGTGTCTGGTGTGTAATATTATTGTAATCTAAAACAAATCCAGGGTTGTATATAAGGCATGTTAATATGATATAACCAGTATGAGAATATTGTAGTTTTATTAGTCTCAATCAGTTTTAATAAACATTTGTAATCACAAGTATGTATTTCCTTCATCTCACATGGTGCAATCTTATGATTCACAACCCTTTCAGAAAGTGCCCCAAGGAACAGGGAAAACCTAACACAATAATAAATGGTTTGGTTAGAAAAAAATATATATTTCAGATCAATTTTACATGCTTTTTTGGGCTCATTGCCTATATACCTCTGATTTAAAGTGCTTGGAGGCTGCCATATCTAAAGATTATATTTTTCTAACCTTGTTGACGCACAGAGACTCTTCCCACTTGAGATACGCGGTGACGGAAGATAAGTCTTTTGAGTTCTTTCACAATTAAATTAAGATGCAGAAACCACATTCTGAAGGAATTGGTTGAAAGGATTCAGGTATGTCAGTGTACACTATATATAAAAGTGTGGTAGACCGAAGTAGCTGTAAGTACATTAGGTAGTGGTTCCAGAAAGTAGATCTCGACAGATGTTCATATTTCACTATATAGTGAGAATAGCATTGTCATTAACTGTAGAGCACTAAGTGTAGGTATTAGAGAGAAGGGTGGGGGTACATCTATTGTATGTGACTGTGAGGGACAGTTGATAGGGTAGTAGATTATTATTAGAAACTAGCGACTTGCCCGTCAAAAAATGACAGCAATACAATTGTAAGGCAGGTAATGCTGTTTGCCACACAATGTAAGGTACCTTTGGCGCTCATTGCGAGCCTCTTCCCTTATGTACTTTTGGTCGTCTGAGCACCTTCAGTGCACATTGCAAGCTCTGCCCTTAGCCTTTGGCGCTTATTGCAAGTCTCCCCCCTTGTGTACTTTTGCTCCTCTGAGCACCCTCGGCGCTCATTGTGAGCTCCGCGCTGAGTGCCTTTGGCAAAGAGAGTGTCTCCTCTGCCCTGTTTGTTTTTTATATAAATATATTTTTTATAATAATTAATTAATTAAATAATAAATGAATATACTTTACCTATTTGTAATGAATATATCCAGGAATCAATATGCTGAAGAGCTAACAATCGCTGTAGTTTTTCTGCAGCATACAATGTACATTTGGACTGTTGATCTGAGGAGAAAGTGTCAGCAATGTGGCAAGTGTGCATTGTAAATTGGCTGCGTGCGCTAGGCTAAACCGTTTGTTTAGTTGTGTAATGCTTTATTTTAGAATGGTAATGTTATTAGTTGTAAGGCAGTGTTTTAAAATGGAGGCGAGTGTGTATGTGTTTTGCGGGTGTGGAGCATTTTCCGTCCTTCCTAATAGTGTATTTTGTACCTCGTGTAAAAGTCTTATGTGCTTGGTGGTGTTATGAGTGCTTAGGTGTCGTGTGGCCTAGTTTTTTTTTTTTTCTGCCACAATTTTTTTTTTCGCTTCGACGATTTTCGTGTGTGGAAACTCTGCAAATTGTGGTTGTTTTTGTATGTGCGCGGTTTGGCCTTTAACTTTGTATTTGTTTGACCTTGTATGTTTTTTTTTCTAAGTGCCGCGGATCGTATTTTTTTGGGGGGTAAGTGCCGCTTTCCTTTTTGCAAGTGTTACGGGCCGTAATTTTTCCACACGTTTTTTTTTCAAACTGCTACGGGTCTCGCATTGTGAATGGTGTAATTGAGATTTCTGTTGATGTGTAGTTCCGCGGGTCACAGGGATGAGCACCTACGGTGCTCATCTCCAACAATCGTACAAGGCCGTAGGGATAAGCTTCGCGAGCCCGCAGTTTTAAAGTTGCGTTACCAACGGATTTTGGCAAGCCCACGTTGCTTAGAACTATATATGTGATATATTTTGGATGACCGAAGAACTAAAAGCCCCATTGTGTCTCGCCATTCTATCTACCTAAAATGTTTTAATAAATAATCCACAACATTAAGATCCTATGCCCCTATAGTCTGACCACCCTTGGAGGAAATTTGAATAGGAAAATAGTTATCATCATAAGCATATGATAAGAACAAGGGAAACAACATGTTGTATTTCCAAACAGATAAAAATGGGAACACTCGGCGAGACAGGCCGCTCTAATCTCCTGTTCATTTTGACTGAGAGGGACAGTTGATAAGGCCGTAGATCTTATTGGAAACATATTTTGGATGACAGAAGAACCAAAAGCCTCATTTTGTCTCTTTATTCTATTTACCTAAAAATAATTAATAATAAATAATCAACCAAAATGAGATCCCATGCCGCTAAAGTGTGGCCACCCTTGCAGTTACTGAATTGGAATAGGAACATTTTTATTCTACGTATATGATAAGAACAAGGGAAACAACATGTTATATTTCCCAACAGATAAAATGGGCCACTAGACGGAACGAGCAGTACTAATCTCCTGTACATTTTTCATGTTTCTAAGTTATGTTGATTAGAAAAATTCCTTTCTCTGCTCCTGAATTTTCCCAGTGAGAAATCTGTACGTCTCAGACTTATGGCCACTTTACAGCTGTTCATACATTTATCAGATGTCTTACAAAAAACATGGAGGTCTCTGGAAATGTCTTGTTGTAATCCTGTTGATAAATCTATTCAAAGCAATAGAATAAAGCCCAGTATTAGTCTTTCCTACATAAAGGACCAAGATAACTATTGTGCATAGGGTCAAAGCCCATGTGAAATACAGTGCAGTTATTGTGAAATTGTATAAAAATAAATGGGCACGCATACCCCAGCCCTTTAACAGCTCACCCAGTGCACTCTAGGACCACCCGAATAGTTGTATGACTTGGTTAGGGGGCTGTGTATGGTGGTGGAGAATCAATGCTGTACCAAGAGGTACTGACGCATACATTTTGATGAGGATACAGCGCCCCCCGTGATGTCACCACTAAGCCCCCTCTTCTCTGTCCATCAAAAGTTCTCCTTGGCAAAGTAACCCTTCCCAGCTTCTCTTCCCCTGTCTCCCGTACTGCCCTCAAACCCTCCCTTAGCCAAACCAGCTACTTCCCTCCCTGCCTGTCACTTATCATGGCAGAGAAGATGTTACCTAATTAAAACAAATGCAGAGGGTTTATGACCCTCTACCCCTTATGAACCCCCGGATTCCCCTTTAATACTCTCTTCCTTTAACAGGCTTCAGTAGGCTGTCATCTACAATGTTCTTTTTAGCTAACTTTTAGTGAATTTTGCTTATACAATTCCACATTTGATTTGTAGTGTTCCTCCTTTTCCTCCCAGAGTATAAATCTTGTCTTAGAGTACATATCTGGCATCCTAGTGGTCTATAATCTCTGTGGGACAATTAACTAATTACTCTGACTAATACAAGGTGGACTTTGTAACAATAACAAAGCAAACCCAAATCACTGGAGAGGAATTCTTTTTTTTAAACAAAGAATATTGCAAAATGTTTTATTGCAGAGCTTCTCCGCAGACGGTGCTTGGACTGGTGACCATCTCTGAGATCTTATCTGCTGGTCCTCAGGGGCTAAGATGGATGAGGAGAACCTTACACTTTAAACATTCTGCTAGCTTTAGTCACATTTATATATTGTTGATTAACTTAACTGCAGTAAAATGTATTGTATCCAAACCCCTTTAGATCCTCCACCACACACTCTTCAGGTGCTTTGAGGTCTGCATGGCTCGAGATACCCTTGCCAACCATCCAACACCTTACTGACTCACCACGCCATCTAGCAGATGTCAGTACTGCAAACGTCGGTTATTTGGGATATTAGCTGTCGGTCATAATAATTTGACCCAAACGTGTAGTATCGCGCTTTTAAAAAATCCTGGATCTGAAAGGCCCTGACCATGAGACTGGAAGATAATCGGGTCAAAAAGGTTCAGCGGGCCAGTATCTGAATCAAGCCTCTTTCTAGCAGACCTCCACTTGCATTATTGGAGCATTGCAATGGCTTATTAAAGAATTAGCCATGTAACATTGATATTAGAACTTGCAAGTGAATGGGTGGAGGTGTTGGATAAACCGTGCAATAGTGCTTTTCACAAGTATGTGTAAATATGACCACGACGCATCCATTTACAGAGAAACCCTATTAGTCGTTGTGTGTTCCTAGAGATTTACACAACACATCTGCAAAAAGGAAAGTTTGTGGAATCGCACCTAATTACTTTTTTGTTGTCAAAAACCTGTTAAAATCCCTTTTAGCCTCCTTTTCCCTTGCTAGGAATGTGAGGAATCATAATTATTTCCTGTGAGTTCTTTTGAGGCAGTGTGGTAGAACGGCTAAGGAAATCAATGAAGAGTGACACAACCTTGACAAAGGGAATCGCAT
Organism: Discoglossus pictus; assembly: GCA_027410445.1. Lineage (NCBI taxonomy): Eukaryota > Metazoa > Chordata > Amphibia > Anura > Alytidae > Discoglossus > Discoglossus pictus. The sequence goes on from CM050167.1 coordinate 382,115,397, forward strand.
TACCGCCTGTCGTATCTTCTGGTTACTTATTAAAAATATTTTGGCAAACACAAGCACATTATGTTCTGTTTCTAGGAAAGCAGATTTGAAATTAACATTTTAGAGAGACCTTGTAATGTGGTTGTAATAATGTAAGGACCACTGCACAATGAACAAAATATATTTGTTTAAAAAACCTTGCGTCTAACTAAGGTCATACATTAAGCAGAAAAACATCATATAACTAGTTTTTAATTAGAAAATGTTTTTTGATGCCTCTGCTGGTCCCTGGTGGAATTCATAGTATACAGATGGAAGTTGTGTGTATGAGAGGGTGATATAAGGTTGCATTTCCTGAAGCAAGGAGTCTGTTTCTTGGCTAGTGAGGGGGAAGGGGTTATTATTTTTCATTACATTTTCAAAAGCCCATTTTAAATATAGGACTATTTTGGTCCTTTGTAGTGGCCCTGATCCTATATATAATCAATCAGCTCAACATTATGCTAATTAATTGCACAGTATACTCCTTTAGTGTGGGGACCTACCTTAAGATATTTAGCATAAAAGCCAACTAATTTGCATTTTGTGCCACTAATTTGTATAGCCTGCCAATCAGGAAAAAGAGTGTATATTACCAATGAATAATGTTATATCAAATCGAATTTGGGTAAAACCATAGTTGATAGGTCACATGTTGTCGGTCATTCGTTCAGTTGTGTCTGTTGCCCTATGTACCTCAGCACACCAGGCACATCTATTGTTATGTCTCTGATCGTGCTTATCAATAATATTTTCTTGGCATATATGCTGGAGCTTGTTGACCGTTCCTTCTCCAGTGGGCCGTGATATGTCTGACCCCTCTGCTATGACCTGCCCATCTTGGGTGACCCTACATGCTCACAGCTTCACCACGACAAGGTAGCAATCCAGAAGGAGAACAGGTCACATATTACGTACCAGATTGGATAATTGGTATAAGATAACAATCAGAATAGAAGTGTATACCAAAGCTTGGATAAAATCTCACTTCATGAAGCTGCCCAGAAGCCATAGCACGTAGCATATACATGTAAAATAATAACAAAGTCATTAAAACAATATCTAATTATCTTCCCTAAACTGTCTCATATCTCTATGTTGTTAGATCCTATTTTTACTTTAGTCCCAATGAAACTGTGTAATACATGATCTTATTAATGGGTTCATATTTCTGTTTCTAGGAGCTTACGGGCAAACTACCAAGAGAGTACCCTTTAGATCCCGGAGAGGAACCTCCATCAGTCCGACGAAGAATAGGTACAGCCTTTAAACTGGACGAGCAGAAGATACTGGCAAAAGGAGAGGTGAGTGCCAAAGTCCACCATGTGTCTTAATATAAAGTACTACTTGTAGTTTTACAAAGGATCCAAAAACTTGTAACAAGATCTATTCTCAAGTATTGATTTACACTGGTCGGTGTAAATCTAAGAAATGCTGTCAAATGTAACTTGGTCCCCAGTACATGTGTCGACCTGTTTTCATATTTATTTTGTGCTAAAATGTGACACTTCAACATTACTTATTCTTGACAATTAAAGACTAAATACTTAAAGGGGAGATGTATTTCTCAGTAAGATATTTGCCTTTGGCATTTTTTGGTGGAATATTTTTTGCCAGCTTCTAAAAACATTTTTTGCTACAAATTTTAATTTTTTAATGAACTTTAAGACATACAAATTGGAAATGTTTGCTTTTGATTCCCGATAAGTTGGGACATATTTCAGCAGCATTATAGTTGAAAAATAAGTATATCTGTATATCTCTATTGACTTGAAAAAGAGAGAACATTAAACGAAACAACAAAGACAGAGGTGCTCAATCAGAAAATGAACTAACCTTAATAGGTTAGTTCTATTTTGAGAAAATATATAACATTGAATTCAATGTTTGTCCATCAAAAAGGTATCACTATTTACTACAATACTTAGAGCCAGATTCAATTGCAAGCCTGCATCTTGCGCAATAGAGGCCATATGTCTTCAGTTTCAAAATGGGAGGCCGTATGTCTCCGATTACGGAGATATTTAATTGAAGTTACAGGCCGAACCCCGACTCCATAAACCATGCACTGGTCCGTAGCAGTTCAGGGTGGGAATATGATCAATTAAGCAAGACGTAACCTCCCATTTCTAAACAGCCAATAGAAAATTAGAACATCATCATTACGTAAAACATGGAAGTTACATGTCAATCGATTAGGTTTGGGGGTCCGATATGCGATGGAACTCGCAAACCCTCAAAATGAAAAATAATAGAAATTAATGCCAATGCTGTTCTAGTCCATGTTGGTGGCCTGATATGTATTAACTCATTGATTCCCGAAATCAATATAACCCCGAAATGAAACATTTATATACATTTTCTTTTACTGCCGATTTGCGAGCTTGAGACTGTTGTGCAATTAATTCTAATGTCTGTCATCGCTTTCCCCATTATTTACAGTGCAGTAGTGATTTTTTATTTGCATTTACAGTGCTACGAATAGGTGTTTAACCCCTTGCGGTTCCTCTCTAGCACTCGTAGGATTTTCTCCTCCATTTGACGTTTTACGGGTGTGAAACTATTTGCGGGCTTGGGGAATTGGAGCAATTGAATAGCGATTTTGCAATTTTTAGCGATCGTAACACTTGAGGAAGTGAAAGGTCAAAGGCTTCAGGAGGCTGTAATTTCTGGGTTTGACCACTGCAGAGTTTTCAAACCCGTAAATTGCTTGGAGCCCGCAAAAAGACGCCAATTGAATAGCAAATTAACTTAAGGCCTCACTAACGGGCTCCAGTAACTTATGGTTGCTAAATTGAATCAGGCTCTTAGTTTTCAGCTGTATTACCAGACATAAATGGCTGCTGTAACTCTGTTGTTTTGGAAATATATATAACAGAAAATGGAGCATGGACAATTGTCCTGAATCCGTTTTATAATACACGGCTAAAAAATCCAGAAAATTGTCCTCTGCAATGGTAGAACCAAAGCCAACCCTAGGGATATCCCGAGTACAATGCCGAATTTTATAGGTGTAATATAATCATCCTAAAATTTGTACTCAAGATGCTCACATCTAAATCCCATACCACAAAAAAATTAGCCTTATCCCTATCTACCTATGGTAGGATGACCACGTCTAGCTCTGTTTCGCTTAGCACTCCAATTGCCCAGAATCTACAGTGTTAAGTGGGGTATTGCTGTAGTATGTTCCTGACAGACACTTTAATAATCCTTTCCCTTTCTGTTAATGCGTTACTAGTGCTTTGTAAAGTTCATACTAAATGGAGTCATGTCTATGTAACACATTAACAAAATGCGTGCTATATACTTCATTTAGATGCCCTTGACCTCATGAACTTGAGTTTATCAATCAGCCAATTCACTCCACCCTAAAAGTGTCATTGTGGTGCCTTATTATATTTGTAGTGTTTATTTCTGTACAAAAGTTCCTTGGACATCTATATCTATGGTTGATGTTTTCAATGTGATTTAAACAAAGACAGATAGACACTCAACACATAATTAAAAAATGTTGTTGGATGAAACTGATCGATGTCCAGAAATAATGACCATAAAAATTACCTGCGTCTTATAGTCCAAATGTAATAGTGCTTAGGTTTACACTCTTATACGCTATACATTTTGATATATGTCATTTTTCTTATGGTTTATGGAACACCCTGGAAGAAATTGTAATAAAGGAAAGAAGAATTAAAAATAAGCATTTTTGTTACTTTATCTACAATCTAGCCTATATTTAGGTACCATATCTATGAAGATGTTGAAACCACGGAGCTGGGTGAATGTTTGATAAGATGACGCCAAGTTTACTGTATAATTTAGTTATTATGCAGCTGTGACTGGCTTAAATCCTTTATAATTTATCCCATGTGAGAACATTTTTGGTGGTGCGATTACTGGTGTCAGATTCAGTTTTCATGTGTTTCAATGTGATCCGCTTTTATTACAGCACATTAGCTAATTAGAAGTCTTTAATTATATGATCTCACAACTGGAAAACATTATCTAATTCATCCCAAGTGGTGTATTATGTATGTCTTTGAGTGTTGTAGAATCTTGACCATATCCCTAGCCAAGTTAATACCTTGGTGAAAATGAATTAAAGATCAGCCTAATTTTTTAAGGCTATGGAAGCCTTGGGTGGGTAAATAGAACATTTAAATGACACAAGGTTGTAAAATTGTTCTATATTTTATTTGAAAGCTTATTTTTTGAACATTATAAAGTATTTGACTTCTGGTATGAAAAAAATAGTGGTCTGTAGTGGTTCTAACCAACCAATCCCGGGATAAGTGTCAGTCCCTGCTGTTCCTCCTACACGAGGGATGAGGGGAACACTTTTTAAACATACTATTGTCATTAGTCATATTTATTGTTAGATTAAGATATTAAGGAGCTTATCTCGAGTCAAAATGTACTCTATTCAAAATAATGATTGTTTTATTTCCGAGTTTGCAATTATTATTTAGTGGCAGGTTCTAGTTATTTTTCTCAATTGATTCAGTTTTCTATATTCTCAGGAATATAAATGAGTGAACTTACCATTAGATAAACTGGAGGTGTAAATATAAATATCTATATGTTATCAAAGACATATAGCCTTAGAGAAAGTCCATGAGGATGGACGAAACGGCCCGTTGGCACTTATATCTGTAGTTACAGATGACAGAGACCAGAGGAGGACATACCAGACACAGCAAATTGATGGGACAAGCTATACTGATACACATAAAGCGTAGCAATTGAACAGCAAGTATATCAAGTGTGGCAACGAGTTGCCAATACACTATACTGTTATATGTTATCTGCAGCTTTTGGTATCATCTATTGTTGTTTTTTGTCCCAAGTGTCTTTGATAACATAAAGATATTTATATTTGAACCTCCAGTTTACTTAAGATCTCTGTTTCACTCTGTATTTTGTTGTTTTTTAAATGTTTTTGAATAGTGCTTTTTATATAGATCAATCCTATGATTATCAGTATATCCTGATTTTTTTCAGGAGCATCAGTTTATTCTGATATATGAGGATTAATCATTTTTTGACCACTATAGCTACAGACATTTAACCCTTCATTTAGCGTATTTTCCATGATTAGAGCTTAATATTTGTGGTAATATTGATCCATACTTATATTAAGTGATGTGCACTAATTTTATATCTTTTGAGCGGCGTTATTTCCGGATATAATATATCCCATTAAAGTTATTTATTTTTTCAGACCATAGTGGTGTTAAGCACCAAGGATATTATAGATATAGATCATATCTTCTTTTTTTTCTATTTAAGAACTTACCATTAGAACTGAAAGCAGCTTCCTGTCCTTTCTTCTCACATAACTGCATATAAAATGTAATCATTTAGAGCATGTATTATTTTTTTTATTCACAAAATATTTGCCTGTTTTCAGGAGTATATTTTAAATATTTGACCACAGTTGTCCTTTTAAATGGTGATTTCTACAGCCCATTTTTGATCCATTGCAGTTCAGGTTACTCAAAGTATATGACTTAGCTATGATTCACTTGCCTAAGGCTATCATTTGACCACGCACTGATCACCTAAAAGCCATATTGATGACTCTTATCATGTTATGAAAACATAGCCTCCAAGAAACAAGAGTTGAAATTTCAAGGTTTATGTTCGAGCTATTCATGCATTTCCTTCCTATTCTTTCCTGAAGAAAAGCCTTATTTGTACATATACTTATATGGCGATGTGTCATTGACTGTAATTGTTCTCTACGCTCCCACCATTCTCTGGGTCAGAGCGTTGAACCTTGGCTGTAAAAACAGCTTAAGCAGCTTCTAGGGTAGGAATTCACAGAAAGCCCATTGTCTGGTGACTTATGTAGACATCTCTAGTATTGTTTGGATTCTCCTGTCTCCTACCAATTAATCAGGTTTAGTCATGTCTTTCATAGAACAAGTACAACCAGGGATAGTCACAATGCATGAAGATTTGCTAAATAAAATCTGTATATTATCATGGATAATTGTAGGAAGCAATTTCTTTAAACTAAAACTGTAAATTTACGACCGTAGACAATCGTACTGTCTCCAGTATTTGGCTGATTACACCTCTGATATGTGAAATAGATTATTTTTAAGAGCCATTTGTTCTCATCTTTTGTGGCTTCAACTATAAGGATATTTGGTGCATATATGGTTATGGATTGCAAGAGCAAAGCCTTTGTGGGCACATTTGCCTGTCCCTGCCCAGGCTACCAGAATGCAGTGTAATAACTGTATTTCTCGGAATTCTGAGCAGGAACCAAGTTTTTTTTACTTGTTATAGACTGTCAAATGTAAACACAAATGTACTATATATACAACAATCACCACACAAACCAGGCACTCACACCATACTGAGGATCGTCAGGAACCGTGAAACAGTACTGTATGTGGTTAAGTGACCTGGTTTGTGAAAAATCCATCCGTTGCTATGCCTAAAACTGTGAAACACAGTAAGCATATGCGTAAAAGGAGCCATGTTTAAAATGGTTTGGATTGACAGAGTGATGGTGCATTATGTGACCTCATTTGCATGTCCCACCCAGTTTTCCCAGAATACAGTGCATATACTGTATTTCTGAGAAATTTGAGCAGGAAATACGTTTTTATTAACTTATTCTTGGACATTCACATTGAATCAATAATGTACTATTCCTTATTTGTACTACTGTACTTTGTACGGTGGAGAGCTTCTATCACTCTTAGCCCACCATATGTGAAATAATTGCTGTGTATATATATATATATATATATATATATATATATATATATATATATATATATATATATATATATATATATATATATATATATATATATATATATATATATATATATATATATATATATATATATACACACACACATACATACACACACATACATACAAACACACACACACACGGTGGGGGGCTTCTATCATCATTCTTCAGCCCACCATAAATGTAATGATATACCTACCGTGTGTATGTATGTGTGTATATATATATATATATATATATATATATATATTTCTAGTGCTATTGGCTATGTGACTCTCTATAGTTTGTTATAATACTGGAAATGTACAGTATATGTAATTCATCAAAATAAACCATTGATGTAGTAAAACCTTCTCAAATAAATGCATGCCGTCCAGTAGCAATAGGATTTTTGCTGAGACTATTAATTATTTTGATTTACAGAATTGTTCTTCTTGTTCTTCTTGTACAGAACTAAATCATTCAACTAGAAATTAGCATGTTCCGCAATCTATAATACATTTCAACATAACTCAAAGTTCAGAGAGATTTCATCTCCATTTCATTTAGCAGAACAGAACAGTTCTTGGGTGAATCATGTGTGAGATTTGTGGTTAAATGATATTGCTGAGATTGATCATTCTCACAGTAGGCTCAGAATAACTGTGAGCTGCGGGGTGGCTGATTAATTTAATGAGATTTTAGCATGAACATACTTAGTCATAGGGAGAGGTGAAGATCTGTTACCAGAAGTCAATGCTTTCTGACAATGTGGGTTTTAAGTAAATCTGAAATAAACGTTCTCTTTTTGTTCTGTAGTGTAAGGTTATTATATCCGGGCTTCCATGATTAGCAGCAAGGTTATGCCTTGGAAGATATTTGGGTTTGCTATATTGTTAGGGAGTCTCGTTGGGTTTGCCGTGGTCAGCAGGCAGTTAATCGTTGGTAGAGATTATTGGTTCTTTGTAACAGAGTCTCTCGTGGGTCCACATATAACACACGAGTTGAGCAAAGTTTTTACTGAATTTTGCCTTTTATAATCAGTATCAAAGTAGGCTATAATCATGGGTGTGTTGGCTGAAGAGACCCAGGCCTAGGGCAACACATTTATCTGGGAGTCAGCAGACTTTTTTGAAATAGCCAATGCAATTCCATGAAATAGGCACATAGATATCTTTATGCAGATCATATACTGTCTGTAAGTGTATCTGGCACTTTCCCACTTACTGTATACTTACCTAGACACATATACACTTATACATTTCTGTATAAGTGTGTGGCAAACTAATGATTGAGATACAGAAAGAGGGATTAGTAACTGAACTGGCCCAGGGCACATAAAACCTAAATACGCTCTTAGCTATACTTTTTAGAGATCTTTTTCTAAAAGTACACATTGTCATATAGGAGAAAATGAAGATTATTATTTAAGGCTAAATGTTTTAGAGGACCTACGGAAAAATTATTCTTCAAAGCATTTAAAAATTCTGAAGTGTTCTTCTTCAGGAGCTGAATAAAAAACTTTTAAAGGATCATTGCTGAGGATGAGGAGGGGGGCTGAGGGTGAGGAGGGGGGCTGAGGGTGAGGAGGGGGGCTGAGGATGAGGAGGGGGGCTGAGGATGAGGAGGGGGGCTGAGGATGAGGAGGGGGGCTGAGGAGGGAGGTTGAGGATAAGGGAGGTTGAGGATGAGGGAGGTTGAGGATGAGGGAGGTTGAGGGAGGTTGAGGATGAGGGAGGTTGAGGTTGAGGAGGGAGGTTGAGGAGGGGGGTTGAGGTTGAGGAGGGGGGTTGAGGTTGAGGAGGGGGGTTGAGGAGGGGGGTTGAGGTTGAGGAGGGGGGCTGAGGAGGGAGGTTGAGGATGAGGAGGGGGGGGGGGAGACACAGGGATGGGAGAGGGGGGGAGAGACACAGGGAAGGGAGAGGGGAGAAGAGACACGGGAGAGAGAAGGGGACACAGGGGGCAGCACATTTTCCACCCTCGGCTTATACTCGAGTCACTCATTTTACCCAGTATTTTGTGGTAAAATAGGTGCCTCGGCTTATACTCGGGTCAGCTTATACTCGAGACTACACTAATCAACAAACAAATTTGAATCTTTTAAACTAGCTAATCTTCTGAGATGCATGTACAAACCTTGCAAAAGCTGTTTACATTTCAACTGTAATTTTTTCCGCTCTTTAATGTATTGAAGATTTCTGTACTAGTAGACAATGGTATTTGAATGTAAGTAAGTAATATGTGCACTTGCACTTTTTGATTAGGAGGTTGAGCTTGAACGTCTGGAGAGAGAATTCGCCATACAATCACAAATAACAGAGGCAGCACGTCGCTTGGCCAGTGACCCTCATGTCAGCAAAAAGATGAAAAAACAAAGAAAGACCTCATATCTGAATGCACTGAAGAAGCTGCAGGAGATCGAAAATTCCATCAACGATTACCGCATCAAATCTGGGAAGAAGCCCACACAAAGGGCATCCCTGATCATAGATGGTGAGTGGTCTATGCTATTGATATCAAGAACACAACTTTCCTAAGCTTCCAGTATCTACATAACCCATGTTTATTATTTTAAAGTATATATTTAATATTTACAAATTCATATGCTATTGTGGACTTGAAAAAAACAAAAAAACAAAAACACTGTAATGCCTTAAGAAGACAAGCTAGTTTTTTAATTATCCATTGATCTTAATACAATTCTTATTGAATAATTAACAGTAGCAATATATAGTATTCTATTCACTTAATTTCACTAAGGTCATCCCGGGGGAAGTAGTTGGCTGACAGGTCTAAAGGGCTTTAAGAAAAATCTCTAGTTAAGAGGCCAAGCAATTATTTATAGGCTGCCCGATTGCAAAAGATTTTAGTCAAGGGCAACCACGTTAACACAAAAATCGTAGACAGCTGTGTTAATTTAACCTTGTGCCTGATAATTTAGCACTGCCTGTCTGCGCCCTCTTATATGAGACCATATATCAAATATGATTTTTTTAATTATTGAATATAAATATTAATTATGATCAATGCCTATTTAAACATCTAGCTTCTATTGTTAGGGCATTATGATGGTCCTTTAAAATGTTAGGGCTATTAGTCAGAAAATATGCACAGTAGGTATAAGTTTATATTTGGTACGTACAACAGGTTTATGCAATAATTAGTTAGCAATGATATTGCCATTGTGTGTTACCTGATAAGTACATCTGAAAATAGTTTATAAACTGTGAATTAAGTTAGCAAAGTTATAATATAATATTTCCCTTTCTCTACAGAAGCAAACCTTGGTAGTGAGGACAGCTCCCTTTCTGATGCCCTTGTTCTTGAAGATGGTATGTGTGCTTTCTTGCATGAAATAAATTGAGCATAATACACTTGTGTATATTCTTGTTTTCACAAACCAAAAAACTCAATGTAAATAGAGTTTTAACATTCAAACAAGAACTGTAAAAATAATAACCCAGGGATATCTCCTGTGAGTTGTATACATTCCAATCTATGCCGCCATTTTTTTGTGTATTGTGAAACACAGTGTTAACTCCTTTCCTGGCAGGTGTATTCATTGCACACATACCTTGTACAAGTCACTTCTTATTCATGTTTACATGTTATATATTTTTTAAAGGTGGTGCACAATGTAAAAAATGCCTGAAAAATGTAAGCAGGATAAAGTCAAATATCTAGTTATTAATATAGAAAAAAAAATATTGATGCCTTTACAGTACCCTGGGGATCCATGATACATTGGTGGAAGTTGTAGGTGTGACAGGGGAGTTTACTTGGATAGTTATTGTTGCAGTGAATGATGCAAGGGGTCTGCTTCTGAGCCAGTTAGATGGATTGGGTGTTGTGTCTCTTTCAATCCTTTTACATTTTCTTCACAATGGATCTGTTTCCTCCTTCCCCACCCTCTCTCCACTGACAAAACAAACACCCTTGTGGTACGGCTCTGAGAAAGTTATGTAACAAACACAAAATGGATTCCTGTACTCATGAACAGAATCTTCAAAAAATTAGAACAGTGAATGTATATAAGATCTCTCTTCACTTCTTGGCCTCACTAGTGAAAACTGTCAGCCTAAATAGCACACATGGGTAGTAAATAGAGGAACAATCCCTGCAGTATTGACCTCACACTTTGGCTAAGTAGGACTATCAGTCCAAGATAAGTAATCATAACAAGTAATGTCTCTAAAAATGTACTTATGTCCATGGCCTATATACCTGCTAGTGTTGTTAGTTTGCTAATACTTCACAAATATATGACAATTTACCAGACTACAATAGTTATTTAATGTGTGTAAAGCTACTTCTCATGCACAACTGACGTTATACTATTGACTTTCTTCATTGTAGTCTTGTTAAAGATTCCCTATGCTTATATATGCTAACACCAAATCTTTATTGTGGAATTAACACAGGATCTCACTGTACTCGTTTCCTTTCTTTCGCAGAGGATTCTCAGGTTTCCAGCATGTTGTCCCCTATGCATTCCCCACATAAAGGTCTACCACCTAGACCTCCCTCCCATGGCAGGCCCCACCCGCCACAGTCCCTGGATGGGCTCAGACAGTTGCACTACCAGCGAAATGACTATGACAAGTCACCTATGAAACCCAAAATGTGGAGTGAATCTTCGTTGGACGAACCATACGAAAAAGTGAAGAAAAGATCGACACACAGCCATTCCAGGTAATTGAAGACCACACTTGGCATAGTTCCCAGCAGATATAGTTGTCCAGATGAATAAAAGCAACGTTCCTACTAATGGTAAACTGATGGTAAAACTTGAATAAAACATAAAAAGTAGCATAAAACTTGGCAGTACTGCTTGATCACCTTTGACCACCTCCATTTACTCCTACACATTCCTAAGGGCATAATACTGGTTTTACCAATGTCCTACAGCAGATAGAACATACTTATAAATATTTCCAGGAGAACGTTTAAAAAAAATATAGAGCTTAACAGACAAGCAATTCTTAACCTATCTAGAGTGTCCATTCCGGTCCCCAAACCATGCTTGGCCGATGCCAATTCCAACAGCCATTATTATATGGACATATCAGCTGTTTTAATATTATATGTTTCGGTAAGTGTATTTGTGCATTTATGTTGCAGTAACCACAAGAGGTTTCCCAGCACAGGAAGCTGTTCTGAGGCTGGTGGAAGCTCTCTACAGAACAGCCCTATCCGGACCCTCCCTCACTGGAACTCCCAATCTAGTATGCCATCAACACCAGACTTGAGGATTCGCAGCCCACATTATGTTCATTCCACCAGGTGAGATTTCCATAAAAAATAATTAAAATCAACTCCATGTATGAAGTACAATGCATTTATATGACAGCAGGTCTGAAGAGAATTTGTTGCAATATGTTCTACTAATAGTCTGTTCTTTCCTACAATGTGATGAAACGTATATACAGTATGTTCTTGTATTTATTTTCAACTCTATAATTGTTATGGTTTGGGAGTATGCAATTAAGCCTATGTTTGTTAGAAGTGAATGGGAATATTTTAGATCAAATATACCAATTAATGCAAATCTAGTTTTCTGATAATTCCTCCCAACCTTTCCTTATAATGGGCGAAATATTTTTAATAAAAAATAAATAAAAAATACAACCATTATATTTTTTACTTTTATATGAAAATTATTCTAAACCGTTGAGTTGCTACTTTTTTTTTTTTTACATATAGCAGCTTCTTCTGCATTTAAAGTTTTCTCCCACTTCAGGAAGTTGATCAGGATAAACCAAAATGGTAGAAATTGGACAGTTGCTTCTAAAAGGGATTAAAACGGAGGCAGGATTATTTTAAACATCTGCCTATTTTCAAGTGTAGATCTTCAAAAAAAGACCATTTTAAATGTAGGATTACAGTGGCTCTTTAAAGCATTAACCCCAGTTTGCTAAAGTATATCCATGTTTGATGTTTTCATCTTATTGAGGTAAATTAAGCCATTACTTTTGTTGTGCTGGAACCTCATTCTTTTTTTTCTGCTCATTACTACAGGTCCGTGGACATCAGTCCTACCAGGCTACATAGCTTAGCACAGCACTTTAGACATCGAAGCTCCAGCTTGGAGTCGCAAGGAAAACTTTTGGGTTCTGAAAATGACACTGGGAGCCCTGATTTCTACACCCCAAGGACTCGAAGCAGTAATGGCTCTGACCCAATGGATGACTGCTCTTCCTGTACTAGCCATTCAAGCTCTGAGCACTACTACCCAGCTCAGATGAATCCCAACTATTCTACTTTGGCTGAGGACTCGCCCTCCAAGGCCAGAGAGCGGCAAAGGCACCGACATAAATCTAATGGAAACCTTGTATCCTCCAATTCAGGGAGTATGCCCAATCTGGCTGCCAGGAATGGAACAGGACACCATGGTGTCTACCTTCACAGCCAGAGCCAACCTTCTTCTCAGTACAGGATCAAAGAATACCCTTTGTACATTGAAGGAAGCTCGACACCTGTGGTTGTGCGTAGCCTAGAGAACGATCAAGAGGGACACTACAGTGTCAAAGCACAATTCAAGACATCAAACTCCTACACAGCAGGAGGGATGTACAAAGAGAATTGGCATGGGGATGATTCTGTAGACTCTGTGAGACTCACACCCTCACGTTCTCAAATTGTAAGGACTCCATCACTTGGTAGAGAGGGCCATGAGAAAGGCCCGGTGAGGACTGTGGTGTCTGATGAGCTGCGGCAGTGGTACCACCGGTCCTCATCAACTCACAAGGAGCACAACAGGCTTTCACATACTAGTTCTAACTCATCCGACAGTGGCTCCCAGTACAGCACATCTCAAAGCACCTATGTGGCACACAGCAGAGTAACAAGAATGCCTCCGATGTGTAAAGCAACAACAGGTAACATATTGCTGAGAAAAACTTACTTTCTGTAATTTATTGCCATCCCACAACCACAGGTTTACATAAGCATGTCTAGACCTGTGATATTCCCCGTGCTCAATATGTATGTAATATCAACTAATATATAGAGTAAAGATTGAAGCACAAGGTCAGAACAAATGTGTGACCATGGATTGTCTATATTATTCTCCAGATAAAAATGATAAATTAATAGACAAAATATAGGAACTATAAATAAACCATATTTACAATGATTAATGCATGGGACAACTCTATATGACTTTATTTTTATTTACGCACTGTAACCTTCCTTGCATATTTTTTGCCAATAGTGTATAAGTCCTTGTTAGAGGGGATTTCTGAATCCAGTATTTATGGGCATGTTTTCTATGAAAAAAAAGGACATATGAATATTTTTGTCTCAAATTCTCTTGTAGAAGTTGATTTGTGAGCTATATAATTAATTTAACTGTAAAGCAGTAATTCTGCCGAACAAGAGTTTCCTTGTCTTGAGAATTACCGTCTTCCCTTTGGACTTGTTATTTGTTAAATTTTTTTGATGATTGTTTGGTCAGTATCTAGGGTGATAATAAACTGTAAAATGGTCAGTTAGTCAGAGGTTGCTTCTCGCCTACTTGGAGGTGTAACATGATTCTGAGTTATTGCAATTCTAATGGGAAAAACACTAGAGAAGGTCATAAATTACAAAGTCATGTCTATCCAACCATTTGTTGATTTTCATTTAGCCTTCACTTGCTGGATGACGCAGTGGTTGTATACTTACAATTAAAGAGGTTCTGTATTGTAAGTGGTCTCTCTGAGGCCCCTAGTCCCTTCATCCACCTCTTGTTCCCACCAGCTTTCATAGTGGGTGGTCTGATGATTATATGGGGGTTTAACATCAGGACATTCTTGTAAGATGAAGTGCACACACTATACAGAATAAAATCTGGAGAACGGACTGTGCAGAGCAACTCAGCCCTTCATTGCACATCTTATTATTATTATTATTATTATTATTATTACTTTTATTTGTAACGCGCCAACATATTCCGTAGCGCTATACAGAGGAAATGAACAAGGAAAAATATACATTTTAACAAACTGCAAAAAGTTGGGGGCCCTGTTTTGAGCTTAGAATCTTTGTAGAAAGTGCTTTTCCCAAAGCACTCTACAAGATTGAAAACTCTCTACTTACAATCTAAAGGGGATGGAAGAGGCAGATAACAAATAGCAAGGGTCAGGAAGAAAGTGAAGTTTCATTAGGTAGGAGGGTATGCAAAGTTAGAATGTTTTTCATATAGAAGGAACAGGAAAGCAACTGGGAAAGTAATTTGGTAAGTGATCCTAGTATGTAATATGTAATCTGCCCCTAGTGGTCAGATAGTATAATCTGCGAGTGGGAGGTGAGGGGCCTATGTTAGGAGGTATGTCCCAAGAAGCCAGCAGAAGAAAGAGAGAGAGAGGGAGAGGAAGTGGGATTTGGACTTGCAGAAGTGTTTCTGCTTATGAGCTTTAGATAACTACACAACTGCTATTAAATTTCCCATCAATTTCTCTCATCGTCGAATTGTAGATCAGCAACCCCTGTGATCCATCAATCGTTAAATCTGTATTGTATTGAGATTTAATTAGTGTCTGTATTGGATAAAGTCATTTTGTTTAACGACAATTTCTACTATAGTGCCAGGGGCTCTGCAACGCATATTAAATGGAAAAAAAAAATGATGTTCCAGTTGTCAAAAACACGTTTTGTCTAATTTTTTCTTTTGGAGCAAAGTAAAAGGGGGTGAGGGGATAATTTAGGGAAATTATAGCAATTTTATAGCACTTGATTCGGGTGTTTCACATGAACCATTTTGGGGTTTCATCAAAACATTATATAAATATAATAACCCAAAAAAGCTAAAATTTTGGCTCCGTCACTTTTTTAAGAAAATCTTGGGCCTTTTTTTTTTTGTGTCTTTTTTTTCATGGGGAAGGGAACAAACACAGCTGGGCTTTGTCAATGAACGGCCCGCTGCTTGGTAATGTTTTACAGTAGTGGTTTTGAACTCCAGTCCCCCAACACCGTTCCAAGGTCAGGTTATAAGGTTATCCCTATTTAAGCACAGATGTGCTAATGAGTCATTACAAATAAGCAATCTCTGACAAGTATCAGGAACCATCTTAGGTCACCTATGTCTAGGATCAAAGATTAGTCAAGTTGCACTATGCCTTTGTAATTACAATATCCGTCATTCCTAAAAGGCAGACATGCTTTACTTCAAAACCCAAAGGCATTTTTGAAACCAGCCTATATTAAATAAAAAAAAAAATCTTTTCAAACGTATTCCTTGAGTCAGTCATGCATTAGAATTTTATATATCATTAAATCCTTCAGCACTTAAGGACCCTGCAGTGTTTTTCTCTCAAAAGCTTTTCAAAGGCTGCCCGGAGGCCTTAAATTAATGTTATTTAACAAAATCTGAAGCATGACTGAAAACTTTATAAATGTCGCCATGGCAACCTCTGTATGCCGCGTGGTCACAGCTTGCTGTATATGTTCACTGCTCCCTTATAACTAATGTTTCATAGTTATAAGATCTCTAGCATACAAATCTTACACTAAACCTTTGATCAAAGTCTGAAATAATGGCAAAGAAAAGAAATCCATGTATATTTGTAAGCTTTTTAAGAAATGAACCTTTGCCATGAACCAAGGCCTACTAACTACTGAGAAACCATCATTATTAATATAAAAGACACACACAGATATGTATGTATGTATATATGTGTGTGTGTATTTATATTTATATATATATATATATATATATATATATATATATATATATATATATATATATATATATACTTTTAAAAAACACTTAGTTAAATATATGTGATAACCAGGATACAATAGCGGCAATACAATTCTTGATAAACCATCTTTCTGTCTCTTTCTGAGTGATGGGGACATTGGATGACTGCATTTGTGTATACTAGTTCTGAATAGGTTTGTATACAGAAATACTATCTCCTCGCAGGAACCTGTTGTGTATAGTAAACATGCCCGATCTGTCTGTGATGGCTGTCACGCTTTTAAATGCTACAAAATCATCCCTGACATAAAACAAAGCCTACAACTATTCCTTCACATTTGCCATTATTAAACTAGTCACCAACCTCTCTAACACATTCAATCTGTATTATAGCAAGGTTTAAAACACTATATATTTATTACAAATTGTTCTTGTTATCAAATGCACTATCTTGGTCCCACATTTGGAAAATCATATTTGATGAATACGACTGAATTTATCAAGCAGTGAATTTTATTTATTTTTTTACCTGCTTTTTTTATATTCTCTCAAGCAAATTAAAGGCATATGGAGGATTTCTGTATTTTACTACCTGTATGTCAATTTTACTTTTATACTTTATTTTATTAAGAAGTGCTTCTGTTTTTACTTCCTAAAATAAAATAAACATTACCTGCTTGGGACTGCCCTCTGCAGCTCATAAAGACACAGACTCTGCTGTACTTGCTGTGCTGTGTCTCATACTAACCAATCAGTGGCCATATCTCAGGAAATTCTGCAATATTCTCCCGTGACGTGGTCTCTGATAGGCCAGGACACTACATTGCACATCCAGCCCTAAGGAGGCAGTGTCTGCATACGCTACAGTGGGCAGAGCCATACAGGCACTATTTGTTTAATTTTAGTCATAGCTTTTAAGTACTTCTTAATAAAATAAAGTAGATAAAAGTAAATAGATACACCGGTATAATATATATATATATATATATATATATATATATATATATAGAAAACGAATAATACATTAATAAGCCCATTTGCATGTCTAAAAGGCGGGGACATGCAAATGAGAATACAATGTACCTCACTCTTTTAATCCAAAAATAGCAACTTTATACATTGCTCCCTTAAAGCATATGCCCGCTGTATTAAACAGCTTTTAAGCAAAGCATCGGGTTGGATTTTACACAAACCAAGAATCACTCATATACAGGCCTGTTTCAAGCTTTTGGCTATCATCAGTATGAGGTAGATTCTGGTTTGTGCATTTTTGGATTAAAAGAGTGAGGTACATTGTATTCTCATTTGCATGTCCCCACCTTTTAGACATGCAAATGGGCTTATTAATGTATTATTCGTTTTCTGTACTTTGTACGGTGGAGAGCTTTTCTCACTTTTGTGCTCACCATACACTAAATGATTATTGTGGAATACCCAATCCTACAAAATCTATTGCACACACCAGAATCTACCTCATACTGATGATAGCCAAAAGCTTGAAACAGGCCTGTATATGAGTGATTCTTGGTTTGTGTAAAATCCAACCCGATGCTTTGCTTAAAAGCTGTTTAATACAGCGGGCATATGCTTTAAGGGAGCAATGTATAAAGTTGCTATTTTTGGATTAAAAGAGTGAGGTACATTGTATTCTCATTTGCATGTCCCCGCCTTTTAGACATGCAAATGGGCTTATTAATGTATTATTCGTTTTCTGTACTTTGTACGGTGGAGAGCTTTTCTCACTTTTGTGCTCACCATACACTAAATGATTATTGTGGAATACCCAATCCTACAAAATCTATTGCACAAACCAGAATCTACCTCATACTGATGATAGCCAAAAGCTTGAAACAGGCCTGTATATGAGTGATTCTTGGTTTGTGTAAAATCCAACCCGATGCTTTGCTTAAAAGCTGTTTAATACAGCGGGCATATGCTTCAAGGGAGCAATGTATAAAGTTGCTATTTTTGGATTAAAAGAGTGAGGTACATTGTATTCTCATTTGCATGTCCCCGCCTTTTAGACATGCAAATGGGCTTATTAATGTATTATTCGTTTTCTGTACTTTGTACGGTGGAGAGCTTTTCTCACTTTTGTGCTCACCATACACTAAATTATTAATATATATATATATATATATATATATATATACACACACAGGAACCTTCCATATACCTTTAAGGGGCTGAAATATTCTAGACCAAATTATTTATTATTTTTACACATGTGCTATAGTATGGCTGACTTGTATATACTGGTTTTAGATATATTAGTATACAGAAATAATATTGCCTCACAGACACCTATTTTCTATAGTAAGCAAAATAGACGTGTCTGCGACAAAGGTCAGAAAATAATATAATTTTTTTTTTTTTTTTAAAGGCCGCCATCACTAGGCTTTACTTCTCAGCTGAGCTCAGCATATTTCAGAACAGAAGTGTTTAATTTTCCAGTTTACTGCTATGAAAGTACCCTGTACCTGCAAATATGTAGTGTAAGAAGTACATTTCCTGTAAGGAAATGAATACTGAACGGGTTCCCTGGGAAAGTCGTGCCAGGATATGTGTAAAGCCAGACATGTAGGTCAGCATCTTAATTAAGTGAACGAATTGTAGTGGAGATATTAATCTGATTGGAATTTCCACTCCGGCTCATATATCAGAATATTTAGCACAGAGCACACCCCCAGAGAGGAAGCTGACATTGTAAATCAGGCTGTTTGTGAGGGTTTGGAACATCAACTAAAGCCTTACAATGGAGTCTGGAAAACAATATGAAATCCCCAGAGAGTAAATAATTACTTGGATATAATAAAAAAACACACATATTTTAGCATTACTTGTACAAAAAAAAACGTCTTTTGGAAAAAGTATTTTGCAAAGAATGAAAGAACTGCTTATAGGCTCTGGTTTTATTGCCTAAAATCTAACAAAAAGTCCCTGTATGGGTCTTCCAACTGCAGCGTATGTAGACACAGACCCTGTAGTGCTAGATGTGCAGTGTAGGGTCCTAGCCTAGCAGAGACCACATCGCAGCAGTGCATTGCAGAATGTTGCAGAGAGATGGTCACTGATTGGTCGTGAGAAGTCACAGCACAGCAGAGTCTGTCTTCGTTAGCTGCAGACGGCAGACCCAATCCGGTAATATTTGTTTGATTTTAGGCTGTAAAATAGTTACACAGGTATATTATATACATAGTCAAATGCAAAAACCTTCTGTATTCCTTTAAGCAACAACATTGTAGTTAATCTAATTTTTTATTAGAAAAATATAAATTTGATTACTCTGCTGATCACTGGAAGTAGCCATTTTCATCTGGTGAGGGTTGCATATGTTAGAGAAGCATTTACATTTCTGGAGAACCGAGCTTGCATTTATTGCTGCAAGATGCCTACTTTAAGACCTATGCCGGAAAAGGGACAGGTGTCAAATTCCAAAAGCTACAATTCTTTAAATAGTATTAGGAAAAAGCATAATATATAAATATTTCTAGGAATATTTTTAAAATGATTTATTTAATTCAGCAAGAGCAGAGCAATGGATGTTGTATACTCAAGGTGATTAGGGACTACATTCACACTGCCCCACACCCTGGTGTTTATATGTGTTAGGATAGTTACAATGGATTATGTCCAAGACTTCTTCTATAGCCCAATATAAATTGTTGTCATCACAGCATAATATCTTTATACTCTTTATTGGCCACAAATATAGGCTATTTCTCTCCTTACATTTTAGCAGGATATGTAGATGTAAATTTCTCATGACCTCAAATGTTCCCAGATCTCCGGTTTTGCCAAGGGAACTCCCTCATTTAAATTGTTAAATAAATAAACTCCTTACTGAGGAACCCTATTTTAATTATGATAAATGATAGTCGCGGTGCCATTGAAGACTTGCACAAATCAAATATATTTTAAAACTCTTAAGGAAAAATCAAAAAAGTGAAAACGTTTAGTTTCAATTTATTCTCCCAGTTCAACTTTAGCCGAGTCAAGGCCACCCGAGACTGAAGATAACTGCGACTTTCTCCCTACCTCACCGAGTTTAACAAAGAGAGGAAATACCAAAGGAATTTATGAAGTATAAAGCTGGTGATAGCAAGAGATAAGATAAGTGAAAAATAAGTAAAGAAAGATATGAGTGAGCTCAGGGAGACAAACTTAATTACTGTATAGATTATACAGGTTAGAGGTGATAATCATTTTTTTGCTGTCAGTTTTATTTTTTCGGCATTGTACTCTAATCCATGGCTATGTTCTTAAGCTCATAGTTCTAAATGGATTCCCATGTAAAGTGGGCCCGAGGCAAAAATGTGGTACCTCATTTGCATGTCACT
This sequence comes from Discoglossus pictus, assembly GCA_027410445.1. Taxonomy (NCBI): domain Eukaryota; kingdom Metazoa; phylum Chordata; class Amphibia; order Anura; family Alytidae; genus Discoglossus; species Discoglossus pictus. The sequence goes on from CM050167.1 coordinate 382,136,194, forward strand.
ACCCAGGATCCTTAGCGATAATGAAAATAATATTACTGAGAATTTTTGTGGGAAAAACTGTTTTTTTGGCCTGTGTGAGACCTGTAAGTGGACTTTATTTCCTTCCTAGTTTTATTTTAAATACAGATTAGCCTTAATAATAGCAAGTTGGCTTTAGGTGGTCTTTTTAGATGATCAACTGATGAAAAATTAGTCATTGTAGAGTTCACACAGTGTTTTCTTCACTTTAATGTTCCAGCTGGCTTCTCAACAGTACCATAAAGCCAACAAAAACTAGAGCACACCTATATGTAGTGGCAATGCCATGCTCCGTAACGGTAACCGATCTCAACTACTTTATTGGATGACTTGTCAGACACTAGGGGGGCAAAAATATATATTAAATTGGCAGTCGATGAAATTGCAAAAACTTTATTGGCAGTTAAACTGTGACAGAAGTGTTAATAATGTGATATGTTTATTGCGGAGGGGATTGGCAAACTCAGGAATTCGTAACATTGGATTCCTTATACCTACTTATTTCTTGTTATAGTACATATATCTATACACTTAACCCTTCCCTGGCTCCTTTGTTTGATATGTGTGCCAGGCAATGTACTAAGCTGTCATTTGCCATGCAGCCGCTTCAGGTGGTGGAATCCATCTTGGTTTACAGAGAATTATAGACGTTCAGTCGTTCCCAGATGGTTTAAGTATAGGTCAGGCATAGGAACATCGTACACCATGACTGATAAGGGTTTCAAGTATCTAGTAACTGTCAAAGACTTCAGCCCTTGTTTATATTAAATGAAGCTCCGGGTTTAGCAGATACGACCCCCTGTCCCGTATGGTGATCCACATTAATGATGAAAAGTTTCTTAGACGCCACATTGAAGATGAGTTTGTGTATACGTGTTCAATATCCTGATCAGAAACAAATTTTGTTTTTTCAAGGTCAGTCATTTTTTCTTGGGGAATTTGCATCAAGTCCTGTGATGTTAAATAATACAGAATATGAAACTCCCACTGTTAAGAACTCCACTGTACTTTGGTTGGTACATAAGCTGACTCTTGAACTTTTGTCCCAATCAATTCTGCGTTTTCTCTGTGTCAGTGACAAAAATAATGCTTAAAATGGCAGCTTTTGTTCTCCACAAAGGGAAGGAGCATCTGACAAACTAGACATGTTTCATATAAATAGTTATCTGATCTTAGAGAGATATCACATACAATAAGCTCCAGGCGCACTATGAAAACTATTAGGCAATGCGCAGCACCTGGGAGGTGAGGGAGGAGGGGGGAAAGACACAGGGGGGGAGAAAAAAGGGAGGGAGCGTGGAGAGAGACACAGGGTAGGGGGAAAGACAGGGTAGGGGGGAAGAGACACAGGGAGGGAGTGGGGGGAAAGAGACACACAGGGATGGGGGAAAGAGGCACGAGGGGGGAGGACACAGGAGGGAGGGGGGGAGACACAGGGAAGGGAGAGGGGGGAGACACAGGGAAGGGAGAGGGGGGAAAGAGGGGAGAGAAGAGAAACAATAAATATTATCCTGTCATTTTTGACCGGCAAGTTACTAGTTTTATATAAAAAAAAACGCTTTATTTTAGGTGGAGCTTGCAAAGTAAAGCAATTGGTAATTTACTGCTTTCCTCCTACTACTTCCTTTCCTGTTACTCTCTGCTTTCCATGTCTACCTCACTATAATAGTTTTTAGAAAATAGTCTTTAAAAAAATAATATCTAGACTAGTAGTGTTTTCTGTTTATTGGCATTACTAGTCACAGCTTCTTTATTGTTATGTGATTTTGACATTGTTTGAATCGTTTGACCTCGTCCTAAACTGTTCTATTTGTTTCTGTCACAGCCGCCTTACCCCATGGTCAGAGGAGCTCAACGCCTTGCAGCGATCTCACAGCCACCCCCCCTAGTAGCCCTCATCACATCCTAACCTGGCAAACTGGGTAAGTGCTTGGGTTAATGGCATTCCAGCTAACTGCTTGTACATACGAAAAAATCTGAGGTTTGCATTACTAATGTAAAATTATAATAGCCAGAAGATGATATCACTGGCAATAAAAGGTAACCTCTCATTTATAAGGATTCACTGGAATGTCTAAAATAATTTTTAACCTGCTCACAGATTCAGAATAAATTACTGCATAGTAATATCACCTCTCAGGTGAGACATCCTGATCTCCAGACTCCATATTGCCCAAGTATTTAAAAGGCCATTGTAGAATGGTAGCCTATGTTGAATAACTATTAGTGTCCACATGGTTTCTCTATGGTCTTTTGAATAAGAAAACATGATGATGAACAACGGCGGTTTTAGTAAGCAAAAAATATAAACCCAACCTTTACATTTTTAACTGTTATATTCAATTATTCTTTACTGTGGGGTTCCATTTTTCTAACCTGATTCTGATGACTACTTTCTCATGCGAGTGGGTTCTTGTAAATTAATGAATTAACAACATTAGTCTTGTTAAAACCACTGGCAGATTTAGCTGTCTCTTTCTGAATTGTGGAGATAGAAGCTTTCTCTGCATTTAAAGTCTCCTCCCACCTCCGTAGAGTGATAAGCAGAAACCAAAATGGTAGCGTCTAGTGCTGCAAAATTACATATAAAAGGTAGTCTGTTAAAGGCATGTCTAAGTTTCCCTGTTTTCCCTCTATTTAATCTAACACATGCTGCTTATATCAGGCACACACATTACATTGATTCATTCTATACAGATTTATTATATTTAAAAAATAAAACATGTTTTCCACACCCAAGAGCTGCCTACATAAGCACAGTGTACCTACCAATAGAAACACTGCATTCAAGCATGGATTTTAACTCTTTACTAACCTTCAAGCCAGCAGCAGCTTCATGCAGAGATCTACAGATCAGTGACTCCTCCTACTTCCTTCTGCAAGGGAGACTATACTTTTTATGATTCACTCCTGTACAAACCACCATTACAGTTGTTACAATGTATTAAAATGTATTAGCTGCCTGTGATTAACCAAAATGAATTATGATTTTTATGCTAACTTTAGAGATATCCAGGGTTGTCAAATCACAAAAGCTACTGCTAGCAAACTCAAGAGATTTAGCAAATATCAGGGTGAGTTTGTTAATTTATGTTTGCATAAACTACTGATTCTCCTCTATCAGAAGCATTCATAATCCAGGAAATTTAGATATGCCTTTAATGGTTGGCTGTATTATATTTTTACTTTCTAAAAACAGTTGCCTATTTTCAAGTGCAATTCATCAAATGAGTTTGTTTTAAACAAAAGGACCAATGTGGTCCTTTCAGTCAACACTCCCAATTGTAAATTAATTAATATTTAACATTTATTAATACTTAATAATTGTATTAAATACAATTTTCTTAGATGTCACTTGGAGGTCTAGATGGCAATTTTGTCACTATGCCAACAACACAATGCAATCGGAGGCGACCATGATGGAGAAATTAGACCTCTTTTTGACAGATTGAGATATAGTAATGTAACTGTAGGATACGTATAATTGTCACCCATGTTTATTATTCTCACATATACTGCAGAGAACCACAAAACATACTCAATGTGAAGATCAATTAAATGTCCGACCTTCTTCTACTATTGAATGTTCTTTCCACTTACATTTCCTGTATTACTAACTCTTCTTGTCTTCCAACAATACTAATACATTACTAAACTATGTCTACCTCACTTTTGTCTTTATTCTTTCTTCTTTTGCTGTCCTTTGTTCAGAGAGGAGACAGAAAGCTCACCCACTATGGATGGGTCTGAGTCTTCAAGTCACCAAAGTACTGATGAATAGAGGTACTGTATGATGAGAACCACAAAGTCCATTTGGTTAAGTCTGTATGTGTCCAAAGGCTACACCACTCTCTTCAACACAAAATATTATCCCGTGTATTGCATGTATCTATTGTTTGGTTTTAGATTCCTGGCATTGTGGGTAATTGATAAACCTATTATTTTTTCACTGTCTTGTATTTTTTATTTCAAACCTTTTAATGTATAAAAATATAATGTGTGTGTAATGATGCCATTTTTATTGTGTCATTGTGAATATTCCACAGTTTATAATGGTGCCCATAGCAAAACTGAGCAGGAAGTAGGTATGGAATTACATTAACTTTTAAATATATGTTGCGGTCTCCATTTTGGGTAAGAAATTTGCCAGACGTTTTTTGGCAAAGAGACTGGAGTTGAACAAAGGGCCAAAACAAACAAGAGAAGTTATTTTGCTTCAGTAATCCACAAGGCTAATAATGCTCTGACCTTGGTGCAAATGTATGATGCTTTAAAAAACAATCGTAGTGTTAACCTCTTCACTTCAGGAGGACCAACAACAAGCTAGAAGGAGAATGGGTTATCAGGTTATACTCACTAAGTTTATGGATTCTTTACCGGTGAGATCCCTTTCGATCCTATGGAGCCTGTTCACTAAAGTGCTCAGAGATCTCTCCAATTGGGATAAGAAAGGAACTGAAATGGTTTTGTCTCACTAGTGAGACCTCAATGTAACCAATGTCCTATTTTATTTGTATCTGCTTATCTCATTCAATGTAACGTTATGTTGAGCCCATCGTTGACATAATCCACTGGTTTAATTCACCGAAAGAGAAAGAGAGGAAAAGAATCATTAACGGTGATGCACTCAAAATCTTGGGAGTAGTATTTAAAACGTAGCTTTTATTAACACTACTAAAATATATATGGGAGCAAGTGCAAGAGTAAAGCATACCAAGGTAAGTATAATAATTATCAATTGTATAAGCATGTGCCAAAATGAGTCCATATGAAGAAAATAATAGTATTATAATTTTGGTTTAGTTGGTAAGTAATGTGCCACTGAAGGATGTTGTACTCATATGTGTGATTAGTAGTTCACCACAGTATAGGAGGTGCCAGAGTGTATTAGTTAATGGAATGTTCTACAGTCCGTCACCCCAGAATAAGTAACACGTGTCAGTCTTTAATTGACAGCACCCTTGTTGGTTTCCTCAAATGGTTTCCTCAACAATAGTCTGTGTGGTAGTAGGATCCATCACATACTCATACATTCAATGCACTATTTGGAACAAAACCTCCTCTACCGTCATGAACTACTGATCACACACATGGGAAGTAAACCAAGGTATTTATACTATTATTATCTTCATATGGATTTATTTTGGCACTTGCTTATACAATTGATAATTATGATACTTACCTGTCCCTTGGTATGATTTACTTTTCTTACTGGCACTAACACCCATATATATATTAGTATTCTTGATATTTTTTAAATACTACATACTACTCCCAAGATTTTGAGTGCTTAACCAGTAAAGATTAAAGGAGCCCTTGAATATTATTGATGGTCTTGAAGGAGCCCTTATTCTAACAAGTGTAAGGTGCTGTGATATACTGGTATACAGCATGTACAATGTAGTACTTAGTACTGGAGTACTAACTGTTTATGCATTTATTTATTATTCTTGTTTCATAATATTTTAGAAATAACAGGAATCGCATATATTCTGCACAGTTTATGGATCCCCGAACTAATATTTTGCTACACATTGGTAAAAATTGGTGTGATCTCATTTTCATGCTGTAAATAAAGTTAATTTTCATTTTCTTGTGTAGGAAGATTACAAGGTTGCTATGGTACAAAATCACCAGCGCAAAATCTGCTTAATAGGTCAGGTTTTGATTAAATAGCTTACCTACTAGGTTAAAACTAGGTAAAAAGGCCACAGCAGAGGTTCCAATTATGGTATGATAATAAAGTACAAACAAAAATAGGAATATTTGCATTTTGGAAGTTATTAAAAATGCATTTCAGTGATGGAAAAACAGCATAGAGTTTACTTAACATTGGCTGTCACACAGCCCACAAGATCCTCCCATCAGATTGATCAGACTGATCTTGACATACTGGATTAATGACCTCTTTTTGCACATGGCTTCTGATGTATCAATCATCTGACTGTTCACATACTGATAGCTGAGCAAAAGGAAGTCAACCTAGGGAGCGCTCTGTCAATTATAGATTAGGCACTGATAATAAAACCTGTCTAATGGGTGGATCTTCCTTCTATATTTGGTAAAGCACGATTCTATCTTACCCTATTTACAAATCTTTTTATTTCTTTTTTTTCAGGACTTACAGCGATAGCTGCTACCTAGAGTCTGCCCTGTATCCAGAACTAGCTGATGTACAGTGGTATGGAAAAGATAAGGCCAAGCCCGGGACTCTTGTGTGAACCCCCTTTATCACAACAATGCCATCTGGAGATCACCTCACTGCCTCTCATTTGCCTTACCCAGATGCACTATCATCCCACACCAGCTTCCGCTAAAAGCACTTTTCATTTGGAAACATGCAAGTGAGGAACCTAGAGCAAGCCCTGCTTACGTACATGCAACCAGTATGGAGATCCATGCCACCATTGACTGTCCCGTGCCTCAGAATCCATGTTCAATACATTGAGAAACTGTGAAGGACTCTCACTCATATTCAGCTGGAATCATTTTGTACTAGTCCGGAATAAATCACCACTGTTTGGTCACTATTAATATCTTCGTATGGAACTGATCATATAGTAATATCAAACTAAATGCCAACAGAGCACTCGTAAAATTAACTTTTTTTGGGGGGGAAGTAATATTTTACTATTTCTGACGTCGAAATTGTATTTTTATTTTTTAAGAGGCATAAAAAAAACTGACGTGTGGAATTGTCTCAGAATTGGGGTCAGTTTTATTCTAACCAAAGATAAAACAGGAGAGTTGCAAAATGTCTACTATATTAAACCTTTAACCGGACGTATTCAAAGTTACTGTTTTGTATGTACTACATGTGGGACTGTTTTCTTTTTTTAGATACAACTAGTACAACTCCTGAACAGTGACATGGTAACGATTCTTGGGGCTTGGCTAGCATTTTAACACTGTAAATTAATTTTCCTGGGTCAAGATAACAGGAATACAATTTAAAAATGAACCTGTATCTCTGTGAATGGAGAGTTAAGTATTCTCCTAAATATACCTATGTCCTGCTTCTGGTGACCATACCTAGAAAGAATGATTGAGGGGTGAAAGGATTATACTTATTTCCAGTCAAAAATCTAGACAAAGCACATTCTGTTGAGCATGATAAATATAACTGTACACAAATTCAAGATTTCCCTTTTTAATAGCACTTGTGAAGCAAACTGCTCGGAGTGTGTACCCAAACAAGCTACTGTTTTTTATGTAATTCGATGGTTCCTGGAAGTTTTAAAATACCACTATTTTTATTTATTTGTTGTTACCATTCTGGAATACCACTGTTTGTTTTTTTAAGCAAGGGAATAATTAGAAAAAAATGTGCATCTGTAATATGTTTGTACAGACATTTAAAAAAAGAGCATTGCCCCATTGTCTTATCCGGTCATCATTTCTAATGTCCTTAAATTAAACATTGTACCAATTTTTGTATTGGTCACTTGTTAATTAAATCAATACAGGTACATTGACGACATACCAGAAGCACTGTGCCCAAGGAGACCAATTGGTTTCCAAGACTGTGGTAGTCATGGCATAGAGTTGGTCATATTGTGTATATAGTGTCACAACTAACCAGTTGTCAGGTTCAACAGGTGTACAGATTGGGTGTTTGTATAGAATAAAACATGCTGTGGAGTAGCCACCAGAGCTCTAAGTATCTTCTGAGACAGGAGGAACCGTGTATATGATCTGACTACCTTCATTGTTAGCCACAGCATCCCTCAATAGTCCCAAATAGTGAATATAAAACCTAAAACAATTACTATACACCTTGATCTTCCCAAATCATCATTGATTTTTATTTTATTTTTTTGTTGGTATTGAAGAACAATAATTCCCCATGAATGAACTTGTATGTTGTTGAACATTTATGGTATTGGTCTACTGAATCTTACCATGCTGCAACCAAACTGTATTTTGCAAAATCAAAATGGTGCTATAAATGGATCCTGTTTTGACAACAGGTTTTACAATATAGCATGCAGATTTAAATTGGTGCTAGTCTAAAGAACGCTGTAACGTCAATCTGGCGTTGAATGGTTTAAAGAACCTGAAGTCAATGAGAAAAGTGCAACAAAACTGAAGAGGGAGAAAGATCAAGACATTGGATAGTTTACACACTCAGGCTCCATGAATTTTATCAACTTTGGGGGGGTAAGATTTTCTAGGAAAAAAAGTTTATACTCATCCCTTAAACGGCTGCTGATGTAAGTTTGTATATACTTACAAAGTGATGTTTTTCTCAAATTACAGCAGTCCTTTAAATAGCAAAATGGTTGCATATTTAGAATTACAACATGCGAAAAGCATAATGAGTTTTTATGAATTCCATGGCAATCTAAATTTACAGTTTACAATATGCATTACTATTCCAAACAGGCTATGTTTGGGGTATGTACAGCAAAATATTTAGGATTTCAGAACATATATATAGAATAAGATGTTGGGTTTGTCTTTAAATCATGTCCAATAGACGTATGCTCACCTTTTCCATGTCAACTTATAATAATCACAAATACTCTAGAACACAAAAAATAAGACATAACAAATATTTTGGCATGATCAAATTTTGACACCAAGAAATAGCAAAATAATGTAATTATTTGTGGAGAATTAGTGACTAAATATCATAAAAACCTAGAGTTATTGGCTGATAAGAACCAGCAGCCCATCTATTCTGCCCATGGTGTCTATCTTTTTTTCTCTAATTTTGGAGTGTTTTAATTCCAAGACTTAGTACCCTTCTTGGTATTTTAATTTGGATACAATATTTTCAAGACAAATTCATAATAAACATAGACATTAATATACTAGAAATATTATAATACAATTGTGACTTCTGGTTTTCACTCTACAACAAATTTAGACATCCTTGTTCAATTTTAGGAATTGGCGGTCTCAAAAAGGGACATACTGTCAATTTCCCAGTTTAAAAAAACAGTACCATTGTGGTATGTTTAATTGCACCCCTGTATTAGTACTGTCTGTTTAGATCTAATACTTATTACTTCTATGAACCAGAAACAAATGAGTACATTGATAACGAGCACCATGAGGAAGCCAGCTTAGCAATGCTACAATTTTGTCTCGTTTTCCAATAAACACGTCGCTGTCAGAGAGACCTGTTGGCGTGAGCATTTAGCGGTGTGAGTCCGTTATGGCATTCAGGAAATAATGGTGTAGAGATTAAAAAAGGACTCTGAGCTAAAATTATATATAGAAAAAGAAGTCTACGAACAGTCATGAAGTACAACAGACATTGGTGAATTGGGAAATGTATTGGCAGTGACCAAATCCAACAAGTAAGCACATATATACATTAATAGATCTGCACCCTTGTATTTTTATTTACAAATATTTCAGTTTGTAGGTTTTTAATGGGTTGTAAAACCTTTTTCACACATCTATTTTCATGGCGACATTCCTGTAAAAATGGCCCTTCACCAATGTCTGATCTACAACTTGTAAGCACTCCGTCTACTATTACTGACATCATCATTGTAACGGGGACCCAGTGACGAGATAGCTTTCTTAAATAATTCGAATTTTCAAATAGTTTTTATGTTAAACTTCTCATTTAAGTAATATATAAAAAAATAGGCAATAAAACCAATGTTTATTTTTGTAAAAAAAATAGCCAGTGGAGTGCTTGTGTATTCACTATTTAATAATGTAAATTTAAACATTACGCCTCTTTAGGACGATTTTCCTCAACAAAGTTTCTGCACAATTTTGAGATTTGAAAATTGTGTATAAAATGATATGCAACACTCAGATACTCAATTTTATCATATTAGTTATTCGGGCAAATGGGAAGATGAGATGGAGAGGTGTATTCTTCAGAATTATTCAATATATTAGGGTTCCTTCAAAAAATAAAAGCTGCAAATCACAGGTTTTGCCAATTCTATTATTTGTAATGCCAAGAAAGTCTTACTGAAAGTCCATAAATAACAAGCTAATTTTTCAGTCCTTTTTTTTTTTTTTTTTTTTTTTTTAAACATTGAGGAAATGATTGACATTTCCTGCATTTGGTGACCTAAAAACTATCAACATAAAAAATAAAAATTTCTGATTACAAGCTCAAGCTTTACAAATAATTAATTTAGAATTGCACACAAAATCCATTTTTTTTGTGATGTTTAATGTTTGTTTTTTAAAGTGAAATGAAAATTAATTTGAGATTATTTAAATTAGAACTAAACAATGAATTAACTTTTAAGCTCTATTATGTCTCAAACATCAACTTTAAAAATTAATTTCTATACTCCAGGACAATGCAGGACCTTCTACCTGCGGTTACCGCCCCCCCCCCCCTTCCTGCTGCCAAGAGATATGATTATAAGAATAATAATGGGGCTACTTAAACAGAATACCTGGTGTATGCATAAATATTGTAAGGCAAGATATTTTTTTTTATATGCAGTTGAGAATTGTACAAGAGGATTTTAATTTTCATAACCCAGTATTAGTTTTAGTTGGGGAGGGGAATTTAAAGAAATAGCAAACCTCTTTTTTTTCCAGGTGCTATCAAAATGACCAGTTACTACTTGGTAAACTAGGTGTAAAGTCTTATTACATATATTAATGTCAATAGTTTTAATACAAGTTTGTGCAAAAATGGACTTCAGCCTTTCAAAGATGGAGGTGCTACCAACGCGTTCAAGGGGGTAAGGCGTTTTTAGCCTCTTTGTCAGTGAAAGGGCTGAATAATTTAGGTTGCTCCTAAACCAGACTATAGAGCATGTACAATTTTACTTTTTTGGGATTCTGTTCATCTGTAATCAATGAAAAAAATATGTATGTTGTAGAAAAAGTTGCAGGATTTTTCAAAAGAATTCTGCCATTAATTTATTCTTTTTGTATTAAGAATTTGTATAGTACTTTACATTTTGCAAAACGGTGTTGTCGACACTTCCTTAATAAAGCATTTTTAAAAAGGAAATGGCTTGTTGTAGAGAGGAGTCCTTTGTGTATGAAATTGGCTATGATAATATAGAAGAAAATGCTCTGAAAGATATGACAATGGTGTCATGGAGTTGGCCCCTTCAATGGCCAATTATTTGGGCAATGAAAATGAAGCTGCAACTGTTAACGAAAATGTAATTGAGATAATTGAAAGGGACTTTCCAGAATCAGTTTCCTGTTCTGACTAACGAAGACTGAATACTTTATGTCCAAATATTCCGTAAAGATAGAGTTGGCTTTATACAAACCTGAGGCATTACAAACTTTCCAAATATCTTTCAAAATCAACCTCTGAAATTCAATAGATCAGTGTTAACAGGAGGTAGCAAAGGTCCCAGTTATTACTGATGAAAAAGTGCACCTATAAATAAATATTATTGTAATTGGTTGTTATTAAAAAAAATTGAGTGATAGTTAGATAACTGAGCTTGAAAGTAGGGCCCCTGGTGTCCAAAGTGCTTTCTCCAAAGCACCTTACAAGATTGAAAACTCGCAAACTCACAATATAAAGTATTGAAGTCACATGTCATTATACAGTTATTCCAACTTATACTCAAACATAAACAAAGGATACTTCTCATGAAATTGCTTATCTTCTTTGGGCCAACCTTCCAAGATTTAGAATAAAATTGAGCCGTACCCTGCTGAAAGTTCGGGCTAGATAAGAATTGAATAAATAATCCCTTAATCTCTTAATGTGTTTACAGATATTTCCTACTTTTTGACTTTTGATAGATTCATATAATAGATTTATCTACATTTACAATGGTATAAATATCAATTCCTTTTATAATATGCCTCTACTTTGCTGCCAAATTATAATATATGGAAGAGTAACTCCTCCTTTGGTCTGCACTTGCTGTATTTTAGGTTTAGAGGCTCTTGGCTTTTACCATTTCCAAATTAATGTTTATCTAGACTATTGGCAACATTTGTAAAGGATAAAACATTCTGGGAAAGTAAATCATCTTAATCATAAACCTGCACCTTACAAAGTTCAACTGAAGGTCCTTCCACGATATCAATTCCTTAATAACCTTATTTCCTACTGCTTTGATGTTTAAGTTTTACACATGATTTAAATTTGAAGAGATTTTAAGACCTAAATAAGTGAAAGATTCCTCATCTATGGGAACTCTTTTATAATGTATTAATGGAAGAAAGGGCCGCCATTTTCAAACATTGGAAAAGCTTGATGATTGTAAAATATTTTTTAAAAGTCAATAACTTTTAACTATTATATATATTTATACAGTTCTGATCTAAGGCTTTCTCTCTATTCACGTGACACAGAAGACAATGCCTATTATGTTATGAACTTAATAAACAGGTAAAAAAGAGTGTTTTTTCTGGAAAAAATATGGGAAATACAAAAGTCCATATTGATTTGCTTCACGTTTTAAGTAGCTATAAGACATGTATTAGGTGGTATTTAAGCCCCTCAAGGCTATACAAATAATCCGGAGTGTTAGACGGGGTGTTGCTAAAGAGGCACCTATTGTGGAATGGCCCTAACATATCCCCCCTTTGGCACTAAATTAATTATCTATCCCTTCCCCCAGACCCCTGCATTTTCCTACTTTTGTGCACCAAAACCTCACCTTGTGGTGAAGAGAAAGGGCATTGGCTTTCCAAATAATCTTAGCAGCCAGATGAGCTCTTGCTTCTCATTGGAACAAACCACAATACCGACCACAAATTATAGCGCAGTCTGGGAAAGCTTGGAGATGGAACAATTAACAGCCATGATTCATAACACACTACATTACTTTACTCTAAGATGGGCCCCATGGATGCAACTGTTCCCTTCCAGATAAACAGAAATACAAATAGTAGAGAGAGACCCATTATTATTATTATTATTATTATTATTATTATTAACGTTTATTTGTAATGTACCAACATATTCCGTAGAGCTATACAAGGATTGTGTTCAAAGCAAAACAATATTAACACGTTGCAAAGGATGGAGGGCCCTGTCTTTGAGCTTAATATCCAGTGTCCAAAGCACCTTGCAAGATTGAAAACTTGCAAACTTACAATCACTAGATTGTACTATCCAATCCTGTATTGAGAGCACTAAAACCCAACTGACCCAGAAGACAAGTGGATATCCTACTCTGATAAACTATCTCACCATTTCCGTCCTCTACCCCACCTTACCTGTCCCCCATTATATGTTTACTTTACACAGTTTACTTGTCGTTAGTCTTTTGAATATTTTATGTTTGAGTAATATACAAAAGACGTGCAACAAGTCATGTAAACAACTGATTTTATTATCATTACATGTTGTAACCGTGGAAAACTATAAAAATAATAAAAAAAATAATTAACAAATGAGCAGTCCCACATCACATCCCTGGGGGATTTTGTTTATGCTACCTTGGCTCCTATTCCTAAATTAGGCAAGAAGCAATGCCCAAATATTGTGGGCCTCATTCTATTTTCGACCGTAGGAGATGCGGGGCCGCAAGGACCGGCCGCAAGCCATTCTGCTATTCTATTACCCTCCGGCCAGGGATTCCGGCAGGCTTGCGGCCGGCGCCTTGCTATCCCTTGCGGCTGCTCGCGCCGGAGGAAAGCCTTTGATCTAAAACGGCCGCAGGAGTTTCGGCCGCAAGAAAATCCTGTTTGCTATTCAATTGCTTCGGGAACCCTCTCGGCAAGGCTAAAACCGAGCCGCAGCTTACTTGCAGCAAAAAGGTCCCGCTGGCACCAATTAAGCACATTATAAAGCCTAAATAAAGCCATCCTGCACTCTGAGGAGACTATAAAGTGATTGTAGGTGTTAGCAAAAATAGCACAACATTCCCCTACACTCAAATCCGTCAAAAAATTATTTTTTAATTTATGTCACATATCCATGTAAAAAGTCCAGAGTGCTTGGAGCACCTCAGACCCGCCCACACTGCGGCCGGAAAATAAACAGTTAATGTAAACTCGGACTTGGGCTGATGTGCAAGCTTGAGAGGGGGTTGCTATTAATCCTCATGTCCCCCAATATGATCCCTAGCATTTACAGAGCTTTACAGTGACGTCTTGAATTTATTTTTGCGTTTAAAGTTTTCTGAGCTTACAGCCGGTTGCAAGATATACGGCCGGCCGTAAGAGGAGATCCTTGCGGGGCCGTATAATTGAATTCCAAGATAACGGAACCCCCGCAAGGAATCGCAGCCTTGCGGCCATTTTACGGCCGATAATAGAATGAGGCCCTGTGTATTTCCCATTTCAGTCATCATGGTAATCTCACTTGGTGCTCATCGTGTGTCTGCCATTAAACCATTGGGTGGTAGTGACTAAGATGAGGTAGGTTTGTAATGACAGGGCAGAGAGAATCATAGGATAAAAAGGAGGGTGACATTTTTTTTATTTTACATGTGTAAATTCCAAAATAATTTGAATTTCAGATGGGTTTGTGGATATTCTTCTACAGGCTCCACATACTCACTGGTGCCTAGTGGAAGTAGTGGCAGCTAGAGCACCAGGAGGAGCCTCGGGGGCCAGAAAGGGTAGTGAGAGGACCAAGAGGGCCCAGAAGAGCCACCTAGAGGTGAGGACCCTGGTGCGGTTGCACCGGTGGTAGTTTTTTTGCAGTTTTCTGCTTATCTGGCCTTACTGTAGACAATGATGACTAATTAAACAGTTCCGCGAACGATTCTGCAAGTAATGATCAATACCCTGGAACTGAAGAGTCAGATTATTTCATAATACTGAAAAGTTTATATATGATATTGTATTTATTTAGTATAAAGTGAAGGTAGATACATTTACAGTTTTTGGTGTTCTCTTATCTATAAGATTTTTATGGCTTTCTTGGCCACCTAGGTTACTTTAATAAGTTTTGTGGTTTCAAAACTAATGTATCAACTAATAATATAACTAATAATAATCATTTGATCATATATAATGCACCACTAACTTGCTTTAGATATATTAAGAAATACCAAATATATTTTTTCTATTAGAGGACCACTGCAGTGTTAGGAAAACAAAATAGATTGGAAACCACAATTAATCAAGTCTCTTGATAAGCTACATTTGTTTGGCCTTCCCAAATTCCTCGTGGGGCCTCTTTATCCTCATGGGAGTATAATTTGAGATGCTGGTGGGGTCTTAAATTTAAACGTAACCTTAACCCAGGCCGCAGAGCTCTGAAACAGTGAGATATTGTTGCAAATCTCAAGCGGGAAAAAAGCCAAATGTATATAGGCGAGGGTCGTGGGAAACGTACTGGTCACAAAAGGATTAGTAAAGAGTAATAATACTTATATTATTCATGTTATTTGCTAAATTAAATAAAAATCACATTGAGGCAATGGTGGCATCTTAAATACATAATTTGATTTGGATAATAAAATCTAGACTGTTTACAGTTTTTGGAGAACCCCTCATGTTGGTGATGTATGTAACATGTTAATGTCTTTAACAGCCAGGAAAGCCATTTGGTATAAACATTTTTAGAGAAAATCTTGATTTTTGCAGATTTTGTTTGTGTCTAGAGGCTCCCATACCCAACCTGTAGAGTGCTGCTCCACCCCCGAACCCAATCACTAGTCAATACATCGAAAGCCTCCATTGGACTCTTCCACTACAAACAGATTTTGATACATAACATCTATTGTTTGATTGATATTCAATCTAACTAATCCCAATCCCTAAACCAAAATACACACCATTTATTCAACATACCCGTATTGAGACTGGTTACACATTAGATGCCTTCCGGGCCCACTTCTATATGGGGCCCCATATACCAGTACCACTGGTACCCACTCAAGATAATATGTTATTGATGTTATATCAACCAGGATTAAACATCACATGCTTAATGACAAATCTAGAATTTGGTTTGCAGAGCCTGTATCTTGTTTAGGTGCATCAAATAAGGAGAATTGTTATTGGCACTTGTGTAAGTAAAAGCAATGTCAAGTACTAGATACCTCACTAAAAATAATCATGAATAAAAACATGTATTCAATGAAATCTCTATCTTTCTATCTATCTATCTATCTATCTTATTCATCCATCTTTCTATCTATTCATCTATCTATCTATCTATCTATCTATCCTTCCATCCACCCTTCCATCCATCTATCTATCTATCTATCTATCTATCTATCTATCCTTCCATCCACCCTTCCATCAATCTATCCTTGCATCTATCTATCTATCTATCTATCTATCTATCTATCTATCTATCTATCTATCTATCTATCTATCTATCTATCCATCCATCCATCCATCCATCCATCCATCTATCTATCTATCTATCTATCTATCTATCTATCTATCTATCTATCTATCTATCTATCTATCTATGTATCTATCTATCTATCTATCTATCTATCTATCTATCTATCTATCTATCTATCTATCTATCTATCTATCCTTCCATCCATCTATCTATCTATCTGTCTATGTTGAACAAATATTCAATTAAAATAAATTAACTTCTTTGCTTATGTAAAGGTATTTATTGTAACATGTATTGCTTTTTTAGCTTGAAAAAAAGAGATACATTTCTAAAAAGCTTGTTACTTAAACTAACTATGTGTCCAATAAAAGGGTATCGCTGTGTCACCCCACATACGGGCATGGAAGCGCCAGCGCGGGTAACTTTCCCATGCATTTCTCCTGCTGTTTCCTAGAGAGGTGATCCAGCTAGCTTAGGCACTGACCCATAAAAAATAAAGGTAAATATAAAGTATGGGGTCTGGTTCATATCCGCGTGTCAGCTCCTTCTGATTTTGGCTCAGTCATTTTATCTTGCAGTGCCCGAGGCAACAAAACACAGCTTGTTAGGGCAGGAAGTCGGCCTGGAAGTGTAAGTGAACTGTTCTGTATTAGCATTGCATGGAGTCCCACTGGGAGGAAAGCATTATATATATATATGTATAACAAGCCCCTGCCCACTAAGGGGTACATTTAATTAAAGGGAAGGAAAGATGGCACTGGCTCTGCTCATTTATTACGATGGCTTTTCATTTGCTAAATCTTGTAAAGGGGTATTAGTTATGGTGTAGTATTAGTAGGGTACAGTGTAATTCATTATTTCCAGTCAGCATAATAAATTAAAGGACATATATTAGCCCACTGTAATGTATCAGAAGCTTATAGGCACATTTTTTCATGCATTTCAATTACAAAAGTTGGTTTAAGTATAAAAAATTAAAAAATACTTAAATTTCCTTGAAACTAAAACCCAGAGCATACTGTAGTATGTCTATATTATTGGCAGGGAAGTAGTTGTACCAGTTCTCCTTTACAGAGTAAACCCTATTCAATCTTAATCACAAGCGCGGTCGGAGCTACCAGTGGTGCAGGTGGTGCAATGCACCAGGGCCCTACTCTGGGGGGGCAGTGTGTGTATTTTTTTTGGGGGGGATTTAGTTTTATATTCTAGAGGTGGCAGTTCAGAGATGTGTATCAGGGAAGAGGTGAGAGAGCAAGGGCTGGATGACAGCAAAGTACAGGGCGTCGGTTCTGTGAGGTGGGTGATGGGAAGGGTTTGGTCCTGTGTGGGGATGGATACTGGGAGGCGATGGCTGAGTGAGTGATTTGGTACGGGTGGCAAGGCAAAAACATTTTTAAAAAAACTCTCTTGGGAGGGGGCCCTGGTGCAATTAAATTTGGGCCCCCCCAATTCTCTAGCTCCGCCACTGATCAGAGGCATCCTGGGATGCAACTGTGAATGGCCAAGAACCATCAACATAGGATTATTACTGTACAGGAAAACTGGCAAGGGGTGTGGCTTCTTTATTAGCCAGCTGTATGGTGTGTTTTTCCTTTAGTACATTTGTCATGGGGCAAACAGCTTTACAGAATATATAAATTGGTAGTGATTATAAAGTTACCAGGACAGCTCTTACTATTTTGTGATGACAATGCTCCATTTATTATTAATCCTTTTAGGGGAACATTGGTATAAATATTTATACTTAGGTATTTTTAGAGTCTGCTGGATATGACTAAAATCGAGCATTTATGTTTAATGTATAAAAGACCTGCCATCTCTCAACATAATGACAAACAGATTGCTGTGATAAAGTGATGAAGAATGCGCAGGAAGTGCGTGGAGTGACAGCGATGGAGTTATAAGCTCTCAATGGAGAGATAAGAACGTCTTAGTGTAACAGGACCATGTGGTAAAATAAATGCCCCTGGGACGCGGCAAGTAATGGAGAGGCCCATCTTATACTGTGTGAATAAGGGCGGGGGGGGGGGGGGGCTGTAATTTAGGAAGCGCGATGAGAGAGCGGCCAGAGGTTTGCAGACTAATGAGCTTCAATGGAAGTGTCTGCGGGGCAGAAAGTGATTAAGGTGCCGGAGCCTTTAATGAGACCCATTGGTTGGAGGTGCAAGGATGATCGGCAGAATACGAGACGGATAAATTGGTTGCAGTGTTTGAATTAACCTTTTCCTGCCTTAGGGTTCATTTATATGTGAAATGAAGGGAAAAAGCGTTGCTGTAAATTGCTCTGCATCCTGTACACGTATTTAAAGGCCTTTTTTAAAGGGAATAAGGGTCTTTATCAGAGAACTCAGGGCCCGGTACATGTGTAAGCCGTATAAGCATCCGGTGTGAGCACTGCTTACTATTTATTGGCCTATATATATTTTCCCTCGTATTCATTTAATATCTACATTGTGGAATCAGAGCAGCATTTTTTACAAGATGTTATCTGATAAAGCAAAAAACAAAAAACACACACACACATACATATAGTACAAACAGTGATTCTATTTGAATGTCTAAAAAATAAGTTATAAACTTATTTCCTGCTCAGATTTCTCAGAAATACAGTTGATGCACTGCACTCTGGGAAAACTTGGTGGGGACATGCAAATGAGACCACAATGCAAGCTCACTCTGTTAATCCATAACCACTATATACATAGCTACTTTTTAGCATATGCTTATTGTATTTCACAGTTTTAGACATAGCAACGGATGGATTGAGATATATATATATAGTGCCTTGCAAAAGTATTCACCCCCTTGGCATTTTTCGTGTTTTGTTGCCACACAACCTGGAATTAACTGGATTGTTTGAGGATTTGCATCATTTAATTTACAGAACATGCCACAACTTTGAAGATGCTTTTTTTTTTTTTTATTGTGAAGCAAACAAAAACCACAACTACAAAATAACAGAAAAAGTCAATGTGCATAACTATTCACCCCCCTAAAGTCAATACTTTGTAGAGCCACCTTTTGCGGCAATCACAGCTCCAAGTCGCTTTGGATAAGTCTCTATGAGCTTGCCACATCTTACCACTGGGATTTTTGCCCATTCCTCCTTGCAAATCTGCTCCAGCTCATTCAAGTTGGATGGCTTGCACTTGTGAACAACAATCTTTAAGTCTGACCACAGATTTTCTATTGGATTGAGGTCTGGGCTGTGACTAGGCCATTCCAACACATTTACATGTTTCCCCTTGAACCCCTCAAGTGTTGCTTTAGCAGTGTGTTTGGGGCCATTGTCCTGCTGGAAGGTGAACCTCCGTCCTAGCCTCAAATCCCGCACAGAGTGGTACAGGTTTTACTCAAGAATATCCCTGTATTCAGCACCATCCATCTTTCCCTCAACTATGACCAGTTTCCCAGTCCTGACTGCTGCAAAACATACCCACAGCATGATGCTGCCACCACCATGTTTCACTGTGGGGATGGTGTCCTTTGGGTGATGTGATGTGTTGGGTTTGCGACAGACATTTTTTTCTTTGATGGGCGAAAATTTATATTTTAGTCTCATCAGACCAGAGCACTTTCCTCCATACATTTTGGCAGTCTCCCACATGCCTTTTTGCAAACTCCAAACGTCCCATTTAGTTTTTGGGCCACTCTGCCATAAAGCCCAACTCTATGGAGCGTACGGCTTATTGTCGTCCTATGTACAGATACTCCAGTCTCTGCTGTGGAACTCTGCAGCTCCTTCAGGGTTACCTTAGGTCTCTGTGCTGCCTCTCTGATTAATACCCTCCTTGGTGGGCGGCCATCTCTTGGCAGGTTTGCTGTTGTGTCATGTTCTTTCCATTTGGTTATGATAGATTTGATGGTGCTCCTGGGGATCATCAAATATTTAGATATTGTTTTGTAACCTAACCCTGACTTGTACTTCTCAACAACATTGTCTCTTACTTGTTTGGAGAGTTCCTTGGTCTTCATGGCAGTGTTTGGTTAGTGGTGCCTCTTGCTTAGGTGTTGCAGCCTCTGGGGCCTTTCAAAAAAGGTGTGTATATGTAATGACAGATCATGTGACACTTAGATTGCACCCAGGTGGACATCATTTCACTAATTATGTGACTTCTGAAGGTAATTGGTTGCACCAGAGCTTTTTATGGGCTTCATAACAAAGGGGGTGAATACATACACACATGCCAATTTTCTGTTTTCTATTTCGAAGAAAAATGTGTATGTATATATTTTTCTAATTTCACTTCACCAACTTAAACTATTGTGTTCTGATCCATCACATAAAATTCAGATTAACAAAACATTGAACTTAAGGCTGTAATGTAACATAATAGGTAAAAAGTCAAGGGGGTGAATACTTTTGTAAGGCTCTATCTATCTATCTATTTATTGTTGTTGTGTCATTAACTTTATGTCCAACTCTCTGTGACCTCATGGACCACAACTCACCAGGAACATCTTTATGTCCAAGATAATGCTGATCCACTTGGCTTGGCTCATGAAGATACTGGAGTGGGTTGCCAGTTCCTTCTCCAGTGGGCCACAGCATACAGCTCCTAGCATTCCTAGGTGGTCTCCCATCCAAGGAACTGACCAGACCCAACCCTGCTCAGCTTCAGGCTGGTGTGACCTCTTGGTTCCCTGACTGGAATTGAACCCAGGTTGAAGCATTGAAAGCACCAAATTATATATATATATATATATATTACACCAATGGACAATAATGTGACATCTCTATCCTACAAGCTGTGGGGCACCTCTTAGTAGTATTTATAGGCCTATATATATCACCCTAGTCTCCTCATAATGCAGCAAGTATATCTTTATATTGTGTATTATAGCAGCATTTTCACATGAGATGTCATCTGGCAAAAGTAAAAAAACCTCTATATTACACAATAAACTTCCACCTGTCCCACACATACAACACGAGAATGGCGGAATCCTGCTAAAGATATCAGCTCTGCGCATAAAGCAGACGATGTGAGCGGAGCTCTGCGGATTTATGGGGATTTTGTTTGCCAAAAATGTGCTATGAGAAGCCGTAAAAATGTGTCCCAGAGAAACTAATAAAGTGCAATGTTAATAATCATCAACTGAACAGCCAGTCCATTAAAGGAGCATCTATTGTACGGCAGTGATAGAGTAGGAGATCTGGGTGATTTGGGCGCAAACCCATAGAACAGATGTGAGATTTTAGTAAAGTGTTAAAAACCAAGTCACAGGTAATTATGGCGTCACAGACACCAGCGCTCGTATAAATGTACCTAAATGAGCCTTGGAAGACTCAAAGATAGAGGAAGTGAATGCACAGAACAGGCCTACGTATACTATGCTGACCTCACACTCCTACCTACTCTCCTCCTTGTACTCCTTGTAAGATGTCGCATGATCAATCATCTCAGACCAAATCACATTCAATCCCAGGTGACACTTCCTATTGGATGCAGAAAGTTGTGTGAGTACCGATGTGGTAAGTATGCATGTTGTTGTTCAGTCGTACAGTCTTGTCCGACTCTCCATGACCCTATGGATCTCAGCATGCCAGGCACATCTTGTGTCTGGGTGTGCCAATCCATAAGCTTTTCATGGCAAAGATACTGGAGTGGGTTACTACTCACTGCTTCTCCAGTGGACCATAATGTGTCTGACCTTTCTGTTATGACCTGCCCATTCTGGGTGACCCTACATGGTATAGATCATTGAGGTGTACAAGCCCCTTCACCACGACAAGGTAGCCATCCAGAACTGGAAGTATGTATGAGGGTCGCACAAATGGACCCTGCACCGCATAAAGTCTAAACACACACCCAGCCTATGAGCCCAATGGATAACAGTGTTTTTTGGGGGAAATACTGTAGGGTGATATATCAACCCTTTAAGAAAAATTAAAGGGATGCAGAAGTTTTCTAGATGTTACTAGGTATATAATATCACAGTGTATCTATTTACTCTTATGTACTTTATTTTATAAAGGAGTGCTTATAAGCTGTTTTTACTGTCTACAATCAAACAAATAGTCCCTGTATAGGTCTGCCCACTGCAGCATATAAAGACACCGACCCTGCTGTGCTTAATGTGCTATGTCCCATATTAACCAATCAGTGACCAACAGCCAGCAACATGCTGCTGAGACGTGGTCCCTGATAGGCTAGGACACTTTACTACACATCTAGCCATACAGAGGTTATGTCTCATACGCTGCAGTGGGCAGACCCATACAGGGACTATTTGTTTGATTCTAGGCAGCAAAAACAGAGCTTATAAGCACTTCCTAATAAAAAAAAGTAGTTAAAAGTAAATAGATACACATGTATATTACATACCTAGTAATATCCAGGACCCTTTCATATCCCTTTAATGACTGTTAGGTAGTGTTACTGTATAAATAAGGTATAAAACAAGTTCTAGAGAAACACACAATATGTATAATATGTATATAATGCTCCAGGGATGTGTTTGTGCCCAGGGTCATGAGGCCCAGGCCTAGGGCAGCACACTTGCAGGGGGCGGCGGGCTGCCACTGCGTTATATCAAAATATATTTGTATATGCAGCGCAATGTCTCTATTCAAGATTAGATTAGATTGTAAGTCTGCGAGTTTTCGCTCTTGCATGGCGCTTTGGGAAAAGCTCTATGGACACTGGATACTAAGCTCAAAGACAGAGCCCTCCATCTTTGTAATGTATTAATATTGTTTTTGCCTTGATCACATCTTATGTATAGCGCTACGGATGTTGGCGCGTTACAAATAAACTATAATAATAATGTGTGTGTCTGCACACAACTGGGGGCGTACAAATCTGAATTAATCCCACATACCCCCATGTACTGCTCCATACACACAAATATTCTGTAAAACTGACACTTCAGGTCTCTATTTTTCTCTTAAAACTTTAAGAAAAACTACAGGAGGAAATGGAGAAAGTGGGACACGGTCAGGGCTGGACAATATGATTTTCCCCTTAAATGTAAGACCTTCCTCAAAAGATGGACATTTGGGAGACGGGGACTTTCAGTCCATAAGAGGCACAGGTGGGAGACGTGCCTTATGTTATAACCAGGGATGATACGTGTTTGGGTGACTTGTCTAAAACACATGACTAATGGCGCATTATTTGCAGTATTTACCTTATAAGGGCCCATTAGTTTAAACCGAATACTTCTCACAGTTCGGCTCTATATAAACGGTTGTTTTAACCTTAGCAATTATTGTATTACAGAAAATGATATAGTAACAAGGGGTTGGTGTAGCGCGTCGATGGCGTTCATGGCGTATCTTGGCTATGGAATGTTTATGGAAAGAAATACTAAAACTTACATTGATTGTAATGGCAGATTAGACCCAACAGGCCATCTAGTCTGACCTCTTATCCACGTCATTAATCCTCAGGACAGCTCTATGTATATTCCAGGCTTCTTGAATTTGTTTTTTTTTTACCATATTTGTTCCTGAAAGGCTTTCCCGTATAATTAAACAAGCACTTCTGTCCTAGACCTATTTAAAAAAATTATATTATATTTATTATAATTATAAACAATAATAAAAAAACAGTCTCTTTTTCCCCCCCTATTTGTGCCATTTGGAGTCCACCTTTTTGGTTTTCAGTGATCTACTTCCTGAGATGGAATGAGACTTCGAATGAATAGGAAACTTCCATCTGCACAATGGGAATGTGGCAGCAACAAATAACAGTGCTATCATTAGCAGGAATTGAAAGCTAATTCGTTTACTAGGACACAAACAAAATGGTCGTTCTCATAGCAGCACAATGACATATAAAAGGTAATAAGTTACAGGTTATTGTTTTATTTTTCATTCTAAAAATGTTGCTTGTTATCAAGTGTAAGTCTTTGAATATTATATTTTAATTATATGACGACAATGGTCCTTTATCATACCATGCCAGTGATTTAATCAGACTCCACCACATCAAGCTTCAGATGCCCAAACAGGAATATAATATTACTAACATAGTTGTCGTACTGCGAGTTTGTGTGTAACGCTCGCAAAGTTACGGGATGCGCATAGTTGCGCAAGGCTCAGTGTTCATTGCGAAGCTCGCAAGGGAGAGGGAATGTGAGAGAGGAGGAGAGAGAAGGAGGGGAGAAGAGGTAGGGAGGACACTTTCGGTGCTCATTGTGAGGCCCGCAATGGGCACAGAAAGTTGCAAGTTGCCCATGCTCGTAGCGCAGTGCGAGACACAGGGGATGGAGAGGGGGGGAAAGACACAGGGGAGGGAGGGGGGAAGACACAGGAGAGGGAGAGGGGGGAAAGAGACACAGGGAGGGAGAGGGTGGAAAAAGACACAGGGGAGAGAGGGGGAAAAAGACACAGGGGAGGGAGGGGGAAGACACAGGGGATGGAGAGGGGGGAAGACACAGGAGAGGGAGAGGGGGGGAAGAGACACAGGGAGAGAGAGGGTGGAAAAAGACACAGGGGAGAAAAGGGGAAAAAGATACAGGGGAGGGAGGGGGGAAGACACAGGGGATGGAGAGGGGGAAAAAGACACAGGGGAGAGAGGGAGAAAAAGATACAGGGGAGGGAGGAGGGAAGACACAGGGGATGGAGAGGGGGAAAAGACACAGGGGAGGGAGAGGGTGGAAAGAGACACAGGAGAGGGAGAGTAGGGAAAGAGACACAAGGGGTGGGGGGTGGACAAGGAGAGGGAGCGAAGCATGACAAATGATACTACAAATTGCCGTTATTTTTTGACGCCCGTTGTCTAGTACCTATATAATAGAGAGGCACAAAGATACCAAGCAAAAGCACTCCTTCACCAAAATATTGTGACCAGTAAATAATTATAAGACTATCATATAAATAACACATTCTTATGGATAGTTTACACAATATATATTTTTCCTCTTCTATAACAGACAATGCTGATTATTTATTAAATTGTATTCCGTGACACGGGATCTCAATATAACTAAGAAAATGGTCTGAGACATCACTGCTTATTATGTGAAGGTTATTTTCGTTCAGCTCCGTGCAGGATAACACCCCTATAAGTCTCTTTTTGTTGATTAATCTTAAATGACGGTCTAGTGCAATTAACACAAAATCTGTTTCCCGTTATGTTATTTTCACATTATTTTCTTAATAAGAAGTCAGACCATAACATCCTTTATACAAGTCATTTCCAGCATTGACTGGGAAACGCCCTGACACCATAATGTGTTTACTGCTATCATACTACATATACATATTTACATATATTATATATATCAATAATAAATATATAAATAGTACATTTGTGTTCACATTTGAATGTCTAAAACAAGTTAAAAAAACTTGTTTCCTCCTCAGAATTCCAAGAAATACAGTTATTAAACTGCATTCTGGGAACCTTGGCAGGGACATTCAAATGTGCCCAGAAAGACTTCACTCTTGTAATCCATAACCATTTGAAACATGGCCTCCCTTAAACAGTGGCGGAGCTAGTGCACAAGGGGCCCCGGTGCAAAAAAAAAAAATGGGCAAGCATGCATTTTTATTTGCACTTCCCGAACCCCCTCCAACATTAACGCAGTACATATATAAAATATATATTAAATATATATAAAAAATAAATATATAAATATGTGGATCCGTGTCTATATATATATATATATATATATATATATATATATATATATATATATATATATACATATATAGAAGTGTACATATAACATATATATATATATATATATATATATATATACGGTATATGTGTGGATATATATATATGTACACATTTACATATATATATATATATATATATATATATATATATATATACATACACCTAGATATTTGTATATATATATATATATATAAATATATATATATATTTCACTTCCTCGGGTGAGAAGGGGCCACGGCAGGCCAGAATTCTGAGGGGGGCCACAGAGGTCCAAGGTGGCCACAGGGGTACACGCAGGGGCCAGCAAGGACTGAGGGAGACCACAGGGGGCTGTGGGGGCCAATGGGGCTGAGGGAGGCCTCAGAGGTCCATGAGGGCCCACAGGAAGCTAGGGAAGGCTGCAGAGGTCCGTGAGGTGCCACAAGAGGTCCACAGGGGCCGTGGGGGGCACAGGGGGCCACAGTGGGCCATAAGGGGCTGCAGGGGACCAACAGGAGATCCATGGGGCCATAAGGGGCCACAGGGCCTGCAGGGGGCCCCTGGGGCCTGTGGGGGCCACAGTGAGCCATAAGGGGCTACAGGGGCCGTGTGGGCCACGGTGCCTGCAGGGTGCCCCTGGGGGCTACAAGGATCCCCAGGGGCTCCACAGGAGGTCGGCGTAAGCCACAGGGGGCCCTAGGGGGCCACAGGGGAGCCATGGGTGCTACAGGGGGTCCACAGGGTCCACAGAAGACCCACAGGGTCACAGAAGGGCCGCAAGGCCCATGGGGGCCGCGGGGGATACAGGGGACCCACAGGCACTCTTTGCAAGCCTCTCCCCACTGTCTGACCCCTGTTTGTGTTTCCCCCCCTCTCCCTTGTATGTGTCTGTTTACCCCTCTCTCCCCCCTCCCCTGTGTATTTTTTCCTCCCTCTCTCACCCCTGTGTCCCTTTCCACCCTCTCCCCCTCTCCCTATGCTGTGTCTTTCTCCTCTCTCTCCCTGATCAAGTGCTGTGTGTCTCCCGTTGAGCGCCTATCTATCCTTTTTTCGTCTTGCATGCCTGTTGGCGAGCACCGTTGGTTCGTTTTTCAAAGTCTTGCGTGCCTCGCGATGAGCGCCTAAGTGTTACTGGCTTCCCCCTCGTTTTGATTTTTTTTTCAACAACTACGGGTTTACTGCCGCAATTTTTTTCCTAGCTTAGCCAATTTTCGATCGACGAAAAATAACAATTAAAGGTTGTAAGTAATTTTTTTAAGTAATTGGCGTCTTTTGGCAGTCTACTGACGGTTGCCGAGTTATGGGCTTGGAAACAATTGTAATTAAAATCTAAATTTTTTCAAAGTGTTGCGTGCCTCGCGCACATCGTGTGCCTGGCATTGAGCGCCTTCATGCCCATTGCCAGCCATTTTCAAAGTCTTGCAGACCCGCAATGAGCTTCTTCGGCGCTCTTTGCGCATGTGCAAGCTCGTATTATTTAACATTACGTGACGGCAACTCGCAATTACGACGACTATTATATGAAATTTGTAAAGAGATTGAGTGGTGTTCCCTATTTACTCCTTACCAGTTAAGACCCCTATCACTCCTACTTTAATGAATGGTACATTTATATATGTGTATATGGGTGTGTGTACAGTAAACTCCCCGTTATCCAGCATCCACTGGGACTCCCTATTGCCAGATAAGTGTAGTTGCCGATAATCAGGAGTCTCCGAAAAAATAAGGTACTAAAGGACCCTTAAACCCCCAAAACACCTCAAAATGCCTTTAAAAAAGTATTTGATCCCCTGCTGATTTTGAATGTTTGTCCACTGACAAAGAAATGATCAGTCTATAATTTTAATGGTAGGTGTATTTTAAACGTGAGAGACAGAGAAAAAAAAAGAAAAACAAGAAAAACGCATGTCAAAAAAGTTATAAATTGATTTGCAGGTCAATGAGGGAAATAAGTCTTTGACCCCTTTGACTTAGTACTTGGTGGCAAAAACCCTTGTTGGCAATCACAGAGGTCAGACGTTTCTTGTAGTTGGCCACAAGGTTTGCACACATCTCAGGACGGATTTTGTCCCACTCCTGTTTGTAGATCCTCTCCAAGTCATTAAGGTTTCGAGGCTGAAGTTTGGCAACTCGAACCTTCAGCTCCCTCCACAGATTTTCTATGGGATTAAGGTCTGGAGACTGGCTAGGCCACTCCAGGACCTTAATTTGTTTCTTCTTGAGCCACTCCATTGTTGCCTTGGCTGTGTGTTTTGGGTCATTGTCATGCTGGAATACCCATCCACGACCCATTTTTAATGCCCTGGCTGAGGGAAGGAGATTCTCACCCAAGATTTGATGGCATATGGCCCCGTCCATCGTCCCTTTGATGCGGTGCAGTTGTCCTGTCCCCTTTGCAGATAAACACCCCAAAGCATAATGTTTCCACCTACATATTCGACGGTGGGGATGCTGTTCTTGGGTTATAGGCAGTATTCCTCCTCCTCCTTGAAACACAGCGAGTTGTGTTGATGCCAAAGAGCTTTATTTTGGTCTCATCTGGCCACTACACTTTTACCCAGTGCTCCTCTGTATCATTTAGATGATCACTGGCAAACTTCAGATGGGCCTGTACATGTGCTTTC
The DNA here is from genome assembly GCA_027410445.1 of Discoglossus pictus. NCBI lineage: Eukaryota > Metazoa > Chordata > Amphibia > Anura > Alytidae > Discoglossus > Discoglossus pictus. Next base: position 382,164,621 of record CM050167.1, read on the forward strand.
TTGAGCAGGGGGACCTTGCGGGCGCTGCAGGATTTCAGTCCTACACGGCATAGTGTGTTACTAATTGTTTTCTTGGTGACTATGGTCCCAGCTGCCTTGAGATCATTAAAAAGATCCTCCTGTCTAGTTCTTGGCTGATTCCTCACCGTTCTCATGATCATTGAAACTCCACAAGGTGAGATCTTGCATGGAGCATCAGTCCGAGGCAGTTATTTTCAGTTAGTTTCTTCCATTTGCGAATAATCGCACCAACTGTTGTCACCTTCTCACCAAGCTGCTTGGCGATGGTCTTGTAGCCCATTCCAACCTTGTGTAGGTCTACAATCTTGTCCCTGATATATTTGGACAGCTGTTTGGTCTTGGCCATGGTGGGGAGTTTGGAATCTGATTGATTGATTGCTTTTGTGGACAGGTGTCTTTTATACAGGTAACGAGTTCAGATTAGGAGCACTCCCTTTAAGCTGTCTCAAGGTTACTGCCATCAGTGGGGCTGGTTCTTAGCTTGTTTGTATATATATATATATATATATATATATATATATATATATATATATATGATACACTGATATAGTAATGCTAAGTGTTTATCGGAAGCTAGTATAATTTTGAGCTGGGGCTCATGATCCACCTCCCTGCATATGAGACCCTTTTTCTATAATTAGATGCCTTCCCGAGCCTCGAGCCAACAGGGCAATCATTACAAACAAGCTGTTAAGAAATAAAAAGATTGCAGCAGCTTAGCAATTAGCAATTAAAGGGTTGACATTGTCTGTTTTTTTTGTGAGAAAGGAATGTTAGAAATATATCATAAGGTGCGTGGTACTCTAAAATATACAGATTTTCTGGAATCATTTGTAATATGATTTGTGACTGTCCGACAGCCCAAGACCGGTTGCATTGTGTTTCTGAAAATACTGTGAGAAAGTAGTTATTTCTTGTATATTTTGAGAAATTATGCAGATTAAACCCTTTCTAATTAGTTCTATCGCTGTGCTCTTAAGGGCTCTACATTACTGAAGAGGTGTGTATAGTGTTAAGGGATTACATATTTGTGAGACTTTTATTGTTGGCCAAGTAAAGGGTCTCACAGATTGTTGCTGTGGTGGTGACATCATTGTACTATATAGTGTAGGTGAATGATAATGGTTGTTTAGTGTCATTGAAGGCGACCCACCTTAGGCAGACACCTATAGAGTCTCCAGCTCAGTGATTAAGATTCTTTTGCTCTTGTTTTCCCATCATAGCACAGATAATGGTTACTCCTAGAAAACATAGGTGATAGGAAATTGAGTGAGTGGGCTATAGTAGCTGACCATAAATCTTTAGAAAAAAGGTTGATATCAGTAGTTCCATATTACATTCAACTGAGTCAAATAGAGATATGCCAAACACCACCTAATCATTTAGGATTAAATTAAAACTTCACTATTTGCAATGAGTGTGACTTGGGATACCACATTCAAAAACAGGAAATTACATTTACAATCTTAAGTGAGAACAAGAATAATTAAGTGATAGTGGTCCAAGTGGTTAGGATTTTGTGCTTTCACTGCTGTGACCTGGGTTCAATTGCAGTCAGGGAACCAAGATGTCACACCACCCTGATGGGACCACCTAGGAATACCAGGAGCTGTATGATGTGGCCCACTGGAGAAGGAACTACCAACCCACTCCAGTATTTCTGCCATGAAAACCAAGTGGATCAGCATGGTGTGTTGCAATACATGAGGTCATGAAGAGTCCGACATGACTGAATGACACAAACACACACCTTCTTACAGGAGAAAATAAGAATAATTCCCGTTATTAATTTTGTTGCCTTTCTCTGAAGCTCTGTCCAAAAATGTTCTCCATATTCCAGGTGAGGTCTTACCAGAGATTTTTATAGTGGGAGAATTATACATGTTCCTTTTTTCTTATGCTTTCTTAATGCACACTGATATTTTACTAACCTTTGAAGCTGCTGCCTTGCATTGGGTGCTTTATGATGGCAGTTGTCCACACATATTCATAAATAATCTCCTATCTCAGATACCCATGGATTTGTTCCATTTACATTCCATATTAAGTAGATGACATGGCATGTAGTGCCTTATGTGAGCAGAAGAGTTATTAAGTGATAATCACCCTTTTCCATGGGAATATATATAATTTGTCTTAGTCATCCCATCCAAGGTTTTGGAAAACATGAACCTAGTTTTATAAATAGTCTGCCCACCACATTGGCAGCATGATATAGTATACAACACCCGAGGATCAATGTATGATGACCAATGGTACAAATTATGAGACCTGCTACCATCCACTATGTTACCCTTCTTTGACCCACTCTCTCTATCCTTATTTACCCTTCTCAACGGTCGTTTCGCTATATATTATAGGAGTTCTTAGCCACATAAACTTTGAAAACTATTGTTCTACATTGTGGAGTATTACTTTAGTGGATTTACTTGCCTGAAATATATTCCTAGTCTATACTACAAATGATGAAGAATTTCATAGCAGCAATGAGATATAAGGGTATCCCCTCCGTTGTGCTTGGAGTGAGTGTAGCTCAATATTTTTAATAAAGTTTCTCTTCGAATCTGTGTGTTACACTAGACAAGATGGAAAGGTGTTATGTGGCAGATGATTTTATTGCTGCCTACATACATATTGCAAATTTAGTACATGCATATAACCATTTTATTGATGAATTTGAAAGGACAGTTGTAAAATTTCCTTTCTGCGTTTTATAGAAGGTACTGTAAAGAAATAACAGAGCACTACTTGTTGAGATAGATTGGAAACACATGTGCAATAAATCTGTAACATTTGTTCTAGGTACATTATTGAGATGGAATCAAAATAGTATTTTACATGTAAATATGTTGGAAGGTGGACATCCATCTGTTCTGGGAAATACAAATTAAATCAGACACAAAATTTATAGAAAACTTGCTTAGAACCTATAAACGTAACAGCCAAGTGTTTCATTCTGCTAAGAGCAGTGAGTAGCCAATAAGAATATGTTAAGTAGCCAATAAGCCAGTATTGGAGAGCCAATAGGAATGTGTTGGGTAGCCAATAAGAATGTGTTAGGAAGCCAATAACAAAGTATTGGGTAGCCAATAGGAATGTTTTGGGTAGCTAATAAGAATTTGTTGGGTAACTGACGAGAATGTATTGGGTAGCCAAGAACCATGTGTTGGGTAGCCAAGAAGAATGTGTTTTTGATGTAAATAACAAAATAACATTAGTAGATGTGTAAGCTATGAGCATTAAACCATTATTAGAGAACATCTTACTTTTTTTCATATAGAAAGCGCCCATCTTCTCTGATTTGAGTACTTGCTAAGGGAAGTTTTTATCTACTACCAGAGGAGGGAGAGCTAGAGAAGGAGAGAGGAGGGAGATTTGTTAGTCGGACCTATAGGAATTTTACCCCTGCCCACTGCCTCTGTTCAGAAACAGTCAGCTTGCAACAATAACTGCAATAACCATCATGCAGGAATGCCCTCACTTACACAACAACCAACAAAGTATCATTGATGCCTCTAGGGTTCAACAGTTGGCCACAGCATACAGCTCCTGGTATTCCTAGGTGGTCTCCTAACCAAATATTGACAGGGCCCAACCCTGCTCGGCTTCAGGTAGGCATGACATTTTGGTTCCCCAAATGGAATTTAACCCAGATCGCAGTGGTAAAAGCCCCGAATCCTAACCACTGGACCACCAGGAACCCTTATTTCATGTACATACACACAAATACAGATGGATTATCTGCTTGGCTAGATGAACGTGTGATTCCATTCATCAATGGTAAATATGAGATGAGAACACTATATTTAATGCAATTCTTGGGCATAAAGGTTTAAAATGTGGAATAATAGGTTCCTATAAGTCTGGGGGAAACAGATGCAGATTATCTACCTCAAAAACTCGTCTGTTGCGCCTACAATACATCATTTTGTTATTTCTGATCGCCTATTCTACATCAAATACCTATGAAGCCTTAGCAGGGAGGAGGTAAGATAGGTAGGGAAAGAGAGAAGATTGAGGTAGGATGGATCTTGTAATTAATTTGATTCTAAGAATTAAACAATTCTTTATTTCAAAAATGTTTCCATTGCTTTGCATTCTACTGATGTCAGACTCACTGGTCCATAGTTACTGGAATCTTCACTGCTACCTTGTTTTTGTGTGCAAAAGTTCTCCAGTCATCTGGAACTGCTCCTGACAATAATGAATCACCAAATGGTAAGATAACAGTCCTGCAACTATTGTAGTAATATCTTCTATATCCTTGGATGTACATTATCTGGGCCCACTGTTCACTTTTAATTATGCTCCAAGTCCGTCGTCACCCCTTGTTCTTGAATTCCTGTTTTTCTAGAAGTTTCTGAACTTTATGAAAACCTTCGATGTATTTGAGGCTTGTGCTCTAAACTACACATATTAAGGTCATGAAGTCTTTATATATGTTTTGTTGTTTAGATTATCCAGTTTCTAATTTTATTGATAACATATTTATATTATACATCACATATTATAAATGTCTAACTACGATTCGTCGTCACGCTGCGTTGCGTAGTGCGTACGACTTAGCGATGAGCGCCACAGGCGCTCATCGCCCGGCGAGCCGTTAAATCATAGCACTCATTGCAGGCGAGCCTCGCACAGCGAGGCGAGCCGTTAAATTGTAGCACTTTAGCAATGAGCGCCGCGTCGCTCATTGCAGGCGAGCCTCGCATAGCGAGGCGAGCCGTTATGTTAAACCGTAGCACTTTGGCAATGAGCGCCGCAGGCGCTCATTGCAGGCGAGCCGTTAAACCGTAGCACTTAGAAAAAAAATACGAGATGAAAAAAATTACGAGATAAGCGGCGGAACCAAAACACTAAAAAAAACACTAAATACACACTAAAAAATAAAGGTCACTTACAGCATGGGGAACCAGGCAGGACGTCTGGGAGTCAGTTGGAACTCCAATTTACATCGATTTAGCCGAGTTACAAAGATCGAAAATCGGCTAAGCGAGAAAAAAATGGCCGCCGAAAAAAATGAAAACGAGGCTATACTACTACGAACTGCGTAAAACACAGCCACAGACGGATGTGTTTGAAAAACAACGAGATAAAGGATGCGGATTAACCGCGCAATGAGTAAAAAGACAGTAGCGAGTACATTTTACGAAACCCAATTACAGATTTACGCATTAACACAGATTTAACGCCTTTGTCTCGCGCAACATCGGATTTCCCGCCTAAACCAACGCATTTGATGAAATATAAGTTGCAAGTTACAAAAAAAAAAAAAAAAATTGTATTTATTTTAAGAAAAGGCAATTTCTACATAAGATTATAAACTCAAAACAGTGTCGTCAATTCTTTTAATTTGTTATTACTGTATTTTGCCCTATTTTTAACGCCTGTATAGCGCTACTGAATATATTGGCGCATTACAAATAAAAGATAATAAAGTATATATATATATATACAAATATATATATATATATATTTATATATGTGTGTTTTTGTTGTTGTTCAGTCCTTCAGTCGTGCCTGGCTCTCAGTGACCACATGGATGCAGCATGCCAGGCACATCTATTTGTGTTTCTGGTTGTGCGTATTCATATGGTTTTCTTGGTAAAGATACTGGAGGGGTTGCCAGTTCCTTCTCCAGTGGACCACAAGCTGTCTGACCTCTCTGCTATGACCTGCCCATCTTGGATGACCCTACATAGTTTCGCTCACAGCTTCATTGAGGTACACATACCCCTTCACCACAACAAGGTAGCTATCCAATATATATATATATATACACACATACATATCACTAAATGTAATGTAACAATACATTTTAAAGGGACCCTATAACTCTAAAAGGGAGTTGATTTAATATTAAAGAGCATTAATTGATATTCAGTATATTTTTTCCTTTATGCTAATGTGCGTCTTCATATGCAAATTTATAGCTGAGCGTGCTTGAAAGGGGTGGAGGAGATGACCTAACTGCAACATAACACTGGTGAACAAATAAGCAGACAGCTAACACATAACAAAGCTTCTAATTAGTATTCTGCAGTCACTTATAATAACTCAGCAGAAACAATGCTGAGTATCTCATGAATTATTTACTTTAAAACCAAATGGCTAATACAATGAATAGGCATTTTTTCATACTCTTTAATAATTACTTAATAAACAACTTAAAATCAACTTAATTAACTTGGGTTTGGGTGGAAGAAACCCTGCTGGTATTGATTTAGTCGTAGTGGGCTCTATATAAACCACACCTATATTGTATGAATTGTTGCACAACTTGTAACAGCAGAGAAATTATCAATAGTCCAATAAAGCTCCAATGTGCGGCCATGTGATGAAAAGTAGTTACCATAACAGAGCTTCCATTCTTGCTCTCCTGGGCCTGTCGCTGGCTCTCACTCTCGCAGCAGCTGCAAACTATTACGTATAGATGGCGTGAGAAATACATTATTTCCCTCCACGGTTCCTACAATCCCAACATGATGTCCGGAGCATCCGATGTGGATACAGATCTCCTGTTACAAGATATAATAGGTTCTATTTTAGTGGTAAAGAAAATATTCCTCAAGTTATTCTGATGCAAGTGAGTGCACAAAAAGCTGATGAATCCAAAAGATTATTTGTTAAATACAGGTCTGCGTTGTGTCAGAGTCGCTGAGTTTTTTTTTTTTTTAGGTTAAATAGACTCAATCTGTGTAAAAACATCTCCAGTAATAGCACAAGAAAATTGGATGAATCTAGTAATGTCATGGGACTCGTACAAGTAATTTATATTTAATGATTTAATTAAAGTAAAAAAGCGTCCAACAATTATCAAACTGCAGCATAACACTGGGGAACATTGTTTTTGTCATTACAGAAACAAACAAGCTGACTGTGCTACTGCTTAGCACATCACATCTCCTAATTAGTATTCTGTAGACACTTAATTAAACAGAGAATTGTGGTGGGAGCAGATATACCTAGGCGATGTACCCCAATACAAATTAGCATACTGGGCTTTGCTGGAACTGTAAAAACAAAGCTCAAGAATAATTTATTGCAGACAAAAATGGCAAGTACTACCTATAGCGCTCAGGTCTGGATTAACTTCTCTGGCGCCCCTAGGCACAGCAGCTTCCTCCCTCTTGTAAGTCTCTAGTTCCAGGTGTTCGCCCCCTAGCAGCGAGTTTGTAAACATCAGTATTTTTTTTTTATGCCAGAGAACAGAGTCAAATGAAGTGCTCTTCACAGGGAAGCACCCCTAGGCATCTGCCTACTTGCCCTTATGAGATATCTGGCCATGGTAGCACTGTTTTAATGGTCAGTGATGTACTGATGGGCTCTCTCCTTTAGGTAGAAATACTATATACTAAGTATCACTAATATAGTTTCTGTAGTGTGCCACGCTCGCTAGCACATGCGCGCTACAGAAACTATATTCAGCAATGTGAAGCGCACAGCACTAGCCACGCACACGCATTGAGCGCTAGGGGGGGGGGGGGGAGGAGGGCAAAGAGACACGTTGGATGGAAGGAGGGGGGAAAGCGAAACAGTGGAGCGCAAGGTAGGTAGGGAAAAGAGACAGGGGAGGGAGGAGGAGAAAGAGACACAGGGGAGGTAAAGAGACACAGGGGAGGGAGAGGGGGGGAGAGACACAGGGGAGGATGGGGGAAGAGACATGAAATATTATACCGTCATTTATGAAGGGCAAACGACTAGTGTTAAAATAAATCTCAGTAAAATCTGTATAAAAATAACTGATATATTTATATTTTAACAGAAAACTTACTTTACTTGTTACATGGTACAAATTAAAGTGCCACAGTGGAGGTTCCAAATATGGTATAATTTAGAATTATAGATAAGAACTTTATTAATTGGCTGTTATTAAAATATATTTTTCTACTAAACATGTTTGCAATTCTTACCTGTCAATCAAATGTTCTGATCACCCAACAGAGGTCAGACTGATATCTTTTGCTAATGGCGATAATGACCAGTAACAGTTAATTGCCCACTGGGTTCTGATTCTGTTGTCATCCGCATAAAGCCACCTGAAAAAGAAAAGATTGGACATGCTCAGACCCCAGGGGGTAAGTTATCGATCAGTCTCGTTAACCCCTGGGGTCTGAGCATGTCCAATCTTCTTTTTCACAGATTTTAAAAGATTCAGAGACAAAAATAGTGTCCCAAAAACAGGCTGAACCGGCTTTAATAGACAATTATATATATTGTCTATCAAAGTAAATATAAAAAAAATAAGATCTGTCAATTAAAAAACATATCGAACCCGAGAGACTTCACTCCTTGAGTAGGTGTACGTGATCATTAAAAAATCACAATGGTCATAATTTAAAATCTACTAATTTAAAGTGCTAGACTTAAAAATATGCAACTTTTTTTAGAATTAAAAAAACAAACAAACAGTTTTAATTTATTATATTTATAGGCAATTATGCTGATGTGGAATCTCAGCTTCAGCCGATCAACTTTCTGAGGTGGGAGTCCTTGAATACACAGGAAGTATTTGCCTTCACAATGGGAATGTGGCGGGTATATCTGTTATTGCTCTCAGCAGGACTAAATGGAAGTTTATTCATTTAAAAGGACGCGTCCACCACAGGAAACAGCCGAGCAGAAAGCAAAGTGGAGCTACACAGCAAATAAGAATTGATACAAAAGTTTCAAGTGATGTTTATTCTTTATGTTCCAAAAAAGAAAAACAAAAACAAACATTTTGCTGGGTATCAGGGTTTGTTATTAAAAACAGCATACAGAAAAAATGTGACCACAGTGGGCCCTCTAGGTACTGAGGAGATTGGGCCTTTTTGCACACTTATCTTGGGTTTGCGTTGTTGTTGTTGCGTCGTTTAGTCGTGTCTGACCCCCCATGACCTCATGGACCGCAACACACCAGGAACATCTTTATGTCCATGGTCATGCTGATCCACTTGGCTTTCATGGCAGAGATACTGGAGTGGGTTGCCAGTTCCTCCTCCAGTGGGCCACACCATGCAGCTCCTGGTATTCTAGGTCTCCCATCCAAGTACTGACCAGGCCTAACACAAGTTGCAGCGGTGAAAGCACTAAATCCTAACCACTAGACTCCCAGGGAACCTAGCTTTGCTTCAGGTGACACTATACAGTGCCTTGAAAAAGTATTCAACCCCCTTGGCATTATTCGTGTTTTGTATCCTCACAATCTGGAATTAACATGGATTGTTTGAGGATTTGCATCATTTAATTTACAGAACATGCCCACAACTTTGAAGATGTTTTTTTTGTTTTTATTGTGAAGCAAACAACAAATAGGACAAAATAACAGAAAAAGTCAATGTGCATAACTATTCACCCCCTAAAGTCAATACTTTGTAGAGCCACCTTTTGCGCCAATCACAGCTCCAGTCGCTTTGGATAAGTCTCTATGAGCTTGCCACATCTTACCACTGGGATGTTTGCCCATTCCTCCTTGCAAAACTGCTCCAGCTCCTTCAAGTTGGATGGTTTGCGCTTGTGAACAGCAATCTTTAAGTCTGACCACAGATTATCTATTGGATTGAGGTCTGGGCTGTGACTCGGCCATTCCAACACATTTACATGTTACCCCTTAAACCACTCAAGTGCTGCTTTAGCAGTGTTTGGGGTCATTGTCCTGCTGGAAGGTGAACCTCCGTCCTAGCCTCAAATCGTGCACAGAGTGGTACAGGTTTTGCTTAAGAAAATCCCTGTATTTAGCACCATCCATATTTCCCTCAACTCTGACCAGTTTCCTAATCCCGGCTGCTGTAAAACATCCCCACAGCATGATGCTGCCACCACCATGTTTGGATGGTGTTCTTTGGGTGATGTGATGTGTTGGGGTTGTGCCAGACATAGCATTTTCTTTGATGGCCAAAAAGTTCAATTTTAGTCTCATCAGACCAGAGCATCTTCCTCCATACATTTTGGGAGTCTCCCACATGCCTTTTCGCAAACTCAAAAGTTGCCATTTTGTTTTTTGCTGAAAGTAATGGCTTTCTTCTGGCCACTCTGCCACAAGGCCCAACTCTATGGAGCATATGGCTTATTGTTGTCCTATGTACAGATACTCCAGTCTCTGCTGTGGGACTCTGCAGCTCCTCCAGGGTTATCTTCGGTCTCTGTGCTGCCTCTCTAATTAATGCCCTCCTTGCCCGGTCCGTGAGTTTTGGTGGGTGGCCGTCTATTAGTAGGTTTGCTGTTGTGCCATGTTCTTTCCATTTGGTTATGATAGATGTGATGGTGCTCCTGGGGATCATCAAAGATTTGGATATTTTTTTATAACCTAATGCTGACTTGTGCTTCTCAACAACATTGTACCTTACTTGTTTGGAGAGCTCCTTGGTCTTCACTACAGTGTTTGGTTAGTGGTGCCTCTTGCTTAGGTGTTGCAGCCTCTGGGGCCTTTCAAAAAAGGTGTGTATATGTAATGACAGATCATGTGACACTTAGATTGCACATAGGTGGACATCATTTCACTAATTATGTGACTTCTGAAGGTAATTGGTTACACCAGAGCTTTTTATGGGCTTCATAACAAAGGGGGTGAATACATATGCACATGCAAATTTTCTGTTTTATATTTCTAAAAAATAGTTTTATGTACATATTTTTTATCATTTCACTTCACCAACTTAGACTATTGTGTTCTGATCCATCACATAAAATTCAGATTAACAAAACATTGAACTTAAGGCTGTAATGTAACAAAATAGGTAAAACGTCAAGGGGGGTGAATACTTTTGCAAGGCACTGTATATGTATATATATAAACTCTAAACTGATAATAATTATAGTGACATGAAACTACAGATTTTGTTCAAACACTTAAAGGGCCACTTCGATCAGAACTGTCTCTATATCATCTTTTGAAGATCTCTCCCTTCCCTGTGTCTCTTCACCCCCATCTCCCTCCCGTGTGTCTCTTTTCACCCTCTCCCTCCCCTTTGTCTCTTTCCCCCTCTCTTTCTCCTGTGTCTCTTTCCTCCCCCGCCCTCGTCTGTGTCTCTTTCCCCCCTCTCCCTTCCCTGTGTCTCTCCCCCTCCCTCTCCTGTGTCTCTTTCCCCTTGCCCCGTGTGTCTCCCCCCTAGTGGGGTGCAATGCGCACGTGTGGTTCGATTTGCGCAATGCACATGCAGCATTCGCGCGGGGCAATGCGCATGCGCCATTCGCAATGCACAATTGACATAGTGTGTAACCTATGCATGCGCGGCAGGAGCGCTACACACTATGAGAACTATTAGATGTGATTATCCTTTATTTGTAACACACTAACACAATCTGTAGCGCTATACGCACAAGTCAAAAGCAGTTTTAATACATTACAAAAGAATGGCAGACCTCGTCTTTGAGCTTAAAACCAAACGTACACTGAGCTTTCCCTAAAATACTGACTCAAGACTGAAAGCTCCTAAACTTACAGTCTAAAGAGTTTGGGTGTGATACTTGAGGGTGACAGATGTGATGTGTATATTAAGGCTGAAGGTGATAAGCTTCTTTCAAAGATGAGTTTTTACTGAGGTTTTGAAACAGGAGGATAGTCCAGTGGAGCGAGGCAAGGAGTTCCAAAGAATAGGGGCAGCACAAGAAAAGTCCTGAAGGCAGGAATGAGAGATGGTGATAAGAGAGGAGGAAAGAAGAAGGTTATTAGCAGAGCGAAGAGAGCGGTTGTGGGAGTATTTTGAGACAAGAGCAGAGATATAGGGGGTGCATTATTGTTGAGTGTTTATACATCATGATTTAAGACTGTAGGCTGGAGGTTACAGGAAGCCAGTGGAGTGACAGCAGTTGGCAACTTGAGCTAGAAGGTTCTGAAAGTTAGAGGACGATGGGGGATCCAGAGAAGGAGACACTAAATGTTTGATTTTCTAGATAAGATGTGAACTACGAGAGAGCAGTGTCATGGATGCCAAGAGAGAGAAGAGTTTGCATAAGAAGAGGGCGATCAACTGTGTCAAAGTGACTCTTTGACTTGGCGGTCAGCAAGTCGTTAGTGACTTTAGTGAGAGCTGTCTCTATGGAGTGTTGGGGCCGGAAGCCAGATTGGAAGGGGTCAAGGCCGGAGTTAGAGGAAATAAATTGGGTAAGGTAGTTGTAGATGACATGCTCAAGCAGTTTAGAAACCAGGGGAAGTAGCAAGTAATTAGATGCCGAAGCTGGATCAGATGAGGGTTTCTTAAGAATTGGTGTAATTATGGTCTTCATTCAAAATTTGATATTACTGTGGAGAAGTAGTGCTCTTAGGCAAAATTAAGGGCATAGTGATAGAAGCGTAGAATAAACTTGGAATGGAGGAAGTCTGCTTAAACGTGAGATTTCCTCCATAATCATTCAGCAGTAAAAGAGCACTTCTGGATGTTGTGTGTTTGTGAAGTGTGCCATGGTTGTAGGTAGGAGCGAGGGCTAGAGTCAGTTAGCGAGTTAGGCTCCTGCCTACAGGCACATCTCTGAGAGGGGCGCCTCATTATCACCCCATTTTCCACCACAGACACTCTCCAAATCCACTCCTGGTATGTGCTTTCTCTGTGCAGTCCCACGCTTCCTCTAAAAAAAGAAAGAGCTGACGGAGTTAACACTGAGCTCCAGACAGGAAGCTCAGATTACACTGCAGCCTAAGCACGCCCCCTGCACCGGAGCACTGAGAGGAGGGAGAGGAAGCCTTCTCCTGCGCAGACATGGCAGCAAGGCTGGGTACAGACAGTGGCAGGAGATTTTCAACACAAGATGGAGGCAGGAGCTGTGATGAGGTGAGAGGCATGTACATGTGTGTGAGAGGTTGAGGGAGAGAGAAGAAAGGGTGAGGGAGAGAGAGGGAGGAGGAGAGAAAGATAGAGGGATGGGAGAAAGAAGGGGAGAGCGAAATAGGGAAAGAAAGAGGGGGAAGAGGTATAGAGAGAGAGTGGGGTGAGAGAGGGAGAGAGAGGAAGAATGGGGGAGATAGAGCGGGAGAGAGAGAAAGAGGAGGGAAGAAGAGAGAAGGGGAGAGAGGGGGGGAAGAAGAGAGAAAAAGAGGGAGTGCGAGGAAGGAAGAAAAGGGGGAGAGAGAGGAAGAGGAAGGGGGATAGAGGAGGGGGAAAGAAGAGAGAAAGAGGGGAGAAAGAGAGGATGAGAGCGAGGAAGAGAAAGAGAGGGAGGGAGAGAAAGAGAGAGAGAGATAGAGAGAGAGAGAGAGAGAGAGAGAGAGAGAGGGAGACAGACAAAGAAAGAGAAAGGGAGGGGAAGAGAGAGAGAGAGTGGGGGAGGGAGAAATCGGAGAGAGAGAGATGGAGGGGAGATAGGGAAAGAGAGAGAGGGAGAGGGGAAGCGGTTGAGATAGAAATAGGAAAAGAGAGGGAAAGAGAGTGGGGAAGATGGAGGGAGAGAAATATGGCGAGGGAGTGGGGGAGAGAAGAAGAGAGGGATGGAAAGAGAGTTGGAAAGAGAGAGAGACAGAGGGGGAGAAGGGGAGAGAGAGAGATTGAGAGAGATGAGGGAGAGAGCGTGAAGTAGAAAGAGGGAGGGGAAGAGAGAGAAATAGAGAAAGAGTGAGGGAGAAGAGGGAGAGAGTGGGGTAAGAAGGAGGGAGAGAGATGAAGAGGAAAGGGGGATAGAGGGGGAGGGAGAGAGAGGGGGAAGAAAGAGGGAGAGAGGAGAGAGGGTAAGAGAGAGATAGAGAGGGGGCAGACAGAGGAAGAGAGAGAGAGTGAGGGAGGAAGAGATGGGAGAGAAAGAGGTAGGGGAGAAAGTGAGAGATATAAATAGGGGGAGAGAGTGAGAGAAATAAAGGGGATGAGGGAGAGAAATATGGTGAGGGAGTGGGAGGAGAGAGGGAGAAAGAGAGAGGCAGAGGGGGAGAGATAGAGAGAGAGGGCGAGAGAGACAGACAGAGAAAGAGGGAGGGATGGGGAGAGAAAGTGGGAGAGAGAGGAAGAGGGACGGGGATAGAGAGGGAATGAGAGGAGAAGAGAGAGAGAGAAAGATGGGAAGAGAGAGCAGAGAGAGAAGGGGGAGAAAGAGAGAGGGTGAGAGAGAGGAAGAGATAGAGAGTGAAAGAGGGATAGAGAGAAAAAGGGAGAGAGAGGAAGAGGGAAAGAGAATGGGGTATAGGGAGGGAAAGAGAGAGACAGAGGGTGGAGAGAAAGATAGGGGAGATAGAGAGAGAGAGACATAGAAAGAGGGAGGGTAGAGAGAGGGAAAGAAAGGGGAGAGAGATAAATAGGGAGACAAAGAGAGGGAGATAGAAAGAGAGAGGTAAGGGAGAAGTGAGAGAAAGAGAAGGGAGGGAGAGAGAAAGGGGAGAGAGAGAGTGGGAAAGGGAGAGAGGGAGACAGAAAAAGGAGAGAAATAAAGAGGGGAGAAAGAGAAAGGGGGGAGAGACAGAGAAAGTGTGGGGAGGAAGAGAGCCTGAGATGGGAGAGTGAAAGGAAGAGAAAGAGAGGGGAAGAGGGATATAGAGAAATAGGGAGAGAGAGGAAGAGAAAGAGAGGGGTAGGGGGGAAGAGAGTGGGGAAAAGGGAGGGAAAGAGAGAGACAGAGGGTGGAAAGAAAGATAGGGGAGATAGAGAGAGACATAGAAAGAGGGAGGGGGGGGAGAGGGAGAGAAAGAGAAGGGAGGGAGAGAGAAAGGGGGGAGAGAGAGAGAGAGGGGGAAGCGAGAGAAAGGAGAGAAATAAAGGGGGGAGAAAGAGAAAGAGCGAGAGATAGAGAAAGACAGGGGTAGGAGAAAGAGAGGGAAAGAAGGAGAGATAAGAAATTAGAAAAAATAATATTTTGATGCCGCTGTAGGACCCAGGAGGGATCCATGATACATAGGTAGAAGCAGGGCATGTGCAAGGGGCATATACATTTCTGGAGAGCTATTGTTGCAGTGAATTATGCATGGGGTCTGCTCTGGGCCAGTGAGAGGGAATAGGCGTTATGCCTATTTTATTCTTATCCAATTATCTTTACAAATGTTACATAGTAATAGAAGTTGAAAAAAGTTTTAGTCCATCAGGGTTCAACTTTTTTAGATCTCCTCTGATCTGCAATATGCAGATAAATTGGTAAGAACAAGACGAAGGCAAACAGAAAAAAATACAACCCAGTGAAACCTTGCCAATTGTCTTAAAGGGGAAAAACAATCCTTCCTGACCCAGATACTGGCGATCGGACTCCTACCTGGATCAATACTCCCTCTCTAATTATCCCGGAGAACCCTGAATGCCCTTTTTATTTAAAAAAAATAAATCCAGTCCCCTTTTAAAGTTATCTATTGAATCCGCTGTCACCACCTCCTCTGGTAGAGAATTCCAAAGATAAACCACCCTTACTGTAAAAAACCCTTTCCTTTCTTTAAGGTGGAATCTTTTTACTTCTAACTTCAAAGGATGTCCTCTTGTCAATTGAAAAAATCTTGGCACAAAAACTTCACTTGACAAAGCCTTATATTGACCCTGGATGTATATATACAAGGGAATCATATCCCCTCTTAGGGGCCTTTTTCTAGAGGAAATAAGTTTAATTTGGTTAGTCTTTCTTCATAAATTAGCTCCTCCATTCCCTTTATTAGCTTTTCTGTACCTTTTCCAGCTCAAAAATTACCTTTTTATGAAGTGGTGCCCAAAATTGTACTGCATATTCCAAATGGGCGTACTAAAGATTTGTATAGTGGAAAAATTATATTTGCTTTCCTTGCTTCTATACTCTTTTTAATACATGCTAATATTTTACTTGCCTTTGCAGCTGCTGCTGGGCTTTGAGCACTGTTACCTGTGGTTGTCCACAAGTACTCTGAAATCCCTTTCAATATCTGATACCCCTAGATTTGCTCCATTAAGTTTATAAACCGCATGGCTATTTTTCCTTCTCAGATGCATAACTTTACATTTATTCATATTAAATCTCATCTGCCACTTAGATGCCCATTCCTCAATTTTATGTAAATCCCTTTGGAGGGAAGGAACATCATTATCTGATTTAATTACCTTGCACAACTTTGTGTCATCAGCGAAAATGGAGACACCACACTCCAATCCTACCTCTAAGTCATTAATAAATATGTTAAAAAGGAGAGGACCTAATACTGAACTCTGTGGCACCCCATTTCCCACATTAGTCCAATCTGAGTATATTCCCTTTTTTTCCCCTCACCTTATGGGTGATAAGGGGCATCCAGACTTGGACTCCTTGCTCACTGTGCCTTAGGGAGTATAGCTGCACCTTACTTACAAAAGCCCACATAGGCCGAAATGTACGTCTGGGTTTGTTCAGGCTAGAAATGTCTGTTTTTTTTTTTATGTTCCATTAACAACTACCCTTTGTTTCCTGTCATTTAGCCATTTCTCAATCCATAAGCAGATATTTACTGACCTAAAACTGAACCCTGGGGAACCCCACTTACCACATTAGTCCAATCGGAGTATGTTCCATTTACAACAAGTGGTTTCCTGTTTTTTAGCCAGCTCTCGATCCATGAGCAGATATTTACTGCAATTCCTGTATCCCTTAGTTTGCACAATAGTCTTCCACATGGCACTGTATCAAAAGCCTTTGCAAAATCTAAAAAGACTACATCCACTGAGTTGTCTTGATCCAAGTTCCTACTAAATTTCTCATAGAAACTAATTAGGTTTGTTTGACATAACCTATCCTTCATAAATCTGTGTTGACTCCTACTTATAATCCTATTCAAATATTCTTGTAAACTATCCCTTATTAACCCACTTGAAGGCTTTCCCACTACAGAAGTGAAGCTCACTGGTCTATAATTCCCCGGATTTGCTCTTGCCCTTCTTAAATATAGGTATCACATCTGATTTTCTCCAGTCATTTGGTAGCGACCCAAAAATGACGGCAATAAAAAGTGAAGCCTGGCAATGCTGTTTGCCACACAATGGGAGCCTCTCCACCCCTCTACTTTACTGGCCTCACGATGAGCGCCTTTGAAGCTCATTGCAAGCCTCTCCCCCCCTCTACTTGACGGGAGGTGCTCATTGCGAGCTTCTCCCCCCCTCTACTTAACTGGCCTCGCGATGAGCACCTTTGGCGCTCATCACGGACCTCGCAATGGTCTACTTCCTCCCTTTTGTTTAATTTCCTCCCTCCCTACCTGTGTTTATACCCCCCCTCTGTCTGTTTCCTCCCCTGTGTCTCTCTCCCCCCTCTTCCTCCCATGCGACTCTTTCCCCTCCCCTGTCTCTTTCTGACCCCTCTCCCTAGTGTCTCTTCCCCCGTTTACATCCTGTCTTTCCCCACTACCTTGTGTATCTTCCCCCTCCCGTGTCTCTCCCCCTCCTCTTACACCACTGTGACTTTTCCCCCCTCTCCCTCCCATGTGTCTCTTCTTCAGTGTCTCCTCCCCCTCCCCTGTGTTTTTTCCCCCTCCTCTCACTCCCATGTGTCTCTCCCCATCCTTCCCTGTGTACCTCTTCCTCCCTTCTCTGCCTCCTGTGTCATCCGGGCATGTGCACGGCCCCCCGCTCGTCCGCGTGCCCCTGGCGCAATGTGCATGCTTGGCTGACACAGCGCAATGTGTATGCGTGGGGGTGTGCGATTGATTGCAGTGGTCAAACTGCAGTTTGTGGCAAGCGTGACGACGAGTCGCATTTTGACTATTATATGTGATGGGTTGGCTATTACAGAGCCCAGTTCCCTCAGTACCCTTGGATTTATTCACATTTATTTTTTCCAACCTCTTGTATTTCTTCTTGTGTTAAGCAATTATTTAGTGATAGTAGTGTAGCCCCATTATGTTGCAGTCTCCCAACGACTGGTACCTCCGTTGTATATACCGAAGAAAAGAATTGATTTAGCTCATCTGCCCTTTCCTCAGTTTTCCAGAACTCAAGAAATCAGAACTCTCAAGCAACCAGAAAACAAATGCAATACTGTACTTTAAATAAAAGCCAACATTTACAGGGCTCAACAAATGCCAGGTTGCCATGTCACAAAATGCTTACGGGCACCTAGATCTCATCCACTGTACGTCTCTGCAATTCAATGTTACCTGGAAGCAGACAGGTATGAGTGACTGAGCCAGGGCAGTGTTTGTGTTACATTTTCTGCGTTCAGCACTGCACCCTCCAGAAGAACGTAAGGAGTGAAAGCCGCTGCTGCTGGAACAGCCCTCACTGACAAATATACTTAGCAAAGCATCCTATGTGCATCTAATCTAGGCCTCTTTTATCTGTGACTCTCAGGCAACCAGAAACGACATTTATCTGGCATCTAACAATTTATCTACTGTACACTGTCTACTGTATATATATTTTGCACTAACTTTTTATTTACTATTTTAGCCAGTCTAATAGCTCTTTTGCTAGCCTTACTGATTTCCCTTTACTTGTACAGCATATCAATATTATTTGTGATGTCATTTCCTGTAGGCTCTTGTATAACCTGGGCCAGAAAATTATCTCTGAGTGTACACAAGAACCTGCTCCCCTTAGATGAACTGCTGGTCATCCAGTTTATTTCAGGGTAGTGGAAATCTCCCATTATTAGAACTTGCCCATGCTTTTCTACATTTCTAACCAGTAACAATAATTGCATTTCCTCACTTACAATTATATCTGGGGGTTTATAGCATACTCCAACCAATATTATTTTGGAATTTGCTCCTCCACTATTTAAATCTACTCACAAAGATTCAACATTATTGTTAGTTCCACCATAAATATCTATAGGCTTAAATTCAGGCTTAACATATAGTAAAATCCCTCCTCCTCTTTTACCATTGCCCCTATCTTTCCTAAATAGGTTATAACCATCCAGATTAACAGTCCAGTCACGAGATTCATCCCACCATGTTTCAGTAATGCCTATTAAATCCCATGTCTCATTAACTGCTAATAATTCTAACTCTCCCATTTTCCCTGGCAAGCTTCTGGCATTAGCAACCTTATATTATGAGTCTGGGTTCTGAAGTGCCTGCCACAATACTTGAGTTACTTAGCAATGCCTCCCTATTGACTACACTAACCCTCCCCACATCTCCTCCCCCATGAGTAGTTAATTCATTCCTCACCCCTCTACACTTTCTACCATATTAGTTCTATCTAGTACCTCCCCACCTACTAGTTTAAAAACTCCCCCAGTCATTCTACCATCCTTTCCCCTTGCACAAAAGCTCCCTCTATGGTGCAATCCATCCCTGCTATAGAGATTGTACCCAAGTCAGAAGTCAGCCCAGTTCTCTAAAAACACCTCACTTTTTTTAGCCATGCATTAACCTACCGAAGTCGAAGCTGTCTCTCTGGGCTAGCACGTGGCACTGGTAGTATCTTAGAAAATACTACATTGGAGGTCCTTGCCTTAAGCGTATTCCCTAATTCTCTAAAACCATTCTTTAGGACACTCCATCTTTCACTAACTTTGTTTGGTATCAATATGTACCAAGACCTCTGGTAATTTCCAGCCCCTCCCAATAAATGTATCTACACGATCCACAACATGCCGAAGCTGAGCAACCAGAAGACAGCAAATTGTTTGATTGCTGGGATCTGGTGTGACAAGTCTACCTTCCTAATAATACAGTCCTCAACCACCAAAATCTGCCTGTTGCTCTGCCTATTCTGCCCTCCCTATCCTCCAGTAGAACTGTTCTCCCGGCTGTTAGAGGGAACAGCTCAATCTGGCATTGCCATTCCTTATTGAGTGAAACTGTTGGGCATGTCCAATCTGGCAAATCTGTTGGTGCTTGCCAGCTCAGAACTGGCCTCCCTCCTCCTCCTGTCCCCCTTCTAACTGGGCATCGTTAAAATCCCCATCTCCACCCTCCATGCTAGGCCCAGCTAAACTGTGCTCAGTGGATATCAGTAAGTGCTGCAATTCTCCTCTCCAGTTCTTCAATTTGAGCTACTAGAGAGGCAACATGCTCACACATGTCACAGAGGTATGGACCCTGAATCAGTTACTCCAGCTGTGCATACATGTGGCAGGATGTATGTGTATGGTTGTCACTGGATCAATAACAAAAATACATTAAGGAAAAAAAGCCAATATTAATAGATGTGTGTAAATAGTTAGCATTCAGAATTAAATCACAGTTGCAAACAGACCCACACAAGTCCCACACTATGCAAAACTATTCCCCTCTCACCTGTACAATTATTCACTATTCAGTGCTCAAAACAAAGAAATAAAGCTCCCTGTTCCTTCATTCCCCACCCCTCTCCCCACTGATTTCCAAAACACACATCCTTGATATTCAGCTCTCAGGAAGTGAACAAACACAAAATGGATTCCAACAAATTCAGATTTTGCCAAAAAATGCTTTATGTCTATGGCTTACACAACTGCTAATATTGTTAGTTTGGTACCTACATGACAAACAGGAGTCTTTTCTTGAACTACAGAGGTGCTTTAAGAAAGAAAAGTAATAATTTTTTCCTCTGCTTTGAGCTATTCTAGGAAACAAAGGGACGGGAAGCCGTGTGCTTGTATCCGCATTTTTTTTGTATATAAATTATATAGATAGACACATAAAAGGCTTTCCACAAGTCTTTGTCTCCCTCACATTTCTTTCAATTCACCAGTAATATTAAAGCAGATCAAAAACACAGTTTTTTTTTTCAATTTATACCATTTATTTTTCACGCAGAAAAATTAATATATACATCTTGCTGCTGTAAAATGTGTGATAAGAAAGAAGGACCAAGCTCCAAACTTACTAAGATTTTCTTTATGATGGTGTCAATCCCCTTAAGACAGAGACACTGCCTCTGATTCACTAAGCTTCACAGCAGCCATGAAGCAGATATATGAAAGCTGCAGTGTTTATGTCCCATAGGCAATATTCTCACTGCAGTCTCAGTAAAAACCTTTTGGAGTGTAGTGAATCTCCCCCTATGTGTTTACTTAAAGGGACATGGAAGGTTCCTGGATGTTACTAGGTATATAACATACCTATATATTTATTTACTGTTATGCACTATATTTTATTAAAAAGGGCTTATAAGCTCCTCACTAAATATTATACTTCGGGAAAATGCACACAAGACCATTGTGAGGTGGTACTTACCAGCTAGGATGCAGCTTTCTAACCTATCAGTGGATGGTAACTGTTTTAGGGGATGTCACACTCTGGGCACCCTTAAACATGTTCTCTGGGACTGCCCTAAGATCGCCCACATTTGGTTGGAGACCTATGATATTTTGGAGAGACTATGGGGCACAGGATTCCCCAAAAGCCAGAGAAGCTCTCCTAGGCCTCCCCATAGAGGGTCTCAGTAAAGAGGCAGTGAGGATTACGTTAGCCAAAACATGGAAATCGGCAGTACCAGAATATAGTGCAGTTTTGATTAAACTTAAATTTATATATAACATGAGCGTTATCTCAGCCAACTTGGACCAATCATATAGGAAATGGGCCTCATGTTGGGACACTTGGATTCTTAATAATGGGTGGTAGATATGTAGAGTAGGATAATAGTTTAGGATACCCCCTTTAAGAACAAACATAACTCTGAACTCCTTCTCTTACCCTCTTTCTTCTTCTTTATTCTCTGTGTGCTCTTATAAGCTATCAGCCTTTACGGTTGTACTTTAACACGTACATATGCGTGTAACATGCTTTCAGCTTAACTTAAAACAGAAATAACAACAATGGCAAAGTTAGGTTTAAAAGGTTATAAGTATGTGTTGTCATTTATTAACTGATCTGGTTATGTTACTAATGTTTTATTTTTGAAACACTTGTGTTATGTAAATTAACCTTGTATTCTTAATAAAAAAAAAAATATTTTTTAAAAAGGGCTTATAAGCTCTGTTTTTACTACCTAAAATCAAACAAATAGTCCCTGTATGGGTCTGCCCACTGCAGCATATGTAGACTAGACTCTGTAGGGCTGGGTGTGCAGTGTCATAGGCTATCAGGGACCACGTCTCAGCAGCATGTTGCGGAGAGCTGGTCACTGATTGGTGTCTGCATACATTACAGGGGGCAGAGCCATACAGGGACTATTTGTTTGCTTTATGCAGTAAAAATAGAGCTTATAAGCACTTCTTAATTAAGAAAAAGTACATAAATGTAGTTAGATTCATCAGGGTATTAAATAATTAATAAATCCCATAAAACTCATATGTATCTTGAATATTTTTTCAGGCAAAAAAATAAAATAAATAAAAACAGATTGTAAAAATTATAAAACAACTGTGTCCTGCGTCACTTTAATTTATCTGGAAATCCACAGCAGCCATTGTCATTCTATACATATATATATTATGATCTGAGAAGGCTTTTCGGGACATGAAACAACTAAATTGTCCAGTTTTATACACACAAAAAATAATAATTAAAGGCAGTAATTATTTCCCCATTTCATATGGAATTATTCTTTACTAAAGGCTTCCCTTTTGCTTACTAGCTTGCATCTTGTAGCATCCATCTCCACAGGTTGTGTCTCTGTAAACCAATAAGCTTTGCATTAGTTATAATGAGAACACTGGCAGCTTTGATGCCACATTTTCATGGCGCACTATATAATGTCCTCTGTCAGACCTCAAATAGTCATTGCTACGGTATCAGAAAAACAGCCGTGCGTTATACCAAAACCAGATCACACATTTATTAAAACATATTTTATATGCAACTCCCCAGAGAGGAGCAATGCTGAAAACCATTTATTTTACACAATTTAGCTTCATTCCACAATAAAAAAGAAACACATTTCCTTAACTGTGCACCAGTAAATATTGCTTGCTCGTCATGTGACCACATTAAACGCGCATTATTAGAGGGTCTGTGATGGCGCGCACTTCTATAAAACAGAAATGTTACATTGTGGACCTGTTTGGGTGTTGGCCGCAGCGCTGTTCCCAGCAATATTTGGCAGGAGTTGTAAGGATTTTGTGATACACTTGGGAGATGGTGAGAGACAATTAAGTTCGGAGAAAGTGGCTCTCACAGCGCGTTGTACTCCACGCACTTTGATGGATCCGTTGAAAAATGCTTCTGGCAGATCGTCATTAACCTCTTCAGTCCCTGGCAAAAATAAATGAAAGTGTTTAGTTAGATATCGTCACGTTACAAACGCACTCAACCAGTCCTTGTATTTGAGGGTTGTGGTAAAGCAATTTAATATTAAACAGTTTGCATACAGTATCCCCCTCATGTGGTTTGTGGTTACGGAGATATTTAAATGTTTTGGCTGAAAAATATAGAGTGAAACATGGTATTGAATTCAAGAGTGAAATCTTTGCGGGTTCATTTGCATGTCCCTGCCCAGTTTCCCAGAGTGCAGTGCAATAACTGTATTTTGCGGCCTCTAAGCAGGAAATATAAACATGAACACAAATATCCCTGCATGTATTTATTTTTATGGTCTATATTTTATGAAGAGCTGTTTTTTGCTGCCTAAAATCAAACAAATAGTCCCTTTATGGGCCTGCCCTCTGCAGCATATGCAAACACAGACTCTAGTGTAGTAGACTCAGTGTAGTGTTATAGCCTATCAGGGAGAAAGTCGCATCAGCCTGTTGCAAAATGTTGCTGAGAGATGGTTGGTGACTGATTAGTATGAGACAAAGCACATCAAGCACAGCAGACTCTGTGTGTTCGTTAGCTGCAGAGGGCAGAACCAAGCGGGTAATATTTGTTTGGTTTTAGGCAGTAAAATACAGAGTTCATAAGCACAAAAGTAAAAGTACATAGGTACAGATATATTCTACACCTAGTAAAATCCAGGAACCATCATATACCTTTAAGAGCCCATCATATACCTTTAAGAGCCCATTAGGCCTATTAAATTCCCTCAACGAGTAAAACCGTAGCCCGTACGACTTGCAGCTATTAAATTGGCCCCGTAAAGCAACCCGCCAACGACTTGTGGGATAAGGGTGAGAAATTCCTACAGGATGTCGAAAATTGCACTCTGCGGCTTCAAATCCTTTAATCTGTCAAGCCCGTAACTGTTATGTTCGAAAAAATCGCTATTAAATTGCTACAAATTCACTGGCGTTCAACCCCATAACCCAAAGCACTGTAAATGCAAATATACACACACTACTGTACTTATAATTAAAGGGAAAGTGGTGTTAGGCATTAAAAATTAATAGCACCACATTCTCAGTTTGATTAATTGATCCCGTTAACGGCCGCAAATGCAACAAGCGCAAGAATGGTTTACGGGCTTGCGTCTACGGCCCGTACCTCGTGGCATGGTAGAATTTAATAGCTTTGTAACGCAGGTGAATTGCTGATGCCGCTACGAGCTTCAAATTTTATAGGGCTGCATGTTTTTGTATTATGGAGAGCTACTTAAGGAGTTGTGTAGAAAGCGTAAGAGAAGAAATAGATCTTAGGGATGTGAGACATGTTTTTTTTTTGCGAGGGGGAAGATTATTCCATTCTAAAATAATTTTCCCATTATTAAGTAAATCATATATTATTAATGAATAGACCACCGAAAATGTTGGATAACAGTGCAAGGGTGTCAAGGGAACACAGTGGTGCTGATGAAAGGATGTCTGCTGCAAGTTTAGGGGTAAGGATGGATGCGATACATAAGGAATCAAGGACATGATGCCACAAACCCACCCCTTATAACTGTGTGCTAGATCCCATACTATATATCAGCTACTGCAGCTTTAATAAGACCAATCAAAACAAGCCACAAAGTGAAAGATTGTAGGGTTTAGGGACAGCCTGTTTGCTTTTATAAAATGTAATTGTAAAATGATTGATTTTAGCCTGATAACATTGTAATTATTTTCATCTTCCTCTGTTTAGGTTTCCATACGAGGGAAATCTGGGCCCCTTAAACCCAGGTGTCAAAACACATCAAATGAAAGTGCTGGCCAACCTGGGTCAAGCACATTAATGTAACATGTTGGGCTATTCATGCTGTTCACTGGGGTGAGATCAGCATCTACTGAAATACGGGGGAAGGAATGAAAAAAAAAACAGCCAAAATAAATAAATAAATTATATATATATATATATATATATATATATATATATATATATATATATATATATATATATATATACACACACACATACAGTGTCTTGCAAAAGTATTCACCCCCTTGACTTTTTACCTATTTGTTAAATTACATTAATCTGAATTTTATGTGATGGATCAGAACACAATAGTCTAAGTTGGTGAAGTGCAATTAGAAAAATATATACATAAAACTATTTTTTAGAAATAGAAAACAGAAAATTGGCGTGTGCGTATGTATTCACCCCCCTTGTTATGAAGCCCATAAAAAGCTCTGGTGCAACCAATTACCTTCAGAAGTCACATAATTAGTGAAATGATGTTCACCTGTGTGCAATCTAAGTGTCACATGATCTGTCATTACATTTACACACCTTTTTTGAAAGCCCCCAGAGGCTGCAACACCTAAGCAAGAGGCACCACTAACCAAACACTGCCATGAAGACCAAGGAACTCTCCAAACAAGTAAGGTACAATGTTGCTGAGAAGTACAAGTCAGGGTTAAGTTATAAAAAAAATATCCAAATCTTTGATGATCCCTAGGAGCACCATCAAATCTATCATAACCAAATGGAAAGAACATCGCACAACAGCAAACCTGCCAAAAGACGGCCGCCAACCAAAACTCACGGACCGGGCAAGGAGGGCATTAATCAGAGAGGCAGCACACAGACCTAAGGTAACCCTGGAGGAGCTGCAGAGTTCCACAGCAGAGACTGGAGTATCTGTACATAGGACGACAATAAGCCGTACGCTTCATAGAGTTGGGCTTTATGGCAGAGTGGCCAGAAGAAAGCCATTACTTTTAGCAAAAAACAAAATGGCACGTTTTGAGTTTGCAAAAAGGCATGTGGGAGACTCCCAAAAATTTATGGAGGAAGATGCTCTGGTCTGATGAGACTAAAATTTTAATTTTTCGGCCATCAAAGAAAACGCTATGTCTGGTGCAAACCCAACACATCACATCCCCCCAAAAACACCATCACAGTGAAACATGGTGGTGGCAGCATCATGCTGTGGGGATGTTTTTCAGCAGCCGGGACTGGGAAACTGGTCAGAGTTGAGGGAAAGATGGATGGTGCTAAATACAGGGATATTCTTGAGCAAAACCTGCACCACTCTGTGCGTGATTTGAGGCTAGGATGGAGGTTCACCTTCCAGCAGGACAATGACCCCAAACACACTGCTAAAGCAACACTTGGGGGGTTTAAGGGGAAACATGTAAATGTGTTGGAATGGCCGAGTCACAGCCCAGACCTCAATCCAATAGAAAACCTGTGGTCAGACTTAAAGATTGCTGTTCACAAGCGCAAACCATCCAACTTGAAGGAGCTGGAGCAGTTTTGCAAGGAGGAATGGGCAAAAATCCCAGTGGTAAGATGTGGTGAGCTCATAGAGACTTATCCAAAGCGACTTGGAGCTGTGATTTCCACCAAAAGGTGGCTCTACAAAGTATTGACTTTGGGGGGGGGGGGTGAATAGTTATGCACTGACTTTTTCTGTTATTTTGTTCTATTTGTTTTGTTCACAATAAAAAAAAAACATCTTCAAAGTTGTGGGCATGTTCTGTAAATTAAATGATGCAAATCCTCAAACAATCCATGTTAGTTCCAGGTTGTGAGGCAACAAAGCACAAAAAATGCCAAGGGGGTGAATACTTTTGCAAGGCACTGTGTGTGTGTATATATATATATATATATATATATACACACATACACACACATATATATACACACACAATCATTTAATATATGGTGAGCTCAAGAGTAAGTGAGTGAAGCTCTCCACCATACAGCGTATAGGCAACAAACATTTGTAAGCCCATTTGCAAGTCTAAAAGGTTGTGACATGCAAATGAGAAGACACTGAGCCCTATTAAATTCGAAGCCCGCAGCGGGCCCTGGTGCAGCTTGAAATCTGGAAGAGTTACTGGACGATTAAATTAGACAAACCCGCAACATATGTGGCCGGCATCCAAATCCGTAAACCATGCTTCCGTGCGTTGCATTTGCGGCCGTGAACATGATCAATTAGTCAGACCCGTGGTTACGCGTTTAGACGAAGCCAATGGTATTGAAGATTGTCATCTTTACATTTCAATCACCTATGGTTTTGAAGTCTGAGTTGCAATCGGATCCGCATTCCAGAAATAACACTTATGAAATAATCAATAAATATAATATTCTAGTCAATGCGATATGTATTAACACATTGATTGCCAGTATCGATATAACAACGAAATTAAACATAAAATAAATGATTTTTTTATTGCCGATTTGAAGGCTTGAGAATAATATGCTATTAATATTAATACCTTACAGCAATTTCCCTTTAATTTAAAATACAGTATTGTGTTTATATTTGCATTTACAGTGCTATAGACAGGATTTTAACCCCCTTGCGGGTCCTCTCTAGTACTCGTAGGATTTTTTACTTCATTTGCCGTTTACGGATTTGAACGCCAGTGCGTCCTTGGGAATTTGTAGCAATTTAATAGCGATTTGCATTTGTAACATTTACGAGCTTGGCAGATCAAAGGCTTGGCTTAGCTGGGACGGAGTTGGGATTTTCCGCCTGTAACCCGCAGATCGTTTACGTGTAGCCGATAGAGACCAATTTAATAGCAGTAATTCTTGCGACTCCTTTACGCGCTATTTTAAACATGGCTTCCTTTAAGCTCATGCCAGCTGTTTTACACAGCTTTAATGCAAAGACAAGGTTGGATTATACACAAGCTGGGAATCCCATCCACGTACAGCTATTTCAAGCTTACTAGCTATCATCAGCGTGGAGTGGGATCCCAGCTTGTGTTGTGGACATTATGAGTAGGTAGTTCACCACAACAATCATTTAATATATGGTGGGCAGAAGATTATATAATGTGGGTACATGCATAAACACAACAACATTTTTCATCACACCCCACTTTGATTCCCGTTCTGACGGATGAGAGAGGGGAATGGTGGGAAACGTGGAGATTGAACAAGGGGAGATTTGGGGTAGACAGATTTTTTGGTGAGAGATTTGAATTCTTGTTTTAGTAAAGACTACTAACTGGATTCTTTATCGACTGAAGCATGCTGGGTATTTAACTCTCTAGGGTCTATACTTACAGATTCATAGTGACATTCTGGGACAGACTCACCTCTTTCTGGATATATTTATTATGTTTAGTCAAGAAAAGCCTTCTGGGCTGTTGTCATTTAATGAGCTGTCTTGGACCAAAATAAATATAATGTATCCGTGTACTCAGAAGACCCCGGACTTTGATTAAAAACAATAAGATCGGTGAATGTTTAACTAAAGACCAAAGTGCCAAATAAAAGAAAAACATTTTTTTTTCCTTTAATTGGAATTACCAGCTTTATTATTTTTTTTTCGGTTTTACATACAATCAAAATAACAAATATACCAGTAGAAAGAGGAACTTCTACTGAAACCCCCAATATATAATGTTGGAAACATGCCTGGCCTTCTGGGGAATTTCCTGAACTCTTAAAGGGTTAAAATATTTCCCTAAAGGAGATTACTGGTGTCCTTAGAGCCCTCTAAGGACACCCCCCCCCCCCAACTAGCCCAGCTATATAATGTCGGCCGCTCATTACACTGCCAACAGCCCTCGGTTTTTCAAGTCAGGTTGGATATTTTTTTTTTAATTTCAAAGAGGTTTAATGACTGAACAATTAAACTAAGTATCCTCCGGTGGAAAGGTTTATTGGAAGATATGAAATCTATTTTGGCACTGAGTAGTAACCATTAACACTTTCCCATCATTAATATTTTCTTTGGGAAAGTTGCAGTTGTGCCTGGCACACAAACTTTTAACCCTTTAACTGGCAGAGGGACAATTCAATGATTAAACAGTTCTTTACATACACACATAGAATATACAACCTTGGCTTTGCATTAAAGCTGTGTAATACAGCATGCATAAGCTTAAAGGAAGCCATGTTTGATAATGGCTACGGAATGAAGAGCAAGGAATTTGTGGGCACATTTGTGTGTCCCAGCTCAACTTCCCAGAATGCAGTGTAATAACTGTTTTTCTCGGAACTCTGAGCTGGAAGCAGGTTTTTTAACTTGCTTTAGACATTCAGGTGTGAACACAGATGTAATTATATATATATATATATATATATATATATATATATATATATATATCCTACAGTAGCCCTTTATCAATGACACTTGAACATAATACAAAAAGTGCCCTGGATACAGAACCTGACACAATGTAGTGATTCACATATTATAATAAAGTGATAAACACAGTACAAGGGGGGATATAAAAAAAGTTACCTGGATATATTTTCTTTGCGTTTCATCGTTTAGAACATGAGCCACGTGCTTGGAGAAAATCTTTTCACGACCTGTACGGGCGTGGATACCAACCATAGTGACCCCAATGGGCCAAGGGGCATTACCAATAGCCATCTGTAGATAGGCGTCGTTTGCCTGGTAAAAAGATTAAAGGAAAAATGTGAAAATAAATAGCTATGTGGCAATATACATTTAATTTATATTTGGTAGACATAGAAGAAAATGCTGCATCCCTGGCTGCACACACTGATAAGTAATTTTCATATGTCCTGCCCAGTTTCCCAGAGAGCAGTGCAATAACTGGATTTCTGGGAATTCTAAACAGGAAATAAGTTTTTTTTTTTTTTTACTTATTTTCAGACATTCAAATGTAAATATAAATGTACTATTATTCTGTACAGTGGAGGCTTCTATCGCGATTTTGCTCATCAAAAGCTAAATGATGTTGAAGAAAATAAATTAAACGTAGCTTTTAAGACTTACAGAATGTTAGCTTTCTAGGGAGTAATAAAGCTGCTTCTCTCCAACCCATATGAATGATCTGCCCAGGATGCTGTCCTACATATCCTTCTGACCAGTCCTGCAGTGGCCTCTACAGGGAAGGAGGCAGATAAGAACTCCACAGAACAGCACCCTCTCTCAGCTTATGGACACCTGATATCGTGTAGGGAGAGAAACCTATCTGCTTATGTGTGAAACACTACATTTCTAATGTAAGCTTTAATTTCAACATTTAATTTATTTTCTTCACAAGCTGATTTTATTACTTCAGGTATTAAATTAAAAAAAATAATAATAATATTTTGTAATAAAAAAAATATTACTGTATTATGTATTATTATTATTTTTTAGATTATTCATAAAGAGCATGAAAACTGGCTATATGTTGTGTTGCCCATTTTTTCTAAAGTGAATTAATCCTTGGAAATTCCATGTTGTTCCAGCATTTATATGTAAATGAGCAGAATACATATATTAGCTGCTTTGATGTGCCTTTGAATAGCCATCGGAGTCTGTTACAGGACACAACGCGTTACCTTCACATATTCTCTCTGCAACATGAACTTAATGATATCGGTTATGGATTCCTTGATGTCAGCCGGGAGATTCTGGAAAAAAATAAAATAAAACTGTGTGTTATAAAGGAAGGTTGTTCTACACCTGCATAACTGGCATATAATATGTTTATATACTGCTATTTTGTTTGTTTGTGTTGATCAGTCGTGTCCGACTCTTTGTGATCTCATGGACTGCAACACACCATCCTGATCCACTTGGTATTCATGGCAGAGATACTGGAGTAGGTTGCCAGTTCCTTCTCCGGTGGGCCACAGCAAACTGGTATTCCTAGGTGGTCTACCATCCAAGTACTGACCAGGGCCAACCTAACCTCAGGGTAGTGCGACCTCTTGGTTCCCTGAATGAAATCAAACCCTGGTTGCAGTGGTGAAAGCACTGAATCCTAACCACTGGACCACCAGAGAACCCATATAGTGATATAAAGGATGACAAAAGAACAATGGAAGAAGGGAAAGAATCCAGAGCTATTTAATGGCAGTCTTAAAGGACCATTGTGGTCATATATTTAAAATGTACAGTCTGAAAATATGCTACAATAAAATACCACAGGCTCTAATTTATTATCTTATTATATGCAAATATGATGCTATGGGAGCTATCATTTTGCTCTGTTCTGATCAACCTCCCGAGAAAGTCTCTATTTGCACAATGAGAATGTTGCATCTACAACTACCATAGCAGTCAGCTGTAGTAATGGAAAGCTTAGTTTATAAGGACACACCCTCCTGAAACAGTTAGACAGAATCCGCTAATAAAAAAAAATAGGTAAAGAATGGTTTGGTATAAAATATAATAAAATATAAATGTGATTATTCTTTACGTTAAGAAACATTTTGCCCATTTTAGTTATTTAAATACCATATAGAAAATAATGTGACCACTGAGGTCCTTTAATAAATGTATTTGTAGTGTTTAAGCCAATATAGCTATGCCCTATTATAATTATTTTAGAAAGTGCCATCTCTCCACCCCAACACAGTCACTGATTAACAAGGTTAGATACAAATGTTAATGTTTGGGATGGGGTTGAACAATTTTTGTGCTATATATTTAATGCAATTTCACTAAATATCAGGTCAAAAACAGAAAAAGAAAAAAAAAACACAATTTTTGTAAATATTAAAACACAATATTTTAAATTCATAATAGATAATCTGGAAGTTTTATGTACATTTTAAGAACTAACACTCATATATATGGAAATATTATAGGCCAGTTGTAGTTTAGATCTTAAACATTACCAGCTGTATAAGCCATAAGCATTTCTAGAGAAAAGATTTTAGCAACTCTACTGACACAACCCACCCCCCCTCTGTTCACTGATAACTACAAACACACACCCTCATAATCCAGTGCTCAGGATGTGATGTAACAAACACAAAATGGATTCCTGTACTTAAATACAGAGTATTCATAAATTCAATTTCCCCCCCCCAAAAAAATTATGTCCATCACTTACACAGCTGACAACTAACAATATTAACAAACAGGTGTTTTTTTCTTGAACTGCACTAGTCCTCATCTTACAAGGACTACTAAAGTATCTAATAAAGAATGTAACTTGCTAATGTACAAAACCCTGAATTCAGATAATATCTCTATTCAGTTCTGCTGAAAGACTGTCACGGTAAATAGACACTCAACAATAGAACTACATAGCAGAGCAACTCACAGCAGGATAATCTAGCAGTCCAAGATGGAAGTGCCCATAAAACTGTCAGAATTTAAGATTTTTTTCTGCTAATGTTGTAGGTTTATTACACACAAAAATGTGAAGTTTTTGCTGAACTACAGCGGTTCTGTAACAATGGGAAGTGCAGGGGTTGTGTGTCTAGAAATCAGATGCCAAAAACACAAATACCAGTAACAGGAACCTCAGCATCGTTGGAAAGCCCCGCCGCATATTTTACTTATTTTGTGCCAGCTCATTAGATTTTTACATAATTAACAAAATTCTTGTGGTTACTGAACGACACGTCCAGAAACGGAAAATTGTTCTTAACTGCATGTGATTGGAGGCTTAGATTGGTGATCCTACTATGTGCCGAAACTCACCGGCAAAGTGATTTGTATTTTAGTGCAAAACTGGATTAACGTTGAAGTATTTTATTTAAAAATTTTTTTTATGTATGTGTACATGTGTATATCCCCTTACCATCAATTACCTCTCTCCCTCGATAACTGTACTAAACATAATTAGTATAGTTATCGAAGGGGGGGAGGGGGAGGAGTGGGATACCGAGAGAGGGGTATGATGGGGAGAAAGGGGAGTGAAACGATGGGGAGTGAAACGATGGGGAGAAAGGGGAGTGAAACGATGGGGAGAAAGGGGAGTGAAACGATGGGGAGAAAGGGGAGTGAAACGATGGGCAGAAAGGGGGGAAAGAATGTGGAGGAGGGGGGGAAGAATGTGGAGGAGGGGGGGGGGGGAAGAATGGGGAGGAGGGGGGGAAGAATGGGGAGGAGGGGGGAGGGAAATGATGGGGAGGAGAGGGAGGGAAATGATGGGGAGGAGAGGGAGGCAAATGATGGGGAGGAGAGGGAGGCAAATGATGGGGAGGAGAGGGAGGCAAATGATGGGGAGGAGAGGGAGGCAAATGATGGGGAGGAGAGGGAGGGAAATGATGGGGAGGAGAGGGAGGCAAATGATGGGGAGGAGAGGGAGGCAAATGATGGGGAGGAGAGGGAGGCAAATGATGGGGAGGAGAGGGAGGCAAATGATGGGGAGGAGAGGGAGGCAAATGATGGGGAGGAGAGGGAGGCAAATGATGGGGAGGAGAGGGAGGCAAATGATGGGGAGGAGAGGGAGGCAAATGATGGGGAGGAGAGGGAGGCAAATGATGGGGAGGAGAGGGAGGCAAATGATGGGGAGGAGAGGGAGGCATATGATGGGGAGGAGAGGGAGGCATATGATGGGGAGGAGAGGGAGGCAAATGATGGGGAGGAGAGGTAGGCAAATGATGGGGAGGAGAGGGAGGCAAATGATGGGGAGGAGAGGGAGGCAAATGATGGGGAGGAGAGGGAGGGAAATGATGGGGAGGAGAGGGAGGCAAATGATGGGGAGGAGAGGGAGGCAAATGATGGGGAGGAGAGGGAGGGAAATAATGGGGAGGAGGGGGGAGGGAAATGATGGGTAGGAGGGAAATGATGGGGAGGTAGAGAGGTGAAATATGTGGAGGGGGGAGAGGGGAATGATGGGGAAGGGGAGAGTGAAAGAGGGAAAATATGATGGGGAGGTGGAGTGAGAGGTAAACGGGAATGATGGGGAGGGAAGGAGGGGGATAATTTGGAGAGGCAAAGGGGAAAGAGGGGAGTTATGGGTGATGGGGAGAGGTGGAGGAAAAAAGGGGCGTGATGGGGAGAGGCGGAGGGAGAGAGAGGAATGATGTGGGGAAAGAGGGAAATGATGAGGGGAGGAGGGAGTTAATAAAAAAAAGCAAAAAAACACTAAAAATGTAATGAAGAAAAATATAGCATAGTATATAGAGAGAGGATATGGTATAAACAACAGCCGTAGTTAAACAAAAATGGCACTTGTGAAGTATGTAAAAAAAACATAAACATTAACAGCCGATACGGTTTATTTATAGGAAACTCCACCATTACATTGATGGGGTTCTGTCGATGTGTATGGGTTCACTGTATTATGTGGCACAAGGGCTATACTCATCGAACTTGAAAGCTGCCTTAGGTGTTTCTTAAGAAATATGCTGGGAACCTGTGATAACTTTAAAACTGGATCAGGAGAAGCTTCCTGTGAATGTCTGGTTCCACTAGTAAAGAATGTGGGATTGGACGCTATGAATTCTGTTTATTTATAGAAAACTAATCTTGTGTCTGTTTCTGGGAACTTGAGAATGAGGGTTCTGTTTTTTGTATGTATCAAGGGGAGAAGGGAAGGGATATTGTCATAAAAGAGGGAAGAGGGTCGTTAGTCCCACGTGCCTCAAGTTTTGCAGGCTAAGTCCCGCGTGCTCGCTTTGCGAGGCTTGCAGTGCAATGAGCGCCTTCGGCGCTCGTTGCAGCCTAAGTCCCGCATGCCTCAACTGCTCGCCTCACTTTGCAAGGCTTGCAGAGCAATGAGTGCCTTCAGCGCTCATTGCAGCCTAAGTCCTGCGTGGTCGAAGGCTCGCTTCGCAGTTTCGGTCGTATGGGCCGCAATCGGGCTCACAAAGCGTGACCAACTTTGCGAACGTTACACACACTGACAACTATATATGTGATCTAATTACCTAACAAAGCCCCTTCACAGATTTTTTATAAAAATGCTATCACACTAATATCTTTCATAGCTGATCATATCAGTATATATTTTTCTAGTAAAAATATATATTTTTAATAACGTGTAGCAAAAATTTTAATTTAATAGCAAGTTCGGAAATTTGAGACTTTACCGTAATTTCCCTATAAAATTATTTATAAAAAGTTTTTCTTAGGTTTTGCATTTATATGTGAATGAGCGGCTCATGCATATTAATTAGCTGCTTCGATGCGCTAATCAGGATTATAGTAGGCCTGTCTGTTTCTGTAGTGAACACAATAAAGACCCCAATGTTATCTGGCAGTTAGACCCCTCTCCCACCATTATCAAGTACTCGGAGCTTCACATTAACATACAGAAGCCAGAAAATCAACTATAAATATTTAAGAAAATATTTACTGTAGAGAAAAACTGCAAGTACAATGTATACCCAGTTTAATGCTATTTAAAATTAAATTAACCTCCTGTTGGGGTGTGAGACTCTCTTTTAGACCATGTCAATGTGTATGGGTTCTCTGTATTACGTGGCACAAGAACTATACTTACCATATATGAAAGCCCCCTTAGGTCTTTCTTAAGAAATATGCTGGGAACCTTTGATAACTTTAACACTGGATCAGGAGAAGCTTCCTGTGAATGTCTGGTTCACTAGTAAAGAATGTGGGATTGGACGCTATGGTATGGGGGTGGGGGCGGGACACCAGCTGACAGTGGTTTACTCAGCACGGAGCTTCAATCCGTCAAGTCTTTGATGTCACCCCTGTGTCCAGCTGTGAATACCTTAACTGTAGGGCAGACATATACTGAAATGTTCTTTTAATTTACATTTGGACACTGGATTAAAGTTTGAAAAAGCATCTACATCAAAGATCCTCCATGCACTAGGGAAGTCTGGAATGAAGATGTTCTTTTACAGAATATATATATTACATTTGTGTTCACATTTGAATGTCTAAAACAAGTAAAAAAAACTTGTTTCATGCTCAGAATTCTGAAAAATACAGTTATTGCACTGCATTCTGGGAACCTCGGCCAGGACATGCAAATGTGCCTACAAAGGCTTTGCCCTTGCAATCCATAATCACTTCAAACATGGCTTCCCTTAAGTATATGCCCTCTGTATCAAACAGCTTTGAGCAAAGCTAGGGTTGGATTATACACAAGCCAGGAATCCCACCCACGTACAGCCATTTCAAGGTTACTGCCTATCATCAGCGTGGGGCCGGTTTCTTAGCTTGTGTAGTGGATATAATGAGGTAGAGTGAGGTAGCTGTTTGTGTCGAGTAATGCAGATGTATAATCAGAGTATTGCAGTATATAGTGATACCTTTTTTACTGGACAAAGATTTTCATGAATGTTATGACTAGCTTTCGAGAGCTTCCTCATTTGTGTGTGTATAACAATTTATAGGTATGGTCACACTGACTGAACAGATATCTGGTCTTACTGAAAATATTCTTAAGCCACTAGTTACAAACACCAGCAGCTATATACAAGACGCCACAGATTGAGGACCTACCTGCTAACACACTACTCGTTACCTTGGACGATGCAACATCCTGCACAAAGATGGTGCTGAGGCATGCCTCAAGTTCCTCTCGACTCATGCTCAGAACCAGAAATATAACTCTGACACCATCGCCAAACTACTAGAATACATCCTGACCCACAACTACTTCACCTTCAATGAACATGTGTACCTTCAAATAATGGGGACAGTAATGGGGGACCAAAATGGCACCACAAAATGCTAATCTATTTATGGCTGACCTGGAACAGAGATTCCTGTCCACATATATCCACAAACCATATAGATACTACTGTTATATAGATGACCTGTTCATCATATGGACAGAAGGAGAAAAACACATCAGAGACTTCCACAACTCCTTTAATACCTTCCACCCATGTATGGATTACTCTGCTGAACAGGTGAGCTTTCTGGATACCACCATATCCATCATAAATGGAAAACTTCACTAATGTGTGTATAGGAAACCTAAAAGACAGATGTAGTTACCTACACAGCTCCAACTTCCATCCCTCACATCCTGAAAAAAAGGGATAATTTATCGCCAAGCCATCGGATATTACCACATATGCTCAAATACTGGGGACTGCAACAAACATTTAATAACACTGTCTGACTTCTTCAGGTTACAAACTTCATGTTATTACATAGAAAGTACCCTCTGCCATTAAAACACCCCGGGAACACCTGTTGCAATACAAAACTAAAGAAAGCTCTTCACGTTCACCTCTGGTAACCACATACCATCCGGCTCTAGAAGGAATACGCTAAATATTTAAGGATCTACAACCACAAGGACGCAGAACTAAAACACATATTCCCCAAACCTCCTATTTAGACAACCACCAAATCTGAGACAAACATTGGTGAACAGAAGATTGGCAAATGAACAGCACCACAGAGAAAATGGCACCAAACCCTGCAATAAAAAGCGCTGTTAATTATGTCAGCACATCTGCAAAGAGGACACAGCCACACATAACAAGAAGAGCTATAACATCAGAGGCACATATTCATGCACATCATACAATGTGGTCGACATGATACAATGTACTGTATGTGAGAGGCTGTTACATTGGAGAAACCAGCCAGAAACTACATTTAAGGATGAATCTGCACAGAAATCACAATGAAGACAGGAACTGTACCCCTGTAGGACAGCATTTTTCATTAAATAACCACTCCATCCAGAACTGAAAAATTAAGAGGTTAGAGGTCATTTTAAAAACACACAAGAAAAAAAGATGTTTGAAATGAAAATGATAACAAACTTTACATTCAGTCCTGTATTTTTTGTATTAAATATGACATCTTTGTTTTTTATTATACTAACTTCGTATAACCTTCTATATTCCTGATATGATTTGTTTTTTTTCCTCTGGTTTCCTTCTGGTCTATTTCTGTCTCCTTACAGCTTTATGGTTCCTTACTACCTATGACCTGCAAATATTTATGACCCAGTTTATTTTCTCTGATCTACACTTATGGAGTCTTCTTCACAGATGA
Source organism: Discoglossus pictus (assembly GCA_027410445.1). Lineage (NCBI taxonomy): Eukaryota > Metazoa > Chordata > Amphibia > Anura > Alytidae > Discoglossus > Discoglossus pictus. The sequence goes on from CM050167.1 coordinate 382,202,246, forward strand.
CCGAACAGACCTTTTTTTTTCTCCGGACTCGAGAAAGAGGTAGCTCGTTAAAGCTTGTCATATATTTATGAATGTTTGACCAATAAAAAAAGTATCACTATATACTGAAACACTATGAATATATATATATATTTATATATATATATATATTTATATATATATATATATATATATATATATATATATATATATATATATATATATATATATATATATACTTGCCGGTCAAAAATTACGGGGCAATAAAATTGGAAGGCAGGTCATGCTGTTTGCCCCAGACAGTAAGTGTTTTGGTGGTCTGAGATCCTTCGGCGCTCATTGTGAGCGTCTTGGTTGGTATATTTTTTGTTATCAGAGGGGCTTTTGCTGTCATTTTGCTGATCTTTTTTGCGCTTCTTTTTTTTTTGTGTATATGTAGGTTTTCATGATAATTAATTAATTAAATCATAAATGAATATACTTTACCTATTTGTAATTAATATATGCAGCAAGCATTGTGCTGAAGAGCTAACTATCTGTTTTGATGTCCCTGCAGCATCCAATATTGATTTACACTGTTGTTGAGTTGAGGTGCAAGTGTCAGCAATGAGTGCAGTGTGTAGTGTAAATAGGCTGCGTGCGCGAGGGGAAACCGTTAGTGTAGCTGTGTACTTCCGCATTCTGTTAAGTGTTGTAAAATGGCGGCGAATGTGTATGTGGTATGCGGGTGTGGAAGATTTAGTGTCCTTGTTAATAGTGTATCTTGTACCGCGTACAGCTTTTTGGAAAAGTCGTATGTGCTTGGTGGTGTTTTGCGTCTTTAGGGGTTGTGCAGCCTCGTTTTCGTTTTATTTCGGCAGCCCTTTTTTCTCTAGCTTAGGGGATTTTCTTGTGTTTAAACTCGGTAAATAGTACTTAAATTGAGGTGTAACTTCACTTCCAGACGTCCTGAGTGTATTTAGTCTTTTTTTTTATGTTCTCCGCTGTGCACTGTTCGACCATTAATGTAGTATTTTTGCGAGTTCGTGATGTTTTTCTTTTCTAAATCCTGCGGCTCGTATTTTTTTAGTGCAAGTCCTTAATTTTTTTTTCCGTCCGTATTTTGTCATTGCGTGTTAAACTGTTTTTTTTCAAAGTCCCGCTTCTGTGGGTGTTTGTAACCGCTTGTGAGGCGCCATAGAACCTTTGGCTCATTGCAGCCGACGTGGGAGCCTCCACCTCCAGAAATGCTGCCTCTCGATTCGTGTGACAACGTTTCGTAGCTTGACAACTATATATATATATATATATATATATATATATATATATATATATATAAAATTATATATACATTTGTTTGTATAGCAGGTATGAAACAAACTGGACAAAGCACTTTTCTATCTGCCTAAAAGCTTGGCTTTAAGCACCACTGCAGTTCAAGAAAAAAAAGACACACTTGTTTATCAAGTATGTACCAAGTTAACAATATTAGCCTCTCTATAAGATATGGATGTAAAACATTTTTGGGGAAAACTTGTTTTTTTTTAAAGACACTGTTTATGTGTAAGGAATCCATTTTGTGCTGGTTACATCACTTCCTCAAAACGACACCCCACATCCTGGTTCTCAGGAAGTTGAATAAAGGTTGGTACCATTGCCAAAGAGCCCAAGCGAAACCCTGGGCCAGCGAGAGCCCAAGCGAAACCCTGGGCCAGCGAGAGCCCAAGCGAAACCCTGGGCCAGCGAGAGCCCAAGCGAAACCCTGGGCCAGCGAGAGCCCAAGCGAAACCCTGGGCCAGCGAGAGCCCAAGGGAAACCCTGGGCCAGCGAGAGCCCAAGCGAAACCCTGGGCCAGCGAGAGCCCAAGCGAAACCCTGGGCCAGCGAGAGCCCAAGCGAAACCCTGGGCCAGCGAAAGCCCAAGCGAAACCCTGGGCCAGCGAGAGCCCAAGCGAAACCCTGGGCCAGCGAAAGCCCAAGCGAAACCCTGGGCCAGCGAGAGCCCAAGCGCAGCCTGGGCCAGCGAGAGCCCAAGCGCAGCCTGGGCCTGTGAGAGACCAAGCGCAGCCTGGGCCTGCGAGAGCCCAAGTGCAGCCTGGGCCTATAAGAACCAAAGTGGAGTGTGTGCCTCCAAGAACCAAAAGTGCACCAGTTTTAAAATAAAATGTGAAAAATCTGAGGTCCGGAAACAGATTATTTAAATTTACATTGATTCCTATGGGAAATGTGTATATATTCCTATTATGCAACAGTCTTTTAACCCAATGCATTGTTGGCACCTCTGCCAATGATTGGGTACTTTGCTTTAAATTAACTAGTTATGTCCTGTTCCTGCAATGACTCTTACACTCTTGTAAGAGTTTCCTACCTTTTTTCTCAGTTTTCTGAAGAGTGGCTTGAGATAAGACTCTGTTTGTTTCTGGGTAGCGCTGGCCAGCTTTCCATGCACACTGCGTTTCACATAATCTTCTCTTGCGTTCAGATCCTTGGCCCAGACTCCTAGAAGGAACTGAATGGGAAATTGCATTACTCAACACAGCCACCTAGTGGGTACAATCGGAAGTACAGTTTCCCATCTCTGTGGTAATAGAACAGTTTTTTGTACTTAAAAAAGTGAAGACCAGCTGAAAAGTCTTCATACATAAATTATTAATGTTTCTGATAAGAAAACCATTATGGACATGGCTGAACTTTACAAAGTATGCTACAATGCATTATCTTCTTGCTAGATAAAGTACACTGATAAATATTAAAAAAACAGTTCTGTTTATTGTCAGCAGTAACATTATAAGACTAGACTGACCACTGGTATAGGTGACAGCTCTTACTCATCAGGTCAATGTGGTCATTGCTTTTCTATATTTTTTTTTAGGAAACAACAAACTAATATACATAACCTATATATTTTTAACGTTTATATGCAGAAACCAAGATGGCATATTCCACAACAGCAAAATTACATAAAAGGTAATAAATTACAGGCTGTATCATTTTCTTTCAAGAAAATAACTATATACCCTATGTATCCTGGGTATATGAACCCCTCCCCCCCCTCTCCTGTGTCTCTTTCAACCCTCTCCCTCCCCTGTGTCTCTTTCCCCCCCTCTCCCTCCCCTGTGTCTCTTTCAACCCTCTCCCTCCCCTGTGTCTCTTTCAACCCTCTCCCTCCCCTGTGTCTCTTTCCCCCCCTCTCCCTCCCCTGTGTCTCTTTCCCCCCCTCTCCCTCCCCTGTGTCTCTTTCCCCCCCTCTCCCTCCCCTATGTCTCTTTCCCCCTCTCTCCCTCCCCTATGTCTCTTTCCCCCCTCTCTCCCTCCGCTGGATCCCCTCAGCCTCACCAGGAACCCCCCAGCACCACCCCGGATCTCCTCAGCCTTACTGGTATATTCCCTTCTGATCTTCTTACATTGATCATGTCTCTCTGCGCCTGCGTGTCCTTCTGCAAAGTCAGGGAAGTCCGAATGGCGACGTCACCACTCAGGCTTCCCTGCCTCTGCAGAAGGACGTGCGGTTAGACAGGACGAACAGAAAACCAGAGAGCATATACCGGTAAATCTAGGGGGTCCCTGCGAGGCCTCGGGAATCCGGGGTGAGGCTGAGGAGATCGGGGGCTGGGGTTTGCGAGCCCCCCCCCCTCCTTTACGGGCCTCGCGATGAGAGAGCCTTTGGCGCTCATTGTGAGCTTCTCCCCCCACTTCAGGCCCCGCAATGAGCGCCTTTGCAGCTCATTGCAGGCCTCTGCAAACCCACAGAGCATAGTTTGTAATTGTGAGTTTGTCGGTAACGCTATCGCGCATGCCAGTAATTTTTAACATAGCATGACTGACAAACTCGCAATTACGACAACTATATATGTGATATATAATATCTTGCCCATCATAAATTAAATGTGTTGTGATAAACTACCTCATCAAAATATCCCCTACACAAGCTAGGAGCCGGCCCCACACTGATGAGAGACAGTAACCTTGAAACAGCTCTACGTGGGTAGGATTCCTAGCTTGAGTATAATCCACCCTGAGCGGTGTGTGTGTGATTATATATATATATATATATATATATATATATATATATATATACACACATGCATGCATCTGCACCTTGCGGAGTATGTTCAGCTCGTGGCACCTGAGCACCCATACAGTAAGCCGAGGAGACGCAGACACTGGGCTTCTTAGAGGCCTTTGCTTTTGGCATAATGTTCTATAGTGAGAGGTTCATGGAGTCTTCCAAGCTCATAGCATGTTTAAGAGCTGCCACATTCACACTACTTCTTATTATTACTACAGGGTACAGCTCCTTAATTTATATATTACTTATTTTTCTGAATCAATAAATTTATTTTTAGTCTTGATTTCAGTATATTTAAAAAAAAGGATATGAACGTTTCTTTGTATTAATATTACAATAAATTATCTAAGGGGTTGTTTGCAGATCTAGGCATTATTATTTTATTAAGTGCTTAAAAGTTCTGCTTTTACTCACTGAAACCTTTTAAATAATCCTTACAAAGCTCTGCCCCCAGCAGCTCATGCACACAGTGTCTCTATTGGTACTAGATGTACTAGCCAATGAAAAACTGTTTCTCAACAGCATTTTTTGAAATGCTGCCGAGAGACAATCTGTGATTGTCTCTGTAGTACTAGATGTACTAGCCAATGTGTGTATGAGCTGCTTGGGGTAGACCTTTGCAGGGACTTTTTAGGAGGTTTCAGTGAGTAAAAATAGTTATTATTATTAATTAACTAGTCAATTGCCCGCCATAAATGATGGGATAATATTTGTCACACTGTAAGATAGAGTGCGTGAGAAAATATAATTTTATATTATACCTTATAATAAAGTATTTAGAAGATACATTACTATTAGGCATCTATGTCCTGTACACAACCCGTCAGGATGCAAACAAAATGGATTCCACACAAGAAAATATTTGGTCACTCAAAAAATAACTTACCTTAAGCACTTTATTGATAATATCCATGTCGTTGTTGTCATCCCCCTGACCAAGACATTCTCCTAATGCCTGCGAAAAAAGTATATAGTGTTATATTATGTGAAAAATATTGGATGTAACACAATTATTTCAAACTAGTCGTTTACCTGTCATAAATGATGGTATAATATTACATGTGTCTCATTCCCCCCTCTCCCTCCCGTGTCTCTTCCCCCCCTCTCCCACTCCCCCCCTGTGTTTTTCCCCCCTCTCCCTCCCCTGTGTCGCTTTACCCCCCATGTCTCTTTTACCCCCTCTCCCTCCCCTGTGTCGCTTCCCCCCATGTCGCTTTCCCCCTTCTCCCTCCCCTGTGTCGCTTTCCCCCCATGTCTCTTTCCCCCCTCTCCCTCCCCTGTGTCGCTTTCCCCCATGTCTCTTTCCCCCCTCTCCCTCCCCTGTGTCGCTTTCCCCCATGTCTCTTTCCCCCTTCTCCCTCCCCTGTGTCGCTTTCCCCCCATGTCTCTTTTCCCCCCTGTCCCTCCCCTGTGTCGCTTTCCCCCATGTCTCTTTTCCCCCCTCTCCCTCCACCATGTCTCTTTTCCCCCTCTCCCTCCCCTGTGTCTCTTTCCCCCATGTCTCTTTTCCCCCCTCTCCCTCCCCTGTGTCGCTTCCCCCCCATGTCTCTTTTCCCCCCTCTCCCTCCCCTGTGTTGCTTCCCCCCCATGTCTCTTTTCCCCCCTCTCCCTCCCCTGTGTTGCTTCCCCCCCATGTCTCTTTTCCCCCCTCTCCCTCCCGTGTCGCTTCCCCCCCATGTCTCTTTTCCCCCCTCTCCCTCCCCTGTGTCGCTTCCCCCCATGTCTCTTTTCCCCCCTCTCCCTCCCCTGTGTCGCTTCCCTCCATGTCTCTTATCCCCCTCTCCTTCCCCTGTGTCTCTTTCCCCCCTCTCCCTCCACTGTGTCTTTCCCCCCTCTCCCTCCTGTGTCTTCCCCCCCTCCCCCACGTCTCTTTGCCCTCCTCTCCCTCCCCTGTCTCTTTGCCTCCTCTCCCTCCCCTGTCTCTCTTTTCCCCCTCTCCCTCCCCTGTGTCTCTTTTCCCCCTCTCCCTCGCCTGTGTCTCTTTTCCCCCTCTCCCTCGCCTGTGTCTCTTTTCCCCCTCTCCCTCGCCTGTGTCTCTTTCCCCCCTCTCCCTCCCCTGTGTCTCTTTTCCCCCCTCTCCCTCCCCTGTGTCTCTTTTACCCTCTCTCCCTCCCCTGTGTCTCTTTTACCCTCTCTCCATCCCGTGTCTTTTTCCCACTTCCCCCTCCCCTGTGTCTTTTTCCCACTTCCCCCTCCCCTGTGTCTCTTTCCCCACTCCCCTCCCCTGTGTCTCTTTCCCCCCTCCCCTCTCCTGTGTCTCTTTTCCCCCTCCCCTCTCCTGTGTCTCTTTTCCCCCCTCTCCTGTGTCTCTTTTCCCCCCTCTCCTGTGTCTCTTTTCCCCCCTCTCCCTTCCCTGTGTCTCTTTTCCCCCTCTCCCTCCCCTGTGTCTCTTTTCCCCCTCTGCCTCATCTGTGTCTCTTTCCCACTTCCCCCTTCCCTCCTGTATCTCTTTTCCCCCCGTTCCCTTTCCTGTGTCTCTTTTTCCCCCTCTCCCTTTCCTGTGTCTCTTTTTCCCCCTCTCCCTTTCCTGTGTCTCTTTTTCCCCCTCTCCCTTTCCTGTGTCTCTTTTTCCCCCTCTCCCTTTCCTGTGTCTCTTTTTCCCCCTCTCCCTTTCCTGTGTCTCTTTTCCCCCCTCTCCCTTTCCTGTGTCTCTTTCCCCCCTCTCCCTCCCCTGTGTTTATTTTCCCTCCTCTCCCTCCCCTGTGTTTCTTTTTCCCCCTCTCCCTCCCCTGTGTCTCTTTCCCCCTCTCCCTCCCCTGTGTCTCTTCCCCACTTCCCCCTCTCTGTTGCATGCGCGGCTGGCACCGAGTGGTGCGCATGCATGGCTGGTGTGTACAGAAATCCTTACAAATAGTTTGTAAAGTATGCATGCCCTGCCCTAGAGCGTCACGCACACTTTACAAACTAGATTAATAATAATAATAATTTGTGCTAAAGCAGCAATGTAGTGCCATATTTATAGTATGAACTTGAATTAAAGATACTCTGTCAGCCCAACAGGAAGTTGATTCCATTTTAAAGAGCATTACAACTGGCTATACATTGTACTAGCAGTTTTGTCTGCAGTATATTATTTCTGAAATATTTAGCATTTATTTTACAGCTCCTGTATGCAGCTCAGAGTGCTTGATAAGAGTGGGAGAGGGGTCCGACTGTCAGATAACATTCCAGGTCTTTATTTTGGTCACAGACAAGCAGACAGTAATCTTAATTAGCGCTTCAAAGCAGTTAATAAACATGAGCTGCTCCTTTGCATATAAATGCAGCAACAACAACAACATGGGATTCTTCAGGATTGATTCACTTTAGAACAAAATGGATAACACAACATATAGCCGGTTTTTCCTGCTCTTTAAGAATAACATAAAATGAAAACTTGATTCAAGGTGACCCTTTAATAACGGTTTGTTTTTTTAAAATAAATACAGTCTTTAATTTATATTATCATTATACTGCACATTAGTTTTGGGGCGGGAACCTAGAACATTACATTTAAAACTCTTTCACTAGAAGTGAATATTCATTTTATCTGCATGCCAGGTCCTATCCTATGTGATAAATCAGGTGAACACTAACAAAACCATGGTTAATCAATTAAAAGGACCACCAACTACAGTCATGGTTTTAAAATGTACTATTTTGGAGAACTTCACTTAAAAACATGATTTTTTTTTATTTTTAATCTTCAGTGCAAAAAAAAAAAAACGTGAAAATAATGGGCTGTACCTATTATTATTTATTGTTGTGTAGCTATGTGCAGCTTATCCTTCATTTATGGTATCAAGTCAAACTGGTCACTGGAAGGTTTGATCATGAGGCCTAATCTCCAATCCTTTGGATTCTCAAAATCTTTGGATGTGAAGACAAGATTCCCTAAAGAAGACGAATGCTGGGAAAGATTGAAGGCACACAAAGAAGGGGACAGGAGAAGCAGAAAAGGATAGATTAGGTAATTGAAGCAATGAACATGCGCTTGATGAAGCTCAGAGGGGCAATGGCTGAAAGATGTGCCTGGGGTGCTGTGGTCCATAATTTCACAGAGAGTCAGACAAGACTGAGTTTTACATTTTGCATACCATTTGTTTTTCATAGTTAGCCTATTAGATGAACAGACTGTTGGATAATACAGAAGTAGTATGTGGATGATGTACGATGATTATTTCATGTTATCTTTGCTTTCTGATAAAAAGTAAGTAGTACAGTAGAACATTTGCTTGGAGGGTAATAGGAATTACTCTTCCTATTAAAGGGATAAAGACTATTTCTAGATATTACTATGTATATAATATCCCTGTTTATCTATTTACCTTTATGTACTTTAGTTTATTACCTTTGCTTATAAGTTCTGTTTTTCCTGCAAAAATCATCCAAATATGACCTGCTTGGGTCTGCCCTCTGCAGCTTAGGAAAACAGACACTGCTGTACTTGCTGTGTCTCATACTAACTAAATCAGTGACCATCTCTGCAACATGTTGCTAAAAAGTGGACCCTGATAGGCTAGGACACTGCACATGTAGCCCTACAGAGTGTCTGCCTACGCTGCATTGGGCAGACCCAGACAGGAGCTAATTTGTATGATTTTATGCACTAAAAACAGATCTTATAATCTTATAAGCACTTCTTAATGAGATAAAGTACATGTCAGTAAATAGATAAACAGGGATATTATATACCTAGTAACATCCAGGAACCTTCAATATTCTTTTAATTTTATTTCATGGAATTCGCAATCTAAAACAGAATCACATATTATAATTGTCAAACTGATTCGTCGTCACGCTTTGCGACAGTTTGCAGTTTGACAATTGACATAGCTCGAAGGGCAGCACATGCGAAATCCGCGCTGTAAGGGGAGGGGGGGGGGAGACGCAGGGGAGGAGGAAAGAGACGTAGGGGAGGGTGAAAGACGCATGGGAGGGGGAAAGAGACGCAGGTGGGAAGGAGACACAGGGGAGGGAGAGGAGGGTGGGAAGGAGACACAGGGGAGGGAGAGGAGGGTGGGAAAGAGACACAGGGGAGGGAGAGGAGGGGGGGAAAGAGACACAGGGGAGGGAGAGGAGGGTGGGAAAGAGACACAGGGGAGGGAGAGGAGGGTGGGAAAGAGACACAGGGGAGGGAGAGGAGGGTGGGAAAGAGACACAGGGGAGGGAGAGGAGGGTGGGAAAGAGACACAGGGGAGTGAGAGGAGGGTGGGAAAGAGACACAGGGGAGTGAGAGGAGGGTGGGAAAGAGACACAGGGGAGTGAGAGGAGGGTGGGAAAGAGACACAGGGGAGTGAGAGGAGGGTGGGAAAGAGACACAGGGGAGGGAGAGGAGGGTGGGAAAGAGACACAGGGGAGGGAGAGGAGGGTGGGAAAGAGACACAGGGGAGGGAGAGGAGGGTGGGAAAGAGACACAGGGGAGGGAGAGGAGGGTGGGAAAGAGACACAGGGGAGGGAGAGGAGGGTGGGAAAGAGACACAGGGGAGGGAGAGGAGGGTGGGAAAGAGACACAGGGGAGGGAGAGGAGGGTGGGAAAGAGACACAGGGGAGGGAGAGGAGGGTGGGAAAGAGACACAGGGGAGGGAGAGGAGGGTGGGAAAGAGACACAGGGGAGGGAGAGGAGGGTGGGAAAGAGACACAGGGGAGGGAGAGGAGGGTGGGAAAGAGACACAGGGGAGGGAGAGGAGGGTGGGAAAGAGACACAGGGGAGGGAGAGGAGGGTGGGAAAGAGACACAGGGGAGGGAGAGGAGGGTGGGAAAGAGACACAGGGGAGGGAGAGGAGGGTGGGAAAGAGACACAGGGGAGGGAGAGGAGGATGGGAAAGAGACACAGGGGAGGGAGAGGAGGGTGGGAAAGAGACACAGGGGAGGGAGAGGAGGGTGGGAAAGAGACACAGGGGAGGGAGAGGAGGGTGGGAAAGAGACACAGGGGAGGGAGAGGAGGGTGGGAAAGAGACACAGGGGAGGGAGAGGAGGGTGGGAAAGAGACACAGGGGAGGGAGAGGAGGGTGGGAAAGAGACACAGGGGAGGGAGAGGAGGGTGGGAAAGAGACACAGGGGAGGGAGAGGAGGGTGGGAAAGAGACACAGGGGAGGGAGAGGAGGGTGGGAAAGAGACACAGGGGAGGGAGAGGAGGGAAGATACACAAGGGAGGGAAATGGGGGGGAAGAGACACGAGGGAGGGGGGAACAGACACAGGGGAGGAAGAGGGGGGGAACAGACACAGGGGAGGAAGAGGGGGGAAAGAGACACAGGGGAGGAGGAAAGAGACACAGGGGAGGAGGAAAGAGACACAGGGGAGGAGGAAAGAAAGAGACACAGGGGAGGAGGAAAGAAAGAGACACAGGGGAGGAGGAAAGAAAGAGACACAGGGGAGGAGGAAAGAAAGAGACACAGGGGAGGAGGAAAGAAAGAGACACAGGGGAGGAGGAAAGAAAGAGACACAGGGGAGGAGGAAAGAAAGAGACACAGGGGAGGAGGAAAGAAAGAGACACAGGGGAGGAGGAAAGAAAGAGACACGGGGAGGAGGAAAGAAAGAGACACAGGGGGGGAGGAAAGAAAGAGACACAGGGGAGGAGGAAAGAAAGAGACACAGGGGAGGAGGAAAGAAAGAGACACAGGGGAGGAGGAAAGAAAGAGACACAGGGGAGGAGGAAAGAAAGAGACACAGGGGAGGAGGAAAGAAAGAGACACAGGGGAGGAGGAAAGAAAGAGACACAGGGGAGGAGGAAAGAAAGAGACACAGGGGAGGAGGAAAGAAAGAGACACAGGGGAGGAGGAAAGAAAGAGACACAGGGGAGGAGGAAAGAAAGAGACACAGGGGAGGAGGAAAGAGACACAGGGGAGGAGGAAAGAGACACAGGGGAGGAGGAAAGAGACACAGGGGAGGAGGAAAGAGACACAGGGGAGGAGGAAAGAGACACAGGGGAGGAGGAAAGAGACACAGGGGAGGAGGAAAGAGACACAGGGGAGGAGGAAAGAGACACAGGGGAGGAGGAAAGAGACACAGGGGGGAGGAAAGAGACACAGGGGGGGAGGAAAGAGACACAGGGGAGGGGTGAACAGACGCATGGAAGGGAGAGGGGGGAAGACACTGGAGGGAAAGAGACACAGGGGAGGGGGTTAGAGACACAGGAGGGAGAGGGGGGGCAATGGAGACACAAGGGAGGAAGTAGACAGGGAGAGAGACTCGCAATGAGCGCCAAAGGTGCTCATTACGTGGCCTGTTATGAGCGCCAAAGTAGAGGGGGTGAGGCTCCCATTGTGTGGCAAACAGCATTGCCAGGGTTCACTTTTTTTTGCCGTCATTTTTGCGGGGCAAGTCGCTAGTACAGTTATAAACTACATACTTTAGGTATAACTGTATAGCCATTCATTCACATGATAGGTCACAACAAAATGTCTGGATTTCACTCTCTTGTGAAAGGATGGATTATGGATCCTGCAGCTGCTTGTCTCTCTTAGGGGGCAATTCAGCTTAGCCCTACTGTCTTGACTGGTCACATGAAGCAGCTCATTGGCAGTTTGGCCAAACTTCCATATTCCTTATAAATGTAACTGCTTGTGGGTGTTCTCCAAGTGCTACACAAACGACCACTAAATAGCTAGAAAGGTGAATTCTGGGAATTTTAAAAATACAAACGGCTTTCGCACAGAAGTTTTGGGACTTTTCATGTCCATTTAAGGAAAATAAAATAAGGGACACTAAGCTCATATAGTGTGGCCTAATATCACCTAACAAAAGAGCTAGTTTATAAAACCGTCAATTTATTAACACCTTTCGTGTAGGAAGCAGCCACATACACAGCTAATCTGCCCACGCTGAAGGAGTTAACCAGTGAAATTGGTTCCAGCTGATACTCAGATCACATCTCAAGATGTGGTTACAAAGCTATTCATTTCAAACACCTGTTCTAACAATTCTGGCGTCCATTCAATTGCTGGTTTCCAGATGTTAATTTAGGATGTGTAGAGAGCACTGCTGTGAGAGGCCTTGGCTTTCCTAGATTGGTTTAAACCCTTCACCTTGAGCCGAATCTCCTCAGGGTGCGTTTTAAATAAACAGAAGAACCACGTGAGGATATAGGATCCCTGTATAATGAAAATATATATATATATATATGCCTAAGAGCAGAATTAAGCAGGAAAGAAGTCAGAAAGAGATTATATATATATATATATATCAGTCAGGACCATAAATATTGGGACATCGACATGATTCTAATCTTTTTGGCTCTATACACCACCACAATGGATTTGAAATTAAACGAACAAGATGTGCTTTAACTGCAGACTTTCAGCTTTAATTTGAGGGTATTTACATCCAAATCAGGTGAACGGTGTAGGAATTACAACAGTTTGTATATGTGCCTCCCACTTTTTAAGAGACCAAAAGTAATGGGACAGATTAACAGTCATAAAACAAACTTTCACTTTTTAATACTTGGTTGCAAATCCTTTGCAGTCAATTACAGGCTGAAGTCTGGAACGCATTGACATCACCAGACGCTGGGTTTCATCCCTGGTGATGCTCTGCCAGACCTCTATTGCAACTGTCTTCAGTTCCTGATTGTTCTTGGGGCATTTTCCCTTCAGTTTTGTCTTCAGCAAGTGAAATGCATGCTCAATCGGATTCAGGTCAGGTGATTGACTTGGCCATTGCATAACATTCCACTTCTTTCCATTAAAAAACTCTTTGGTTGCTTTTGCAGTATGCTTCGGGTCATTGTCCATCTGCACTGTGAAGCGCCGTCCAATGAGTTTTGAAGCATTTGGCTGAATATGAGCAGATAATAATGCCCGAAACACTTCAGAATTCATCCTGCTGCTTTTGTCAGCAGTCACATCATCAATAAATACAAGAGAACCAGTTCCATTGGCAGCCATACATGCCCACGCCATGACACTGCCACCACCATGCTTCACTGATGAGGTGGTATGCTTTGGATCATAAGCAGTTCCTTTCCATCTCCATACTCTTCTCTTCCCATTACTCTGGTTTAAGTTGATCTTAGTCTCATCTGTCCATAGGATGTTGTTCCAGAACTGTGAAGGCTTTTTTAGGTGTTTGGCAAACTCTAATCTGGCCTTCCTGTTTTTGAGGCTCACCAATGGTTTACATCTTTTGGTGAACCCTCTGTATTCACTCTGGTGAAGTCTTCTCTTGATTGTTGACTTTGACACACATACACCTACCTCCTGGAGAGTGTTCTTGATCTGGCCAACTGTTGTGAAGGGTGTTTTCTTCACCAGGGAAGTAATTCTTCGCTCATCCACCACAGTTGTTTTCCGTGGTCTTCCGGGTCTTTTGGTGTTGCTGAGCTCACCGGTGCGTTCTTTCTTATGTTCCAAACAGTTGATTTGGCCACACCTAATGTTTTTGCCATCTCTCTGATGGGTTTGTTTTGTTTTTTCAGCCTAATGATGGCTTGCTTCACTATAGTGACAGCTCTTTGGATCTCATATTGAGAGTTAACAGCAACAAAATGCAAATAGCACACTTGAAATGAACACTGGAGCTTGTATCTGCTCTTTGTAAATGGGATAATGAGGGAATAACACACACCTGGCCATGGAACAGCTGAGCAGTTAGTTGTCCCATTACTTTTGGTCCCTTAAAAAGTGGGAGGCACATATACAAACTGTTGTAATTCCTACACCGTTCACCTGATTTGTGGTAAAATGGGTGCCTCTGCATATACTCGGGTCGGCTTATACTCGAGTATATACGGTATATATATCTATATATTTTATTTATTTTTTACCACTATACAAATCCATAGTATGCTCCTATTTGGAATATGGAGTACAGTTTTGGACACCAATTCATTAAAAGGACATTTTAGAACTGGAAAAAATACAGGGAAGGGCTACAAAACTAATAAGGGGAATGGAGGGGATAAGTTATAAAGAAAGCCTAACCAAATTAAACTTATTTTCTCTAGAAAAAAGGCGTCTAAGAGGAGATATGATTACCTTACATAAATACATCCAGGGTCAGTATAAAGATTTGTCAAGGGAGTTTTTTGTGCCAAGAGGTTTTCAACTGACAAGAGGACATCCCTTGAGGTTAGAAGTAAAAATATTCCATCTTAAAGAAAGAAAAGGATTCTTCACAGTAAAGGTGGTTAATCTGTGGAATGCTCTACCAAAGGAGGTGGTGACAGCGGATTCAATAGATAAAATAGCTTTTAGGGTTATCTTGCATGATGAGAGGAGTATTGATCCAAGGAGGAGTCCGATCACCAGTATCTGGGGCCGGGAAGGAATTCTTTTTTTCCCTTTTGAGACAATTGGCAAAGTTTCACTTGTTTGTCTGATATTGCAGATCAGAGGAGATCTTAAAATGGTTGAACTTGAAGGGCTAAAAGTCTTTTTTCAACCTCAATTACTATGTAACTATGTAAGACACTTTAAAATAAATGTAAAATAATTTAAATGCTTTATCAGATAGTTCAGAGAGAGACCAAAAAAAATAATGAAAATAAACAAAGGCATATACAGCTTTAATTTGTGATGAAGGGGTTAAAGTAGATCTTTAGATTAGTACCAACGTTACTCAAAACTCTACCCTTTAAGTATACTTATTATATTTGTTTTCCTGTAGTCTCATAAATTACATAAAATAAACACATTTTTAATTAACTTTTGCTATTGCCATGGTATCACATCCTGCAAGTCGCTCAATGTCCCTTGTGTGACACCGCTGCAAGCTCGAAACAGTGAAAATGTCAATGAGGCCGAACTTGAAGTTATTTAATAACTAGTAACTTGCCCGTCATAAAGGGTATAATATGTTATGTTCAATTGCCTGTTCTGTCTCCCTCTCTCTGTGAGCTCCCCCTCCCTCTCTCTCTCTCTGCGAGCTCCCCCTCCTCCCTCTCTCTCTCTCTGCAAGCTCCCCCTCCTCCCTCTCTCTCTCTCTGCGAGCTCCCCCTCCCTCTCTCTCTCTCTGCGAGCTCCCCCTCCCCGCGAGCTCCCTCCCCCTCTCTCTGCGAGCTCCCCCTCCCCCTCTCTCTCTCTGCGAACTCCCCCTCCCCCTCTCTCTCTGCGAGCTCCCCCTCCCTCTCTCTCTGCGAGCTCCCCCTCCCTCTCTTTCTGCGAGCTCCCCCTCCCTCTCTTTCTGCGAGCTCCCCCTCCCCCTCCCTCTCTCTGCGAGCGCGCCCCCTCCCTCTCTGTCTCTGCGAGCGCGCCCCCTCCCTCTCTGTCTCTGCGAGCGCGCCCCCTCCCTCTCTGTCTCTGCGAGCGCGCCCCCTCCCTCTCTGTCTCTACGAGCGCGCCCCCCTCCCGCTCTCCCTGGGTGCCCCCCTCCCGCTCTCTCTGGGTGCCCCCCTCCCGCTCTCTCTGGGTGCCCCCCTCCCGCTCTCTCTGGGTGCCCCCCTCCCTCTCTCCCTGGGTGCCCCCCTCCCTCTCTCTCTCCCTGGGTGCCCCCCTCCCTCTCTCTCTCTCTCTCTGGGTGCCCCCCTCCCTCTCTCCCTGGGTGCCACCCTCCCTCTGGGTGCCACCCTCCCTCTCTCTCTCTCTGGGTGCCACCCTCCCTCTGGGTGCCACCCTCCCTCTCTCTCTCTCTGGGTGCCCCCCTCTCACTCTGGGCTCCCCCTCCCCCTCTCTCTCTGCAAGCTCCCCCTCCCCCTCTCTCTCTGCGAGCTCCCCCTCCCTCTCTTTCTGCGAGCTCCCCCTCCCTCTCTTTCTGCGAGCTCCCCCTCCGCCTCCCTCTTTCTGCGAGCTCCCCCTCCCTCTCTTTCTGCGAGCTCCCCCTCCCCCTCCCTCTCTCTGCGAGCTCCCCCTCCCCCTCCCTCTCTGTCTCTGCGAGCGCGCCCCCTCCCTCTCTGTCTCTGCGAGCGCGCCCCCTCCCGCTCTCCCTGGGTGCCCCCCTCCCGCTCTCTCTGGGTGCCCCCCTCCCGCTCTCTCTGGGTGCCCCCCTCCCGCTCTCTCTGGGTGCCCCCCTCCCTCTCTCCCTGGGTGCCCCCCTCCCTCTCTCCCTGGATGCCCCCCTCCCTCTCTCTCTCTGGGTGCCCCCCTCCCTCTCTCCCTGGATGCCCCCCTCCCTCTCTCCCTGGGTGCCCCCCTCCCTCTCTCTCTCTCTCTCTGGGTGCCCCCCTCCCTCTCTCCCTGGGTGCCACCCTCCCTCTGGGTGCCACCCTCCCTCTCTCTCTGGGTGCCCCCCTCTCACTCTGGGCGCCCCCCCTCTCACTCTGGGCGCCCCCCTCCCTCTCTCTCTCTGGGTGCCCCCCTCCCTCTCTCTCTCTGGGTGCCCCCCTCCCTCTCTCTCTCTGGGTTCCCCCCTCTCTCTCTCTCTCTGGGTGCCCCCCTCCCTCTCTCTCTCTGGGTGCCCCCCTCCCTCTCTCTCTCTGGGTGCCCCCCTCCCTCTCTCTCTGGGTGCCCCCCTCCCTCCCTCCTTCTCGGTGCCCCCCTCCCTCTCTGGGTGCCCCCCTCCCTCTCTGGGTGCCCCCCTCCCTCTCTCTCTCTCTGGGTGCCCCCCTCCCTCTCTGGGTGCCCCCCTCCCTCTCTCTCTCTCTGGGTGCCCCCCTCCCTCTCTCTCTCTCTGGATGCCCCCCTCCCTCTCTCTCTCTCTGGGTGCCCCCCTCCCTCTCTCTCTCTCTGGGTGCCCCCTCCCTCTCTCTCTCTCTGGGTGCCCCCCTCCCTCTCTCTGGGTGCCCCCCTCCCTCTCTCTGGGTGCCCCCCTCCCTCTGGGTGCCCCCCTCCCTCTGGGTGCCCCCCTCCCTCTGGGTGCCCCCCTCCCTCTGGGTGCCCCCCTCCCTCTGGGTGCCCCCCTCCATCTCTCTCACTCTGCACGCCCCCTCCCTCTCACTCTGCGCGCCCCCTCCCTCTCACTCTGCGCGCCCCCTCCCTCTCACTCTGCGCGCCCCCTCCCTCTCACTCTGCGCGCCCCCTCCCTCTCACTCTGCGCGCCCCCTCCCTCTCACTCTGCGCGCCCCCTCCCTCTCACTCTGCGCGCCCCCTCCCTCTCACTCTGCGCGCCCCCTCCCTCTCACTCTGCGCGCCCCCTCCCTCTCACTCTGCGCGCCCCCTCCCTCTCACTCTGCGCGCCCCCTCCCTCTCACTCTGCGCGCCCCCTCCCTCTCACTCTGCGCGCCCCCTCCCTCTCACTCTGCGCGCCCCCTCCCTCACTCGCTTTCTTTGTGCGCTCCCCCTCCCTCTCTCTGTAAGCCCCCTCCCGCTCGCTCTCTCTCTGAAGGTAGCAGTTGTGAGTAACTACAAACTATTATAGTCATTATTATTATTTCTAGATAAGTTGGGGCATTGAAAATGTCTAGCAACTGTATTCTTAAACACCAGAGTCCAATAAAGGATAGTGTTCTGCAATGTCACATTGGTTCTCTCATAAATGATCTATTAAAAAGGTATCATCTTTATACCAATTTATATTTTTGTTGTAAAGTACCTGTACTTTTACCATTTCTTAAAAAAACACTTTATTTACAATACATTTGATAATAGGCAAATAGTTAAAAAAAAAAAAATGATGATCGATATTCCAGCGTTTTCAAATGGACTATGGTAATCTAATCAGTCTACAAGGCCCCTCCTTGTAGGGAAATCAGCTTTATATCTCAAATCCGATTGTCGGATCACTATTTTTGTATCCCACCAAAACCTAGACCCGACATCCAAACACCATGCCCTGCCACTATCCAATCACTGCATATATTGGGTAGTGGTAGTAGTAGTGGTGTTGATGTTAGTAAATTAAGTGTAATACATTGTCCTCTTACTCCTATTCTCCTCAGAAAATTCCCACAAGGTCTCACACATTCAGGGACCAGAACATGCTGGCACATCTAGATTTTAATTTTTTTACATGGAACAACAGATCCTGATCCTACAGATAAAACAGGTATGCCTTCTATTTACTTGTATGTACTTTATTTTATTAAGACGTGTTTAAAAGCGTTTTTTGAATCTCTGTGTTTAATAACCTCCTAAAGGTCTAATCTTTTGGTTGTACTATGAACCTGCACTAAAATCAGACACTAGGGGTAATTGTCCCATATAACAGCTTGAAGGATCATAGAGGAACTCCCTTGGACTGGGAAGAAAGATCTTCACTCTACATAGGAACCACGTTGGACTGGGGAGAGATAGCTTAACTCTCCCCAGCCGAACGCGGTTCCAATGTAGAGTGAGGATATCTCTCCCCAGCCCAACGCGGTTCCTATGTGGAGTGAGGATATCTCTCCCCAGCCCAATGCGGTTCCTATGTAGAGTGAGGATATCTCTCCCCAGCCCAACGCGGTTCCTATGTAGAGTGAGGATATCTCTCCCCAGCCCAACGCGGTTCCTATGTGGAGTGAGGATATCTCTCCCCAGCCCAATGCGGTTCCTATGTAGAGTGAGGATATCTCTCCCCAGCCCAACGCGGTTCCTATGTAGAGTGAGGATATCTCTCCCCAGCCCAACACGGTTCCTATGTAGAGTGAGGATATCTCTCCCCAGCCCAACGCGGTTCCTATGTAGAGTGAGGATATCTCTCCCCAGCCCAACGCGGTTCCTATGTAGAGTGAGGATATCTCTCCCCAGCAAAACGTGGTGCCTATGTAGAGTGAGGATATCTCTCCCCAGCCCAATGATGTTCCTATGTAGAGTGAGGATATCTCTCCCCAGCCCAACATTGTTCCTATGTAAAGTGAGGATATCTCTAAAAAGCCCAACGCGGTTCCTATGTAGAGTGAGGATATCTCTCCCCAGCCCAACGCGGTTGCAATGTAGAGTGAGGATATCTCTCCCCAGCCCAACGTGGTTCCTATGTAGAGTGAGGATATCTCTCCCCAGCCCAACGTGGTTCCTATGTAGAGTGAGGATATCTCTCCCCAGCCCAATGATGTTCCTATGTAGAGTGAGGATATCTCTCCCCAGCCCAACGTTGTTCCTATGTAGAGTGAGGATATCTCTCCCCAGCCCAACGTGGTTTCTATGTAGAGTGAGGATATCTCTCCCCAGCCCAATGATGTTCCTATGTAGAGTGAGGATATCTCTCCCCAGCCCAACGTGGTTCCAATGTAGAGTGAGGATATCTCTCCCCAGCCCAATGATGTTCCTATGTAGAGTGAGGATATCTCTCCCCAGCCCAACGTGGTTCCAATGTAGAGTGAGGATATCTCTCCCCAGCCCAATAATGTTCCTATGTAGAGTGAGGATCTCTCTCCCCAGCCCAATGTTGTTTCTATGTAGAGATATCCTCACTCTACATAGGAACTATGTTGGACTGGGAAGAGATAGCCTCAATATATATTGGACCATGTTGAACTAGGAAGACATAGCCAAATTCATAAACATATTTTCAATCTATATCAACATCCTTGAACAAGGATCCCAAATACTGTTTAGTGTATGCACATGAAACCTCAAGAAAATAGAAAAAAAAACTAAGAAACACGCTTCTAGTGCAACATTATATTACAAGTCTAAATTGTATACAAAACTGATAGATTCGCCCCATCAGGAACTCATATTGCATTGTGCCATTTACGCCACTTAGTAGACCGCAGTGTGCGATTACTAGGCCCACGCCAACTACCTTAAACAAGAATCAGTAACCCGACAAGAAGCTAGTTTGATTTTAATTAGATCATTTAGCCAATGTTTCGTGCTCTTTAAGAATAACCTAAAAATATCAACTTGATTTTGGGGTGACGGGGTGACAGAGTCCCATTTAGTCCTCAGCCAAAAAGACTCTAGGTAGCTTGATTCTATGCAGTTAAAACAGAACTTCTTAATAAAATAAAGTACATAAAAGTAAATAGATATATTAATTACCTAGAAAACTCAAGAAACAATTCCATATCCCTTTAAATACATTAAAAAAAAACAACAACTCTTGCTACCCTTCCCCAATGCCTATGGAAAGAGGTGACCTTCTACTCATACAGATCAGGAGCAATACAATATAGTGCAAGTCAGATTACACTGTAGCACATAATAAATATGTCTCAATATATTTAATTTCCCTATTTGAGAAAGCTTTGGCTATGAAAGTACAGAGCTGTGATGCCCGAGGAGACTCTGTAATCCAAGCTCTGTAATGCTGTATAACGTGGGCAGAAAATAACCTTTTAAATGTCTAGCTGTAATTCCCCCTTTATAGAAAGAGTCCAGTAAAACAGGGGAATTCATGGGCCCGCAGCTCACCATTTACAACTTATGGGAGACTTATTATATACATAGGCGAATCAGCTGACCCTTTGTGTAATTTAATAGAATAATTGTAAAAATTACAGCAAAATGTCCCAGAACCCAATAAAGACGGACTCTGGTGGTATAATTGTCGTGAACTAAATGACAGAGGGGTCTGCAGCCGCTCGGCTCCTTATAACTGGTTAGAAATAACCAATAAAAATAAATAATTTAATTGTTCTGATGTCATTTTTGGCAGAATGTTAATGGCGCTTTCTAAAATGTAATCTTCCCATAAGCACCTAAAAGAGAAATCTAGACCAGTGCCAAGGACTAGACTAATAAACTTCTTAAAGGGACATGGAAGGTTTCTCGATTTTGCTAGGAATATAATACACATGTGTATCCATTTATTTTTATGTACTTTATTTGATAAAGAAGTGCTTATAAGCTGTATTTTTCTGCCTAAAATCATACAATTTGTATCCATTTGGACCTGCCCTTTGCAGCTCATGAATGCACAGACTGGGAAGTGCAGTATTTCAAAGTTAGCCTGTCAGGGACCTCGCTCAACTAGTATGTTGCCACCAATTGGTTACTATGAGAGACTGCACACCCTGTACTTAAAAGTACAACGACTTCATGAGCTGCAGAGGGGAGAAACCATTGAGGAAGTATATGTAAGATTTTAGGCAGAAAAAATAGAGTTTATAAGCACATCTTAATAAAATAAAGTACACAAAAGAAAATAGATACATATTATATTCTTAGTAAAATCAAAAAAAGTCCTATTTTTTAATCAATACTGTAAATTTAGAATTGCATGTTTATGCATTAAAAATATGTCATGTATGAATAATGAATTGTTTGAACTTAAACTACCACTGTAACACCCTATCAAGAGCATCTATTTATTTAATCAATATTAAGATTACAGCATGAGCTTCCAGTTGTGTGTTTGTCTCCACCTTGATAAAGTCACTAAATGAAGAGTGGGCATTGGAGGAGAGAGTGGTTTAAAGGGCATTAAGAACAATCTGATCTGATAAAAGAATAAACAAAACAGAAAACTTGTTGCCTAGGGAAAGCTCTTTTATACAAGTATCCAGCTCATAGATCATTGTGTGTACACTCTGTATCTGAAAATTTAGCGACTGCCTGCTAGACACAGCCAGCTCCCCTCTTTCACCTTATAGTGAGCAGCCACAAGCAGCAGAGTCTGAACGTTCAATATGTAATATTGTCTTTTTTTTACATTATTAAACATTTAAAATGACTAAAGCATCAATGATGTAGGTAATAACAAATTTGGGAAGGCGTCTTATTAAGAGCAATTGAAGACAATCATTGTGTTGGTTTAGCTCTGTGTACTTTGAAAAGGATGGTAATAAATTGCAGTAGATCCGCAATGGTATACGCTACAATGTATCCTGTAATAAAAAGGTAAAAAAAACAAGAAAAAAAATTGCCCAGTGTCACTTTAATGCAACTTTTCAACACCATAAACTGCTAATTTTTCATAATAAAATGGAAACAAAAACTTGTAATGTATAAAACATGCTTAGAAGCTCTGTTTTACTGCCTACAAATAGTCCCTGTATGGGTCTGCCCTCTGCAGTGTATGCAGACAGACTCTGTAGGACTGGATGTACAGCATAGTGTCCTAGCCTATCGGGGACCACATCTCAGCAGCATGTTTCAGAATGTTGTTGAGTGATGTTAGTTAGTTTAAGACACAGCACAGCGTCTTCATGAGCTGCAGAGGGCAGACGCAAGCAGTCAATATTTGTTTGAATTGAACCAGTAAAAACAGCTTTTAGACACTTCTCAATAAAATATAGAGTGCATAAAAACAAATAGATACACAGGGATAGTCTATACCTAGCAAAATCTAGAAATCTAAAAACCGTCAAGGTGCTGGTTATTGTAGTAAGAGTCCTTCAAAATACAGAAACAGATTTTATGGCAGATAAGACCCAAAAGACCGTCTTCCCATTGTGTCTTTGCAAAATCCTGACTTAACTATTCCCCGGGATGGTGTTATGTGTACCGCTTTTAGAGTGTTAGTGCACATCACCTCTTCTGGGAGGCTGTTCCACTTAACTACTACCCTTCTGTAGACCTATTGAATATCTAATACCACTCCCCACAACTTTTCATTCTTGCATTCCTCTTTATCTGAATAACACATTCTCTCTGGTTTCTATTAAATTATTTCATGTATTTGAAGATTTCCATCAGGTTACTCCTATCTCTTATGGCCGCTAGAGGGGCAAGAGGTGGCCCAGGGGCCACAATGTACCACCTGTTGTCTGGAGGAGGAGAGCATGCCCTCCTACAACAATAACAATTCCATTATATCTCCTTAAAACTAGCAAATAATACTCAGTTGTACTCATAAAAACTTGTCCTTATTATCTACTAGCGAATTGCCCGTCAAAAAATGACGGCAATGAAATTGTAAGGTAGCTAAATTACTAAATGAATATAGTGTACCTATTTTGAAGCATTGTGATGAAGAGCTGGCAATCTGTGTTGATGTTGCTGCAGCATTAGTGGTGTGGAGCTGCTGTGTAAGCATGCTGAATGTGTGCACTGTGTGGTATGAATATCCGTAGGTGGTTTGTGGCGTTTTGCGAGTTTCTTGTGGTGTTTTGCGAGTTTGTTGTGGTGTTTTGCGAGTTTGTTGTGGTGTTTTGCGAGTTTAGAGTGCTGTAGCCTCGTTTTCGTTTTGTTCGGCAGCCATTTTTTCTGTCGCTTAGATTTTTTTTTAGTCTCAAAAGTCTTTTATTTCGAGTAAAATCGAGGTGTAAGTTGCATTTTTGAGGTCCTGGGTGCTCCCTCTTGGTGTAGGTAAAGTTTTTATGTATGTGCTGTGTGTATGTATTGTGTTTTAAATGTTTGTATGTCGGCGTGTTGCGTCCGATGTTTGCGAGGTCGTAATGTGTGGTAACGTGTTTCGTAGGTTGTTTGCGTTCCTCGTAAAATTTAGCGAGTGTCGTAATTTGTGTGTCGTGTTTTTTGAGTAGCGACGTGAAGTTTGCGAGGGTTTGAGGCCCTTGCCCAGTGACCTCGCCAGCAACTGAGTCCCTCGCTTCGCGAGGGGCCTCAGTTGCTGGCATGGAGCGCCTTCGGCGCTCCATGCCAGCTGCTGAGGCCCTTGCCCAGTGACCTCGCCAGCAACTGAGGCCCTCGCTTCGCGAGGGGCCTCAGTTGCTGACATGGAGCGCCTTCGGCGCTCCATGCCAGCAACTGAGGCCCGTGCCCAGTGACCTTGCCAGCAACTGAGGCCCTCGCTTCGCGAGGGGCCTCAGTTGCTGGCATGGAGCGCCTTCGGCGCTCCATGCCAGCAACTGAGGCCCTTGCCCAGTGACCTCGCTACGCGAGGGCCACGGCTCGCTGCGCAAGCCCGCAAGCGTGAGCAACGACTCGTACGCTCACAACTATATATGTGATACCTCCATTAACAAATAATTCCTTTTTCTACAGTAATTTAAACAATTTTACTTTGGGCAAAATAAAGAGGTTTAAAGCACTGGGGGGCAGACTCAGGGGCCACATATTGGTTACCCATCACTGCTCTAAGTCTGACTAGGGGTCTATAAGGTGACATTGGTACCTCTTCTTTTTGGTCTGCTAACTCCTCTATCAATACAACCATCCATGGGCGCTCCGGAAACTACCTCAAAAATGACATTTTACTGTCATTTTAATGTAACTTTTCAAAAATTCAGGTCACTTATATAAAGGACATAGGCAGCCGTTTGTAATGTTTAAAAAACAGTTTAAAATTTAAGATTTTTAGTCAAGAAAGACGATAATGTCTCAGTACGTGATGTATCTTTATAATGTTATCTGTATACTTTCTCCTTAAATGCCATTTCTTCTCTGAATAATTCTAGAAAGAGCCACATCAATAAAAATAACTAACAATGTAGCTGGAAAAAAACAGTTAATGCTCTGCTGATAAATACACAGTACACAAAATGTCCAGGTTCCCCAGAAGCCCATTACCCAGCACTGACAGATGAGGTTTATATATTTACTAGCGACTTGCCCGTCAAATATGACGGGGCAATAAAATTTGACGCCATGGGAATGCTGTTTGAAACACAATGTAAACGTTTTTGTTCTGTGAGGGCCATCAGCGCTCATGGCGAGCCTCTTGTCTCGTCTATTTTTGCTCCTCTGAGCACCTTCGGCACTCATTATAAAGAGAGATATATATTCATCTATATTTACTTAATCAATAATGAATTATTAATTATTGAATAAATTAATATACTTTACCTATTTGTAATTAATATATTCAGCTATCAATAGCCTGAAGAGCTAACAATCTGTTTATATTTTCTGTCATGTCACAAAGTGTGAGGAATGTCCCAACTGTGCATTCAAAATTGTTTGTGTGCGCAAGGGAAATCCGTTGGTGTAGTTCTGTAAAGCGCCATTGTAGATTGGTAATGTTATTAATGTGTTACGCGTCTCACCAAGACATTATTACAAAATACGGAAAAGGCTTGCACGTCGTTCGTTGTTGTGTGAAAGTGCTACGCGTTTGTCAGTGTTTTACGTGGTCCGGGGTCTTGTAGCCTCGTTGAATTTTTTTTCGGCAGGCTACTCATAAGTGGGCAACGCAAAGTTACTTACAAGGGGCAGCAGAAGTTCCCGGCTTGCTTAATCTTATTTTTACTGACCGATAAAAAGTTCAGTCCACAGTGCTGCTGCTTCTCCTCTTTATCCCCTCAGTCTCCGATTTCCCCTCCTCGTCTTCCTATCTGTCTCAACTGACCGCCTCTCCTCTCTTCCACCTCCCCTACTCCTTTCTCTCTCCCACAACTTGGAAATCCCAAACTTTGCACCAAAATGTCGCCCCGGATCAAGTGACCTGCTTCTCTGTAGCCCACTGCACCGCAACCAATCAGGAGTTAGCTTTGTCAGGCGGGAGAGCCAGCCTTTACACTGGACACAGCACACAGGCTTTAACGCCACCAATCGATTACCCACTCACCATGAAAGCTTGAATCGCCCACTAGTGGGCAGCAGGGACCAGGCTGACTACCACTGGTCTAGACGAAAAAAGGCGATACGTTGTGAGCCTAATTTGAATGTCACTAAAAGAAAAGTGATGTCAAAGAATGGGAGGCTTGGAAACTATAATTTAACTATAACTTTAAATCACCCTTTAAAATATATTACACAAAACAACAGTCCCTTGTCTTGCTTGGGGAACCAGAGTAAGATCCAAGCGGGACTCTTAGGTACAACCAGACTATTTGAAATCCCCCTCTTATAACTATAAATGAAGTATAGAATTTTTAATGTGATTATTCCGGTTTTATTTTAATAATAATCGATTGAACTAAATATCATTGTATATACATTTATAATTCTTTTATTTACATACACTGTGTATTTATACATAATAAATATATTAATTTACTAAGTTCTGTCACTTTTTTCTTGAAAGCTTTCATTACTGTACAGATGTTTTATAAGGGTTAAGAAGTTAAGTTTTTCTTTATGACTAAATTGGGGTTTTCTATAACTTTTATAGTTCTGAGTAACTTAGGGTTCCCATAGATTGCTTTATATTAAATTGCCTTGGTGGCAGTGACAACATTTTATTAATGATTTTGGGGGTAGGTGACCATTAAAGGCATTTTACAGTCATTGTAGTTGACTGATGGCTTGGATCCGTGGTGTTGTGGTTAAGCCTGTAGTGTCTTCATCAAAGTATTTATATATGATTTCAGTTATGTTTTGATTTAAACCTTTGGATAGGTCAGATTATAGTGAAACATAAGGAATAAAATGTAATGATAATAATAACATTGTCGTCATAACCCCAATGCAAGTATGTCTACCCAATAATGTATACGTCAGTAATGGAGGACTACAGTCATAGTATAGAGGCACAAATAAATAGCTGCAAATCTGCACACTACTACAGCTATGTAGTTAAAGACTTAGATATTCTGTTCTTTATGAGTAAGGAATGTTAGGTGGTGCCAGTGAAGACTTGTTACAGAAAAATGGTTTCATTAACTGTTATAACAGATACCTCCAGCTCTTCAATCGTAGTATTTTCCTCATGGACCTTCAGGTCATTCTGTGCATCCTCTTCTGTTGGTTCCTGGCCAGCCACAATTTCATGGAGATATTGCTGATCAATTTTATCCAGAGCAGCTTTCAAGTCATTTCTTAAAACCTGACAAAAAAAAAAATATTGAGATTATCAAAACATGTTATTTATTAGGTGAACTGATCTCTCAAAATTTCCATCTTACATTTAAACGAACAGGTTTTATCATTAATATTTAATTATTTGCAATGGTTTTAATTATTTAGTTTTCTCATGGCTTCCAAACATACAATGCGAGTCATGTCCAGGGACGTGGTGGAGACAGCCAGGCACCCAAGGCAGAAAAGATTTGCTTTAAAATAATTTGGGAGATGGTGGGCTAGATGCTCGCAGTCATGGGACTTAAACTGGAACATAGAAGTTTTCTGGATTTTCGAGGTTTATACCGTTGTATCCATTTACTTTAATGCACTTTGTTTTATTAAGTAGTGCTTATAAGCTCTGTTTTTAGTGCCTAAGCTCAAATAGTCCTTATTACTGCCTAAAATCATACAAATAGTCCCTGTATGGGTCTACCCGCTGTAGAGTATGCAGAAATAGACTCTGTAAGGCAGATGTGAAATGTAGTGTCCTAGCCTATCAGGGGCCATGTCTCAGTGGCATGTTGCAGAGACATGGTCACTGATTGGTTAGTATGAGACACAGCATAGTAAGTAGAGTCGGTATCTTCATGTAATGCAGCAGGCAGATTCAAGCAGGTAATATGTTTGATCTTAGGCAATAAAAATAAAGCTTTTAAGTGTTTCTTAATAAAGTACATAAAAGTAAATAGATACACAGATAGATTATATACCAAGTAAAATGCAGAAACCCTCCATATCCCTTTAAAGACCCAGTTCAAGTGCCAGGTAACGGGATGTAAGCATCTAGCCCACCATCCAACAAGAAAATGTTCCAAAAGGTCAGTCTTCCGCACTTTATATAAAAACATGTTTAAAGAAATCTAATGGATTAAAATAATTTCAGGTATTCACATACTAAAAATGAATTATTCCATAAGTACGGTAACAAACATGATTGAACGCTTTTTTAAATCTATTTTAAAAACGTTTTTAAAGAAGTTCTGCTGGGTGTAAAAGTCGATAATAATCACAAATACCTTGTTGACTTCAGGAGCGAGAATTTCTATCTTCCTCAGACGTTGAAATGTGTCATAATCAGTTTCTCCAAACAGTCTGATGGGCTCGCCTCGCTCTCGCAGCCTCCAGATTACCTGTAGTTAGAACATACACAAGGGCAAATTAATAAGGAATCTGAGGTGGACTGTGATATCAGTACAGAGAGATTATAGATTCCATCTAACCGGAGAACAAGCAGAGGCATGTGGGGAAGAAGGGCAACAAGGTCAGAGGCAAATGTGGAGAGAAACGGGGGGGAGAGAAAGGAGTGGAAAGAGAGAGACAGAGAGAGAAAGACTGGGGCAGAGGAAAATAGAGGGAAGGGAGATAGGGAGAAACAGAGATAGTAGTTGAAAGAGTAGGAGAGAGATGGGGAGATACAGAAAGTGGTGGGGAAAATGAAGACAAAGGTAGGGGAAGAAGGGCAACAAGGTCAGATGCAAATGTGGAGAGAAACGGGGGGAGATAAAGGAGTGGAAAGAGGGAGATAGACAGAGAGAGAAAAAGAAAGTGGGAAAGATAAAAAGAAATAGAGAAAATGAGAGGGGGAGAGAAAGGAGTGAAAATAGGGGGAGAACGATACAGCCATAGGGGGCAAGAGAATGGGGCAGAGAAAAATCGAGGGGAGGGACAGAGAGATAAAGAGGGGAGAGAAGGTAATGGAAAGAGATGGAGATAGAACGAGACAGAGGGGGGGGGGGAGAGAAAGAGAAAGAGAGGGGAGAAAAATGTGTGGAAACAGGTATATGCTAATGACGTGGCGCACATGTGACATCGCATGCGCGCCAGGTTAAGGAGCTGAGGCCGGAGAAGAAACAGGTAAGTGAGGGGGAGGTATTTCGGGGGGTTTAGGTAGAGGAGGGGGGGTTTAGGTTGAGGAGGGGGGTTTAGGTAGAGGAGGGGGGTTTAGGTTGAGGAGGGGGGTAAAATGGGGAGGTTAGAATGCAGAGGGGGGGTTAGAATGCAGAGGGGGGGTTAGAATGCAGAGGGGGGGTTAGAATGCAGAGGGGGGGTTAGAATGCAGAGGGGGTTGAGGTTGAGGAAGGAGGTTGGGGATAGGGGGGTTCAAGAAGGAGGATGAGGATGGGGGGTTAAGGAGGGGGTTGTGGGGGGGGGTTGAGGAAGGAGGATGAGGATGGGGGGGTTGAGGAAGGAGGATGAGGAGGGGGGTTGAGGAAGGAGGATGAGGAGGGGGGTTGAGGATGAGGAGGGGGGGTTGAGGATGAGGAGGGGGGTTGAGGATGAGGAGGGGGGTTGAGGATGAGGAGGGGGGTTGAGGATGAGGAGGGGGGTTGAGGATGAGGAGGGGGGTTGAGGATGAGGAGGGGGGTTGAGGATGAGGAGGGGGGTTCAGGATGAGGAGGGGGGTTCAGGATGAGGAGGGGGGTTCAGGATGAGGAGGGGGGTTGAGGATGAGGAGGGGGGTTGAGGATGAGGAGGGGGGTTGAGGATGAGGAGGGGGGTTGAGGATGAGGAGGGGGGTTGAGGATGAGGAGGGGGGTTGAGGATGAGGAGGGGGGTTGAGGATGAGGAGGGGGGTTGAGGATGAGGAGGGAGGTTGAGGATGAGGAGGGAGGTTGAGGATGAGGAGGGAGGTTGAGGATGAGGAGGGAGGTTGAGGATGAGGAGGGAGGTTGAGGATGAGGAGGGAGGTTGAGGATGAGGAGGGAGGTTGAGGATGAGGAGGGAGGTTGAGGATGAGGAGGGAGGTTGAGGATGAGGAGGGAGGTTGAGGATGAGGAGGGAGGTTGAGGATGAGGAGGGAGGTTGAGGATGGGGAGGGAGGTTGAGGATGGGGAGGGAGGTTGAGGATGAGGAGGGAGGTTGAGGAAGGAGGTTGAGGATTTTGCTTCAAAGTTCTTTATTTGAAATGTATTTATTTTTTCCTTGAAATTTCCTTCTTAAAATGAGGTGCGTGTTATACGCCGGAGCGTGTTATATGCCGATAAATACGGTACCTCTCGCAAGGTCATACAGAATTATACTCTTTTGCTTATATCTAATACTAATGAGCCTCCAAGAATGTACATTAGCACCCTTAAAGTTCTGCTACTTTTCAAGAAAACCTGTGCATGTTTGCTTGTCACATACTTCACAAACAAAGAGCTGCTATGTAAGCCGTGGACATAAACAGGGTTTAGAGAAAATCTGATTGTTCGAACCCTCTATTCCATTTTGTCTGGGAAGAAATTGTTAGATAATTCATCCTGCACATTCTTAGAAGAAAAGTAGGATGCCTCCAAGCAAACCACCAAATGTATATTTTTTTAATTAAAAAACTAGCTTTATGACATTATCTGCCTAAATATGCCCTTAGACAAAAGGTTGATAAATGTATACCAAACATAAAACCCAGGCAAAATACTGAGAAATCAGTTAAACTTTTAATAGAAGCCAGCGAATA
Organism: Discoglossus pictus; assembly: GCA_027410445.1. Taxonomy (NCBI): domain Eukaryota; kingdom Metazoa; phylum Chordata; class Amphibia; order Anura; family Alytidae; genus Discoglossus; species Discoglossus pictus. The sequence continues at coordinate 382,232,055 of CM050167.1, forward strand.
CGGTTTGAGAATAAATATTTGCAGAATTGCAAGAAAAGCTAAAGGGATATGGAAGGATCCTGGGTGTTACTTGGTATATAATATCCCTGTGTATCTATACTTTATTTTATTAATAAAGGCTTATATTATAAGCTCTGTTTTTACTGCATAAAATCAAGCAAATAGTGCCTTTATGGGTCTGCCCTCTGCAGCTCACAAAGACACAGAGTCTGCTGTGCCTCATACTAACTAAATAGTGTCCATCTCTCAGCAACATGCTGCTGAGATGTGGTACCTGATAGGCTAGCACACTACACTGCACATCCTGCCCTTCAGAGTCTGTATACATCCTGTCCCTATACAGGGACTATTTATTTCATTTTAGTCCTTAAAGACAGAGCGCTACTTAATACAATAAAGTACATGAAAGTAAATAGATACACAGGTATATTGTATACATAGTAAAAATCCTGGAACCTTCCATATCCCTTTAAGTGGTAATATTTTAGGAGCCGTGACTCCCTGGATTTTTCAAGGATATATATATATTATACATTATACTGCAGTCCTTTAATAAAAGCTTGAGTCAAATAAGGACGTCAAAGCTGCTTTTTATAGTAAAACCATAATTTTAGAAAATAGTAAACGACCAGCATTGAAAGAAAAAAACACAATCACACAATTTCTCCCAAAAAATATTTGTGAATGTTTTTACAAGTGCAAAGTTGTCACTATAAATTAAAATAACCCTCTCTCCCTCCTCACGGGGCTGCAGGAGTAATGATATGTTTGCCAAATCAAGTTGCCACAATAAGTAATCCGTTGCAGAGCACGCTTGTGTGTACAAGGAGGTAAACCGTGTCTGACATCTTAAGGTGTCCTTGACAAGGGGTCAGAACAATACTTGCTAGAAGTATGGCCAAAAGCAACAACTGAGCACTTAATTATATGCTTATAATATAATATCAACACCGACATATGGAAATAAGGCTGACCACGACTGATACGCTTAACACTTTTGTAGTTACCACTCCCTTTTGTTCCATTTAAGGAATTACATAAATTGGTAAATTCATAAAATGACCAGTTAGTTTAGATTAAGAGATTAACCATGTTTCAATTAAAGGGATTCAGTAACTCCAAAATCAAGGTTTTTCATTTTTTTTTTATTGTGAAAACTTGCTATATGTTGTGTTATTCATTTTTTTCTAAAGTGAATAAGTCCTAGGAAATGCCATGCTTTGTTGCTGTATTTATATGCAAATGAGAGGCTCATACATATTAATTAGCAGCTTTGATGTGCTAATTAGGATTAGAGTCTGCTGGTATGTCTCTGTAGTGACCAAAATAAGGACCACCCAATGTTATCTGGCAGTTCGATCCATCTCCCACCATTATCAAGCACTCCGAGATGTACATTTGCATACAGGAGCCACAATATCAATGCTAAAAAGTTCAGAAATTAATTACTTTAGAGAAAAACAGCTAGTACAATGTAATGTTTAAAATTAAATCAACTTCCTGTTGGGGTGACAGAGTCCCTTTAACCACTGAAAGGGGCCAAATAAACTCTAATGCAAAGAGGACGATTCAATATATTTACTGTAATTAAAATAAAGAAAATAAATAGTTAAAGGAGAAAACTAATAAAGAAAAATACCTCTGCTGGTATAGCAAGGCTTGATGAATTATGGGAGAGAGGGACCTTTTTACTTCTGGCTCCTAACCTTTTAGTTATTAAGCACATTTTTCTATTATATAATTTCACACATTTAAACATTAAGTTTGCTGTATTATCAATGCATCTGAGGAGAATTAGTAGTGTATGCCAAAAAAAAATTGCATGAAAGAACCCCAAAATAAACCTTTAAACACTTACATTGAAGTCAGCAGTTGGAAGTCAGGGTTAACACCCTCCAAACCCAGGCTAAATTAGCATCACATTTAAAATGATTTGTTTTGGCCAATAAGGTTAGCTGAAACTTTTGAATTAACTCAGGGGTTTCTGTTTGTGCTGCCAAGCAGCCTGGGATATGTAGTGTATCACTGATATGTGCCATGTATTGCTGCTGACATACAGACAGGAAGCAGCAAGGAGATTGGCCGAGCAAGCAACAGCAGGTAAATAGTGGGTTAATATTGCTCCCTTGATGGTGCATGCTTATTGGGGGGGAGGGGGGGTTGTCAGATGTGTCAGATGCCTGTGTAGACACCCCCATATTCATCAGAGGGATTTTTAGATATTAATACAAATAAAATGTTTTATGAGATGTTCTATATACACATAAGCTTCTTTTTACCTAAGGATTACAGAAATGTATTAATCCATGAAACTTTCATATCCCTCTAAAGGACCACTGTAACTGCTGTTAAAATGAAAGCACATGTACATTGATACTTGAGATGGACGGAAACCTATATAGGTAAGAGTTTGAAATTATAACTAAACATGGTCCTTTAATCCCTGTAAAATAGTAGGTTCCCAGCAATTTTTGCTGCTTCTTTTTTTCCAGAGGAGTAATGGATATCTCCACTGAACCGGTGTGGTGGCTTGATGTACCCTAGTTAGTCATTGATGCGAGGCTGCGCTTCCAGTTTTAGAACCTGCTGTTGTAATATTTCAATAGGAAATGTATGTATTCAGTGTCCCTGTATATTTGAATTAAAGTTTTAAATTTAAATGGAATGACCCGCCATCTTTATCCGATACTACAGTTTAGTTCAGAGGGCTAAAGGAAGAAGTTTTTATTAAAAGGAACTCTGGATTCTCTGGACTCTTTGCTTACTTTGAAGTCTCTGCTGTACCAGCTGATACTTTGAGCTTATGGGGAGAAAGAGATTCTGAAGCAACCAACAATAACAAGCTCCAACTTCCAAAGTAAGTCATAAATGGAGAACTGCATATTTAGCAGAGTTCCAGAAAAAATAACGTTTTAATACAACAGAAATAGATCATGAAAACACACCAAAGAATTTGGTTACTATGAACGTTTAATAAATTATTTTAAATACCTTTTTAGAAATTGGAAGCATGTGTATTTAAGCCATTTAATTTCTCACTGGCCTTAATTGACTGCAGTTGTATGTTCTGCCCCATTAAGCAGTTTATTATAGTATGTAACACGGGTGCCAATGATCTGTTCTTATGCAATGCTGATTGATACTATGGTTATGTGAAACTCTGCAACTTATTAAAAGTGGAGGAGTGTTTTTTCCACAGTCACCGAGAATTCACCCGGCCGACACACTGACCACAATGTTAGTTTTGGAGGCTCCACGGCAGAACCACAATCAATGCAAATGTATGAGTTGGTTTGCACATGCCAAGCGTAATCCCTTAAGGCAACACTGTGGATTCTGAATACCCACACAATATCTTCAAAGGTAGGAGATCAAATATCCAGCGTCTCGATACCGGCCAAATTTGTATCCCCTCCTATTACATGTGTTCAGATCCTAAAAGCTATTGTGTTTGAATTTATAGGAGGTAGAAATATTCCACTAGTGTGTGCCTGGTGGAAAATTGGAAATGACGGGTGAAGCATAAAAACTGTAGATGCTGCAGAATATTGTTAGCGGCAGAGTTATATAGGATTTATTTTAGGAGCAAAATACTGTAGGTATTTTTTTTTTTTTTCATACAAGTTAAGGAACATTATTAGGATAGGGTATGTCTAATTCACTAATAATCCAACTACAACATTAATGTAATATTTGTGTGATTATATATATATATATATATATATATATATATATATATATATATATTTATTTAAACACACACATACATTTGTGTTCACATTTGAATGTCTGAAACAAGTTAAAAAAAAACTTGTTTCATGCCCAGAATTCCGAGAAATACAGTTATCACACTGCATTCTGGGAACCTTGGCAGGGACATGCAAATGTGCCCACAAATGCTTCGCTCTTGCAATCCATAACCATATTAAACACACATATATATATATATATATATATATATATATATATATATATAGTAAATAAAAAGTACATCTGTGTTCACACTTGAATGTCCAAAGCAAGTTAAAAAACCTGCTTCCAGCTCAGAGTTCCGAGAAAAAACAGTTATTACACTGCATTCTGGGAAGTTGAGCTGGGACACACAAATATGTCCACAAATGCCTCGCTCTTCATTCCGTAGCCATCATCAAACATGGCTTCCTTTAAGCTTATGCATGCTGTATTATTACACAGCTTTAATGCAAAGCCAAGGTTGGAATAAACACAGGCCGAGTATCCAATATATATACAGGGAGTGCAGAATTATTAGGCAAATGAGTATTTTGACCACATCATCCTCTTTATGCATGTTGTCTTACTCCAAGCTGTATAGGCTCGAAAGCCTACTACCAATTAAGCATATTAGGTGATGTGCATCTCTGTAATGAGAAGGGGTGTGGTCTAATGACATCAACACCCTATATCAGGTGTGCATAATTATTAGGCAACTTCCTTTCCTTTGGCAAAATGGGTCAAAAGAAGGACTTGACAGGCTCAGAAAAGTCAAAAATAGTGAGATATCTTGCAGAGGGATGCAGAACTCTTAAAATTGCAAAGCTTCTGAAGCGCGATCATCGAACAATCAAGCGTTTCATTCAAAATAGTCAACAGGGTCGCAAGAAGCGTGTAGAAAAACCAAGGCGCAAAATAACTGCCCATGAACTGAGAAAAGTCAAGCGTGCAGCTGCCACGATGCCACTTGCCACCAGTTTGACCATATTTCAGAGCTGCAACATCACTGGAGTGCCCAAAAGCACAAGGTGTGCAATACTCCGAGACATGGCCAAGGTAAGAAAGGCTGAAAGACGACCACCACTGAACAAGACACACAAGCTGAAACGTCACGACTGGGCCAAGAAATATCTCAAGACTGATTTTTCTAAGGTTTTATGGACTGATGAAATGAGAGTGAGTCTTGATGGGCCAGATGGATGGGCCCGTGGCTGGATTGGTAAAGGGCAGAGAGCTCCAGTCCGACTCAGACGCCAGCAAGGTGGAGGTGGAGTACTGGTTTGGGCTGGTATCATCAAAGATGAGCTTGTGGGGCCTTTTCGGGTAGAGGATGGAGTCAAGCTCAACTCCCAGTCCTACTGTCAGTTCCTGGAAGACACCTTCTTCAAGCAGTGGTACAGGAAGAAGTCTGCATCCTTCAAGAAAAACATGATTTTCATGCAGGACAATGCTCCATCACACGCGTCCAAGTACTCCACAGCGTGGCTGGCAAGAAAGGGTATAAAAGAAGAAAATCTAATGACATGGCCTCCTTGTTCACCTGATCTGAACCCCATTGAGAACCTGTGGTCCATCATCAAATGTGAGATTTACAAGGAGGGAAAACAGTACACCTCTCTGAACAGTGTCTGGGAGGCTGTGGTTGCTGCTGCACGCAATGTTGATGGTGAACAGATCAAAACACTGACAGAATCCATGGATGGCAGGCTTTTGAGTGTCCTTGCAAAGAAAGGTGGCTATATTGGTCACTGATTTGTTTTTGTTTTGTTTTTGAATGTCAGAAATGTATATTTGTGAATGTTGAGATGTTATATTGGTTTCACTGGTAAAAATAAATAATTGAAATGGGTATATATTTGTTTTTTGTTAAGTTGCCTAATAATTATGCACAGTAAAAGTCACCTGCACACACAGATATCCCCCTAAAATAGCTAAAACTAAAAACAAACTAAAAACTACTTCCAAAAATATTCAGCTTTGATATTAATGAGTTTTTTGGGTTCATTGAGAACATGGTTGTTGTTCAATAATAAAATTAATCCTCAAAAATACAACTTGCCTAATAATTCTGCACTCCCTGTGTATATATATATATATATATATATATATATATATATATATATATATATATATATATATATATATATATATATATATATATATATATTTGCACACATATACAGTATCTCACAAAAGTGAGCACACCCCTCACATTTTTGTAAACATTTTCTTATATCTTTTCATGGGGCAACACTGAAAAAATGTCCCTCTGCTACAATGTAAAGTAGTAAGTGTACAGCCTGTATAACAGTATAAATGTGCTGTCCACTCAAAATAACTCAACACACAGCCATTAATGTCTAAACCGTTGGCAATGAATGTGAGTACACCCCTAAGTGGAAATGTCCAAATTGGGCCCAAAGTGTCAATATTTTGTGTGGTCACCATTATTTTGCAGCACTGTCTTAACCCTCATGAGCATGGAGTTCACCAGAGATACGCAGGTTGCCACTGGAGTCCTCTTCCACTCCTCCATGATGACATCACGGAGCTGGCGGATGTTCGAGACCCTGCACTCCTCCACCTTCCATTTAAGGATACCCCACAGATGCTCAATAGGGTTTAGTTCTGGTGACAAGCTTGGCCAGTCCATCACCTTTACCTTCAGCTTCTTTAGCACGGCAGTGGTGGTCTTGGAGGTGTGTTTGGGGTCGTTATGTTGGAATACTGCCCTGTGTGTGGTGTTTCATAGTAACCAACCATAGCATGATTTTATAACATGCTGCTTGAGGGAGGTCACTGACAGGACAATTTGAAACACAGCACTTCACAGGCTGTGTAGTCATGATCTACAGTGGACAAACCCAAATAGGCACAAATTCTATGATTTTAGGATGAAAAACAGAGGTTTTAGGCACGTCTTAATAAAATAAAGTACATAAAAGTTAAAAAAAAAAAAATATATATATATATATATATATATATATAAAAACTAAAAATTATCCAAATCGTTTTTAGTTGTATGATTATTAAACACCACAAGCTCTTCGTTTGCTGCTGGCGTCAAGGCAAACTGCCACAGGACCTTTGTGACACAATCATCATCACCCTGTATAAGAAGGGAGAAAAGTCAGACTGCTCCAGTTACCACCGCAGGGAAAATCCTCAAAAGGATTGCCTACTATTGCAGAAGAACTCCTTCCTGAGAATCAATGTTGTTTTAGAGACAACAGGAGCACCACTGACATGGTTTTTGTTCTCAGGCAGCCCCAAGAGAAATGCGGAGAACAGAACAAGGGACTTTGTGACATTTGTCGACCTTACCAAAGGTATCCAACACGGTGAGCAGGAAGGGTCTGTGGCAAATCCTGGAACATAGGATGTCCTCCTATGTTCCTCAACATGATCATCCAGCTACACGAAGACCAGTGTGGCCAAGTAAGGCACAACAACGACCTGAGCCTTTCCCAATAAGCAACGGCATGAAACAGGACTGTGTCCTTGCACCCACCCTATTCATGCTATTCTTCAGTATGATGCTGCAAAGGGCCACAACAGACCTTGATGTTGAGGATGGACTCTACATCAGTCTGTTCAATCTGAGGTGACTAAAGGCCCACACCAAGACAGTGGAATGATTTGTTCGAGAGCTACTCTTCGCCAACGATGCTGCCCTTGTTTCCCATACGGCGACAGCTCTGCAGCAAATGACATCTTGCTTCGTGGGGCTGCCGAGCTCTTTGGTCTAGAAGTCAGTTTCAAGAAGACTGAAGTTCTTCACCACCTCGTACCCCAGGAAGATTACGGTCCTCCTTGCATCACTATTGGCGAGTCTAAGCTGAAAACAGTCCAATAGTTTACCTACCTGGGTTGCATCATCGCCTTGAACGTAAAGGTTGATAAGGAAATTGACAACAGACTGGCAAAGGCAAATGGTGCATTTGACAATTTATATAAAAGGGTTTGGAACAACAAGCATCTGAACAAGTACACAAAGGTCAACGTGTACTGAGCTGTTGTGCTGACCACCCTATGTGGGTTACCTACTGCCACCACCTACGACTTCTTGAGCGCTTTCATCAAAGCTGCCTCCGCACCAATCTCACCATTCATTGGAATTACCAAATCCCCAACACTGAAGTCCTAGAACAGGCAGGAGTCAACAGCATTGAGGTCATACTGTTGAAGAAGCAGTTGAGCTGGGCAGGACATCTCTAGGATGGAGGATGATCGACTTCCAAAGATTGTGCTATATGGTGAGCTCACCACTGGCAATCTTGACAGAGGAGGACCGAAGAAGAGGTACAAGGACTCACTGTCGATGACCTTCAGACCGAAAGGCATGGAGAAGTACCATTCACCAGGCTCTTTCCTCTTTTGAGACCAAATGCAGGGCTGGTCTTGAGGACAAAAGGAGTCGTATAAAAAATGGTGTCACTGCAACACCTAACCCAGAACAAGCCTTCTGGCTTGCAGTCGAGTCTGCCTGTCCCGCATTGGCCTCCTCAGTCACCAGTAGATGTGGACACCCCTTAAATCTTTGTTTGCAAAGCCAAGCCTATATATAGTTGTTTTTACCCCTCTTCATCTCATGAAGGCAGTGTACTTCTAAGTACAGGAACTGCCGTGTCTCATAGTAGCCAATCAGTGGCAACATTCTCCTATATGTTACTTGAGACAGCTCACTGATTTGCTCATTTGAAACACAGCAACAGTCTGTGTATTCATGAGCTACAGAGGGCAGAACCAAACCGGTACAAATTTTCGATTTTAGGCAGAAAAAAAAACAGAGCATAAAAGCACTTCTTAATATAAAAAGTAAAAAAGATAAAGTATATTATATTCCTAGTGAAATCCAGAAATCTTCCATGTCCCTCTGAATTGCAATTTGAAATTCTTAAGAAAATGTTTCAGTTCTTTCAGACCTGGAATCTCTATCTCTTTTCTCCAATCTAATCAACACATATATATTATAATTGTATTCCTGTAAAGGTTATATTTAAAATGACAATATGTTTTATTTGTTTATTTAAAAACAGATTATCTATAATCTTTAACCTTCCTGGCGGTATGATTATGTCAGTATTTAGAATGTTAAAACGGTACATTAAAAAATACTGACATAATGATACCGCCCTTTCTCCCTTATCCTCCTCCCTTTCCCCCTTCCCTCCTCTCCACTCTTCTCCTCCTCACTTCTCACCTCTCCAATCATCTCCCTTTGCCCCTCCCCATCCTCCTTTTTCCCCTGTATCTTCCTCCCTCCTTATCATCCTCCTCCTCCCTCCTTCTCCTCCCCCCCTCCCCCTTATCATCATCTCTCTGCTGTCTTTGATACAGTTGGCCACTCTCTTCTAATCCAAATTCTCTACTTTCTTGGTATCTGTGACTAGGCACTTTCATGGCTTACATCATACAACATTTTGTGTTTTCTTTTTCTAGCCCCACTTCTTCTCCTCACCTTGTCTGTTGGTATAGCACAAAGTTCAGTCCTAGGCCCCCTCCTCTTCTCCAGCTATACATCCTCACTTGGAACCCTAATAAAATGTTTCTGATTTCAGTATCATCTCTATTCAGATGACACTCAAATGAACCTCTCAGCACCAGATGTATCCCCCTCTTTTCTAGCACGAGTTTCCAACTTTCTCTCAAGTACATCCTCCTGGATGTCTGCCCAACAGCTCAAACTCAACATGAAGACTGAATTTGTTGTCTTCCGACCCTCTATTACAGCGGCCACTCCTCAAATATCTATCAGTGTTGACAATGCCATTATCACTCCCACCTCCCAAGCTCATTGTCTTGGGGTTCTACTGGACCCGGCCCTCTGGTCCATTCCTCATATAAATTCACTAGCAAAACCTTGTCTTTTTTACCCTTAAAAATATCTAAAATACATCACTATCTTACACAAGACACAGCTAAAATTCTAAGACATTCTCTCATCATATCTCACATCTACTACTGCAACTCACTCCTTCCTGGCTTCCCCATCACTATTCTGTCTAAACTCCAATCCATAGTAAACATGTCTTCTAGACATATCTACCATATTCAACACTCATTGTCTGTAGCTCCTCTCTGTCAGTCACTCCACTGGCTTCCTGTATTCTCCAGAATAAAATGTAAACAGTAACTCACCTCTTGTCTGGAGAGGGTCATAGGCAGTTTCTCTTCTGCCAGCTCTAACTCCAACACAGGATTGCTGGATGATGAAGGTTTCTCTTCCTCCTCTTCTTTCTGCACCTAAGTGTAGGAAGGGAAACATTTAAGAACATTTCCCCAATAACAGTCTGAAAGTTATACTGTTCTCCTGTTCCACCAAGTATAGAACATGTCTGATTCTAAACAGATTTGATGGCAGATAAAAACTAAAAAGGTCGAAAGACACTGCCCATTTTATCTACATAAAAGCTTGAATTAATTAATCAATCAATCCTAACAATGGCCTTATGCTTACCTCAGGCATGCTTAAAACTGTGTTTTACCATACAACTTCAACTGGACGGCTGTTCAACATATCTACTAGTCTTTGGGTAAAGTAGTACATTCTCACACATAAGACTAAATCTTCCACCGAACTTGAAATTGTGACCTCTTATTCTTCATTTCCTTTCTTTTAAGATATTCTCTCCTCAACTGTATTTAATCCTTGGATATATTTGAAAGTTTTATCATATGACCCCTCTTCCTAATGTCATGC